>CM077085.1:53644284-54221784 GCA_039513925.1 Platanthera zijinensis | reverse complement strand
ATTTTAATTTGCCCTGCATCTGTGACCGTTCTGCCATAAGGACTCATCATGGAATTGATCAACAACATTGCCAAAGCTCATGGAGGCGTATCCGTATTTGGTGGAGTAGGTGAACGTACTCGTGAAGGAAATGATCTCTACATGGAAATGAAAGAATCTGGGGTGATTAATGAGAACAATATTGCAGAATCCAAAGTCGCTCTAGTCTATGGTCAAATGAATGAACCGTCAGGGGCTCGTATGAGAGTTGGCTTGACTGCCCTAACCATGGCGGAATATTTCCGGGATGTTAATGAGCAAGACGTACTTCTATTCATCGACAATATATTTCGTTTCGTTCAAGCAGGGTCCAAAGTATCTGCCTTATTAGGTAGAATGCCTTCTGCAGTGGGTTACCAACCTACCCTTAGTACGGAAATGGGTTCTTTGCAAGAAAGAATTACTTCTACCAAAGAAGGATCTATAACATCGATCCAAGCAGTTTATGTAGCGCCTGAAGCAGTTAATTTTCTCTCAAACTTACTTTTTGTAAAATAGAGAGAAGAAGTGAATTATAGAACTTTTCCTCTATTAGTTGATACTTAAAGGGGGTTCCCTGGAATGAAAGAACAAAAACTGATTCATGAGGGTTTAATTACTGAATCACTTCCCAACGGTATGTTCCGAGTTCGGTTAGATAATCAAGATCTAATCCTAGGTTATATTTCAGGGAGAATCCGGCGCAGTTTTATACGTATACTACCCGGAGATAGAGTCAAAATTGAAATGAGTCGTTATGATTCAACCAGGGGACGTATAATTTATAGACTTCGCAAAAAAGATTCGAACGATTAGATCGGGGTCTCTGCATATTTGTGTTTGACTCCCCGACAATTTGCACTATCTCCCAAGGTCGTCTTATTCAAAACCCCAATTAGAACATCTCTTCTCTCCCACTTCACGCCTCGGAACGCGCTGTTCTTCTAGAGAGAAAGGCGCTTTCACATCTTCTTAACCCGAAATGGCTGAGGAGAGGAAAGGTTCCTTTTTGAAGGTACTCCCTGGAACAGATCCAGTGGAGACGGGGTGGGGCCTGTAGCTCAGAGGATTAGAGCACGTGGCTACGAACCACGGTGTCGGGGGTTCGAATCCCTCCTCGCCCACAACCGGCCCAAAAGGGAAGGGCCTTTCCCTCTGGGGGTAGAATATGGAGGTCCTTATGGCAGAACGGACCAATCTGGTCTTTCACAATAAAGTGATAGATGGAACTGCTATGAAACGACTTATTAGCAGATTAATAGATCATTTCGGAATGGCATATACATCACATATCCTGGATCAAGTAAAGACTTTGGGTTTCCAGCGAGCCACTGCTACATCTATTTCATTGGGAATTGATGATCTTTTAACAATACCTTCTAAGGGATGGTTAGTTCAAGACGCTGAACAACAAACTTTTCTTTTAGAAAAAAACCATCATTATGGGAATGTACACGTGGTAGAAAAATTACGTCAATCCATCGAGATATGGTATGCTACAAGTGAATATTTGAGACAAGAAATGAATCCTAATTTTCGAATAGTACAGAACTTACTGATAAATAAAATAAGGCCATTCCATTTCGGCAAAGGACCATACCCGAGTTCATTAGCTTTGCGGCCGCTATCCCGATCATTATATTATTTTCCTACCCCCCAGAGGGAAAGGCCCTTCCCTTTTGGGCCGGTTGTGGGCGAGGAGGGATTCGAACCCCCGACACCGTGGTTCGTAGCCACGTGCTCTAATCCTCTGAGCTACAGGCCCCACCCCGTCTCCACTGGATCTGTTCCAGGGAGTACCTTCAAAAAGGAACCTTTCCTCTCCTCAGCCATTTTGGGTTAAGAAGATGTGAAAGCGCCTTTCTCTCTAGAAGAACAGCGCGTTCCGAGGCGTGAAGTGGGAGAGAAGAGATGTTCTAATTGGGGTTTTGAATAAGACGACCTTTGCATTTTTTATTTTGATCTTTTTAAATATGAAAAAGTAAAAGAAGAGGTGTTAAGCTTTTTATCATTCTGGCGTCGAGCTATTTTTCCGCAGGGCCCCCCCTACAGTATCTAAACATGACTTGGGGTAAGTGTGATTTTTTTTGCGCATTGTATATTATTTACTAATACTACTAAATAACGTAACACTCCAACCTTATTGCATGCGCAAGTCACAAATGCAGATAATGGTGTTGTGCATAGATATTCATTAACAATTGTACCGTCTATGTCGTCTTTTCGTACCGTGTGAGTACCTCAAATTGGAGAAACATCCACAACGCATCCACATATTGTACCACTGCCTCACTGCACCATCCCACAATGTCTTCCCACTCAGGTGATAATATTACTCCAACCACTCCTATTAAAATATCCTTGCAACTATGTGCAGAAGGTTTGTTCTTGCCAAAACAATACGTACAAATATGTACGACAATTGCTATACATCTTATGCTTATTTTTTTTTGTACAGAACGTTCACCAAGCCCTATTCAGCAACATGACGACATAGAAGATGACGTTTCTGATGATATTGTTCATTTTAGAAATCGTCGCCCTATCAACCACAACATTGCTCGCATATCTAATACAATGCGCTAGATTGTCTATTTATAGCTGCAGGGACCTCATTTTTGTCCTCATTGTTGTGCTAAACTATTTGATGGTGAAACATCAACAATGTGCAGCAACAATGGAAGAGTACAAATTCTACTAACACCTGTTTTAAATGAGCTCTACAATTTATTCATCGGTGATTCTATTGAAAGTCTCTACTTCAAAAGATATATCCGTTCATATAATCATGTCTTCTCTTTCTCCAATGTAGGATTTACTTTCTAGATTTTGCTTTACAACCCGTTGAAGTTTCGTTTCAAGATAATTTTATTTTGTTGTCATTTCTATTTCCAGATCGAATATGTGATTTGATAATTCATTCTTCAACTGCTTTTTTGGGTATCTACTCCATTGATGATTTTGGAACTCATTCAGAATCAGAGTATGTAGTGTCTACGTGATTAATGATTCATGTTTAGTTTATGGTTTAGAAGTGCCCGTACTCGGTTTAGTTTTTAATTTTGATATTTGGTTCAAACAGCAGCATCTGACGATTTATTTTCTTTCTAATAAATAATGAATTGCCTGCTAATTTTTGATAAATAGTACAAGAAATGTTACATGTGCAATTTTGCAATTAATAATGAATGTTGCTAAATGTCAAGTTGAAGATCCAATGACTGTTAAAAATGATATGAATTTGACATTATTAAGATAAAGGGATACATAACATAAGCTTGGGCATGCTGTTTTTGGGGAGTTAATTGAGTTCTATTGTAAATATGGAGGGATTTTTGTTATAAGAAAAAATACTTGCAAAATACAGAGGGAACCAAACGGACCTACATGTTTATTAATCTTGGAAGGCATATTAGTGAGTACCATGATATTTTATGATCACGCTTTAAGACTTTGATCTAATACTCTTTGGAATGCTTGGCCATTTCGTGATTGATACCCTTATGCTTGGAAATCTTTTGTAGATTCCCTCTATCATGTGCTAAGATATAAATATATAATAGGCTCTACTTAATTTATGTTGGGTTACTTTAGAGAACACTCATGAATTAAGATATCTATCTATATTAAATAAAAATATTTGTGCAGGAGTCGTCGGTCACATCGATTGATTCCCGAAAAAGTCCTCGCCGCTCTTCCTGCGTTTGATTTCCCGATTTTGGCCCTCCACTGCATACTCACTTTGACACCGTTTATCCTGCCACCTGCCGCACAAGAACTCGCCGCTCTTCATTTATTGATGGAGCAAGGTTATTCCCTTTTCTTCTTTGCCCGTCGCCCCTTTCTGACCACCTCTCCGTGCGGAGCTCTTCTCCCACTACTTTGAGATTCTTAAGCAGCATCGGGCGGGTTTTCGCTCCTCCGCTCTGCCGGCAGTAAGAATACCGACATGGAGCATGCCATGTGCCAAATTCTATTTCATTTACATGCATTGTTAATTATATATCTATAGTTGTTTACTGGAATCACCATTCTAAGTTCACAAAATTACATGTTGCACCCCTTCTGAAATTTCATAAACATATCATTATATTAATAATGGATGTTGCAAAGTAAAGAAGAAGTTTTTATGAGCTAGCCGGCAGTAATTGACTGGCAAAAGCGAAGGAGGCTTTCAATAATTAATATTAATGAGTTATCTATGTTATATTAATATTAATGTTCGACTTTTTTTAGTTGCGTGTTTTACTGCATTCATAGTTTTCCTACAGTGTATGTAGGTATGCTTCTAAATCGGTATCTGTAACACAGGGATTGCTTGAAGTAAAATAAACATATCATTTAAGTTTTCCTACAGAGCCAAACTTGACGTCATGATCTTGGCTTTGAGTGCTCTCAAAGCCATGATCATGGCTTCTCAAAGCCATGAGCATGGCTTTGAGTGCTCTCAACGCCATGATCTTGGACGTTGAGAGCACTCAAAGCCATGATCATGGTGTTGAGATCACTCAAAGTTATGATCATGACATTGAGAGAACTCAAAGCCATGACTCGACGTCATGATCTTGACGTCGAGTGCACTCAACGCCATCATCTTGGAGTCGAGTGCACTCAACGTCATCATCTTAGCGTCGGCTTTGAGTGCACTCAATGCCATGATCATGGCGTCGGCTTTGAGTGCATTCAACGCCATGATCATGACTTTTAGTGCACTCAAGGCCATGATCATGGATTTGAGTGCACTCAACGCCATGATCACTCAATGCCATGACCATGGCGTTGAGTGCCCTCAAAGCCATGATCATGGCGTTGAGTGCACTAAAAGCCATGACTCGACGCCATGATCATGGCTTTGAGGGCACTCAACGCCATGATCATGGCTTTGAGTGCTCTCAACGCAATGATCATGGCGTCGAGTCTTGCTCTCAAAGCCATGATCATCGGGTCAGAGATGGCATTGCGAGCACTCAAAGCCTTGCTCATAGCTTTGAGAGCACTCAAAGCCAAGACTCGACGCTATGATCTTGGTCTCGAGTGCTCTCAACGCCATATATATATATATATGAGCATCTTCGCACGGGCTACGCCCGTGCACGATGCTCTCGGGCGGCCTTCGGCAGCATCTGGCGGCCTTCGCCCGCCTGCGCGCGGGCTTCACCTGCCTGCGCGCGGGCTTCACACACCTGCGCGCGGGCTTCGCCCATGCTTAATGCTTCAGGTGGTCTTCGGCCGCATAGAAGCGTGTTTCACCCGCTTCCACGCAATCCACCATCTCGGCGCCACAACCGCAACTCACCTCCCCCGGAGCGCGTATGCAAAATCAAACAATCACAGGGTTCCGAGGGGCCGCGAATGGAGGATGCGGTGCTGAGATGGTGGATTGCGTGGAAGGGGGAAAAGCCCGCTTCTATACAGCTGAAGACCACCCGAAGCATCAAGCACGGGCGAAGCCCGTGCGCAGGTGGGCGAAGCCCGCCTGATGCGGCCGAAGCCCGCCCGAGAGCATCGAGCACGGGCGTAGCCCGTGTGAAGATGCTCGTGTGTGTGTGTATATATATATATATATGTACATATATATATATATATATATCTATAGAATATATATCATATGCGGGCATGCTTGTCTACGGGCGTATGGGAAGGTCATTTTGAAAGTCAAGATGATTTTAAATCGAAAAGTGATCAACATAAAAGTTGTAGATCTCGACGAGACAAACAACTTTCATGTTGATCACTTTTTGATTTGGAGTTGTCTTGATCCTCGATTTGGGCCTCGAAACCTGTGGCGGCGAGAGTGCTACAGTAGCAATCTCGCCGCCCCAGATTTCGAGGCCCAAATCGGGGGTCAAGTCAACTACAAATCAAAAGTGATCAACATGAAAGTTGTTTGTCTCGCCGAGATCTACAACTTTAATGTTAATTACTTTTTGATTTGAAGCATCATTGACCCCCGATGTTATCGGGCTGCTAATAGCAGATGTTAGCGGGCTGCTAATAGTGCACAAAATGCAAACAGTGCGTAATACGAAAAATACACATAGTAAAATACATTTTTAGAAAAATTGGTCAGCATAAAAGTGGTAGATCTTGATGAGATCTACAACTTCCATGCTGAACACTTTTCCTAAAAATGCACGGAGCTAGGTGTATTTTCAAAAAACGTGGAACCGGACGAAACTATTGAAAAGTTCCGCCCGGTTCCGCGCATTTTGAAAATACACCTAGTTCCGTGCATGAAACTAGGTGTATTTTCCATATTACACTATGTTTGTGTTTTGTGCACTTTTAGCAGCCTGCTAACATCCGCTATTCCCTATATATATATATATATCTACTAATATACAAAAATTATTCTTTGGTGAAACATTGTCTGATGTCCCTATATTGCCTTTATAGTTGTATTCATAATTACACAATTATACCAAACTTTATATTAGTATATTATAAAGACAATATCCTTTTAGGCAATTACACAACTTTACAATATTAAAATACAAAAAATAAAAACACTAGATACCCTAAACCTATTGTCTCTAGCTAGGAATGACAAGAGAAAAATTAATGTTTTAATGTTAAAATATAATTTGTTTTACAAAATAAAAATTGTATTCTTGATTTAAATTTTTTACGGTCATTTTGTGTACTCATTTGTATATGTTGCGGAGCGGGCGGAGCCCGCCGTCGTCAGTCGGGTACTGTCACGCGAGGTCATAGGGACAGGTACTGTCCACGACAAATGTTGCCTCACACAACAAATGTCGCCGCTCACGACAAATGTCGTCCTCATACATACATATATACATATATATGTATGTACATAAGAGAGGGCGGGGGTTAACAAATTCAAATCAAAAGAATTCGTATCGATGAGTTCTACAACTTTTAGGTTGATCATTTTTTTGAAAAAAAATGTACATTTAGAGGGTAATTTTTCAATTTTCTCTCTCATGAGAGAAAACCGGTTTTCCCCCTAAAATTCTCCTATATATATACCATCCCAAATCTTATCCACATATGCCTATTATACCACGTGTACAACCCCGTATCCGCCCGAGCGGGATCCTCCCCAAGTGGCGGACTTGGGGCGGGCTTTGAGCGACAATGTGGTACGGTCCCGTTCGAAGACGTGCGGGTGCTCATGCGTACGTGCGGAGGTTTTATATGCATAGACTTTTAATATATATATATATTTATACATATATATATATTTCATATTATAATATATATATATTATATATATTATATATATATATTATATTATATATACATATGTGATATGTATATGGAAGAAAAAAGAGAAAGAGAAGTTAAGAGGATGAGAGAGATCGGGTACAGGGGAGGTGCCCTGGTACAGGAAAAGCAGTCAAAAAGAAAAACAAAAGAAAGAAAGAGGCAGGGGAGGTGGCATCGGGAAAAGAAAAGCAGCAGAAAAAACAAAAAAGGGGAAGGGCTCGGGCGGAGGTAGGGCAGCAAAAGCAAAAAGAGGAGCAGCACAAACAGGCCGCCCCTCTCTTCTTCTCGGCCAGGAGCAGCACAAACGGGCCGCCCCTCTCTTCTTCTCGGCCAGGAGCAGCACAAACGGGCCGCCCCTCTCTTCTTCTCGGCCAGGAGCAGCACACATGCCCTCTCTCTCGGCCTCTCTCCCTCTCCCGTCGCCGGCCAAAAGGAGCACAACCGCTCCTCCCTCCACCTCTCCCGTCGCCGGCCAAAAGGAGCACATCCGCTCCTCCCTCCACCTCTCCCGTCGCCGGCCAAAAGGAGCACATCCGCTCCTCCCTCCACCTCTCCCGTCGCCGGCCAAAAGGAGCACAGCCGCTCCTCCCTCCACCTCTCCCGTCGCCGGCCAAAAGGAGCACATCCGCTCCTCCCTCCACCTCTCCCGTCGCCGGCCAAAAGGAGCACATCCGCTCCTCCCTCCACCACTCCCGTCGCCGGCAAAAAGGAGAACATCCGCTCCTCCCTCCTCCTCTCCCGTCACCGGCCAAAAGGAGCACAGCCTCTCCTCCCTCCACCTCTCCCGTCGCCGGCCAAAAGGAGCACATCCGCTCCTCCCTCCACCTCTCCCGTCACCGGCCAAAAGGAGCACAGCCGCTCCTCCCTCCACCTCTCCCGTCGCCGGCCAAAAGGAGCACAGCCGCTCCTCCCTCCACCTCTCCCGTCGCCGGCCAAAAGGAGCACATCCGCTCCTCCCTCCACCTCTCCCGTCGCCGGCCAAAAGGAGCACAGCCGCTCCTCCCTCCACCTCTCCCGTCGCCGGCCAAAAGGAGCACAGCCGCTCCTCCCTCCACCTCTCCCGTCGCCGGCCAAGCATGGAGCAAGGCTCGGCCTCCTCCTCTCTCCCTTCGCCGGCCCAGCAAAGAGCAAGGTTTGGCCTCCACATCACCCGCCGCCGCCGCCTATGGTCAGATCCGACCATTTGGAGCATGGATCGGCCAGGTAGGGCTGAGTTTGGGCATTTGGAGCCGGGATCGGCCTCATGGGGGCAAGTTCAGCCGTCCAGAGCTAAGTCGACCGGGAGCTTCTCTCCCGGCGCCGGCCGGAGCTCGAGTCATACACCAAGTCGGAAATGGAAGTCTCATTTCTCCCACCGCCGGCAAGGGGCTCGGTCACCATGAAGAAGTGGAGCAAGAGAGAAAGATCTGCTTCCTCTTCCAACAAGGGTTCGACCACCAGAAAAAGAGGAAGTGAGAATTCATCACTCCTAGCAAGGTCGGTCAGGAGCTCCTCTCCCATCACCGCCGCCAAACACACGACAAGGGTAACGATGTTTCTACTCGGGCAAGGGAAGCCCTCGATTTATATTTGCATGGAAGCCCCTCTCCACCAACGCGTAGGGGAAGGGAGCTCTCCGACGAGTTGACGTGCACGTCCTCGCTATTAATTGCATTTAGTATCCGGAAGTGTGAGTATGGATTTAGGCATGCTGTGTGAAGCCCATTCAGACGTATGAGCCGAATTGGTGATGTTTTGTGTGAAGCCCATCCGGACGTGTGAGCCGGATTGATGATGTTCTGGGGTTCCCGGAGAAGACTCCGAGGAAGTTGGATATTATCTATTTGCAGGGAATGCGCACCGTAGCCCCGAAAAAGGGGTGTACGGAATATATTTGTCCAGCTTATATTAGCCGACTGTTGTTCAGCTGGCAGTCGTTTGTCGAGACATTGGCGTACAGGTGCTGTAGTAGCAAGCGGGAAGTAGCGGGCTTAAGCCCAAGCTTGTGCCGGCCCTCAAAGGCCTATTTTTGTTTATATTACCGGTCTGCGTGCCGAAGTATGGAATTCATATTCCTGTAATTATTTATAATCTGTGATGCTCTGTGAATGTATGGTTTACTCTTTTTGTCTTGGGCTAGTGGTGTGCTCGTGAACCGCTCGATCCATGGGAGCCCCGAGGTTTAGTTGCCAGGAATCCCCTGACGGTCTGTTGACAGCCTTTTAGGGCAGCGGAGTCGCGCTGTCTGCAGCCCAGTTGGGCAGCGTGTTGTAGAATTGCTCGGCGATGTTGCGCCTTTAGTAGGGCGGGTGAGGAGCATTTTGTATGGACCCAAGGAGACAAATCTGGATAGGAGAGGGTTGGTCTTGAGACCCTCCTTAAGTGTTCCGGTCGGCCAAGAGCGCCCTCCGAAGGTGTCTTAGCTCAGCCTTTGGCTTGGGAGGGGAAGAGTTTGTTAGTCTTCCGGGTATGCGGTGGGACCTCCACGCTGAGACCTTGGGTCTGTCCCTTATGTTCCTAGTCTAGAGCCTTGATTGTTCATTTGAGTGTAGTAGGTGTGTGGTCACCCCTCTTTTGGGACCCCGAACTCCACGGAAGTCAATTTGGGCTTCGGTCATTTTTGGTTCAACACTTATGGTGCGGTGAGCGTGGAGAGTGGCCAGCACGGAAAAACTCAGCCGAACGTCATGGCTATAGAAAAGGAACTAAGTGACGACCAGGGTCATGTGATGAAAGAAGTCCCCTCCCACTTTTCTTTTGTCGATCCTAAACATCCTAGCATTTCGTCTCAAATGTTTCTCAAAGGTTAAAGTTTAAACTCTCATAGCAAAAAGTAATATTTAAAATGATTTTCCACTGGCTAAAATCTTAAGGTTAGGGAATGCACAGTCAAATGGTTGAAATGTTAGTATTAGCATATTGGGTTAAGACTTATGTGAGATATCTAAGTTCCAGAAAACGTATATTAATAATTATCCTCAAGTGTGTGTTCTATGATGGGAGAGGTGGGAATAAAAAGAACAGTAAAACCAAAGAGGATCGCTGCATTTAAGAACCAGAACTAATTCACCTGTGTTAGGGGGTTTGCTTGCAAACCTGTAGAATGAAATCCGGAGAACAAAGATGGACCAGAATCAAACTTGTAACCCTTATTTTCAAATGAATGTGCAGCACCACCAGATACATCCTGATTGTATTTAACTAAAGACCCAGCATAACATAACCCGCCAATACACTACCAATTACCACCACATCTGCTTATGACTCCTCAGAATATTTGTCATGGTTAAGCAAAGAGATGTTTGATATGAGTGAAATATAAGTATAATTACAGTTTTTTAGATTCATATAGGAAAGATTAGCAGACGACTAACCACTAAAGGCTCAATCTTTCGCCCTCTCATGACAAGCATACTTATGAATATGAAGCGAAGAACACTTACTGTATCACCACGTAGCACGGGGCGGTTAAAGTGATGTGTATAATGAACCATGCAAATATTATTTACGGTATTTCTCTTAGTTAAAATCCTACTTGAGGTTGATTGTTAGCATGTTATTTATACATCTCTAATTGCAAGTATAATCATGGGAGCTTAATACATCAACAAAGTTACACGATTTTATACTACCAAAAAATACCCAAATATGATAAGATATGAGAACAGAAGTTTGAACGATGATTTGATTTAAAATAGGGAAACAAGAAAGATATATGTAAATTGCATAGGATATTCTATCCTGGAGACCAAAGTGTGCCTTAGGGAGAATATTATATGATTGACCCTGGTTCCCAAGAGGGTGGACGTAGCGGGTAGAGGTGCCTCGTGTCGGACTTTGGCTTGGTTGATCGGGTTAACAGTTCTTTTGAGTTATTTGATTATCTTTATGTTTGCTTTATAGCTGTGTTGGAGAGGAGACCCCGAGAAGACCCGCTGACCAGGCTCTTATCAAGCTGGCAGGGCTATAGGCTCACTCGGGGTTGGAGTTGAGTTGGAGAGGAGACCCCCAGGTAGACCCGCCTGTGGGGGAGAGGTCTGGTTCTTGGTCCTTGGTTCTGCACTACCCCGAGCGCGGCTCGGCCCTAGGTAGACCCGCTGCGCAGGCTTTCATCTAGCTGGCAGGTCCGTAGGCTTGCCTGTGGGGGAGAGGTCTGGTTCTTGGTCCTTGGTTCTGCACTACACCGAGCGCGGCTCGTCCCCAGGTAGACCCGCTGCGCAGGCTACCATCTAGCTGGCAGGTCCGAAGGCTCGCCTGTGGGGGAGAGGTCTGGTTCTTGGTCCTTGGTTTTGCACTACCCTGAGCGAGGCTCGGCCCCAGGTAGACCCGCTGCGCAGGCTCCCATCTAGCTGGCAGGTCTGAAGGCTCGCCTGTGGAGGAGAGGTCTGGTTCTTGATCCTTGGTTCTGCACTACCCCGAGCGCGACTCGGCCCCAGGTAGACCCTCTGCGCAGGCTTTCATCTAGCTGGCAGGTCCGTAGGCTCACCTGTGGGGGAGTGGTCTGGTTCTTGGTCCTTGGTTCTGCACTACCCCGAGCGCGGCTCGGCCCTAGGTAGACCCGCTGCGCAGGCTTTCATCTAGCTGGCAGGTCCGTAGGCTTGCCTGTGGGGGAGAGGTCTAGTTCTTGGTCCTTGGTTCTGCACTACACCGAGCGCGGCTCGTCCCCAGGTAGACCCGCTGCGCAGGCTCCCATCTAGCTGGCAGGTCCGAAGGCTCGCCTGTGGGGGAGAGGTCTGGTTCTTGGTCCTTGGTTTTGCACTACCCTGAGCGAGGCTCGGCCCCAGGTAGACCCACTGCGCAGGCTCCCATCTAGCTGGCAGTCTGAAGGCTCGCCTGTGGGGGAGAGGTCTGGTTCTTGGTCCTTGGTTCTGCACTACCCCGAGCGCGACTCGGCCCCAGGTAGACCCTCTGCACAGGCTTTCATCTAGCTGGCAGGTCCGTAGGCTCACCTGTGGGGGAGAGGTCTGGTTCTTGGTCCTTGGTTCTGCACTACCCCGAGCACGGTTCGGCCCCAGGTAGACCCGCTGCGCAGGCTCCCATCTAGCTGGCAGGTCCGAAGGCTCGCCTGTGGGGGAGAGGTCTGGTTCTTGGTCCTTGGTTCTGCACTACCCCGAGCGCGGCTCGGCCCCAGGTAGACCCGCTGCGTAGGCTCCCATCTAGCTGGCAAGTCCGAAGGCTCGCCTGTGGGGGAAAGGTTGGCTTTTGGGATACTTCAGTTTAGCCACTTCTACGACACCCCCCAGGTAAACCCGCTGCGCAGGCTCCCATCTAGCTGGCAGGTCTGAAGGCTCGCCTGTGGGGGAAATGTTGGCTTTTGGATACTTCGGTTTAGCCACTTCTACGAAACCCCGAGCCGAGCTCGGCCCCAGGTAGACCCGCTGCGCAGGCTCCCATCAAGCTGGCAGGTCCGAAGGCTCGCCTGTGGGGGAGAGGTCTGGTTCTTGGTCCTTGGTTCTGTACTAACCCGAGCCGGGCTCGGCCCCAGGTAGACCCACTGCGCAGGCTCCTATCAAGCTGGCAGGTCCGAAGGCTCGCCTGTGGGGGAGAGGTCTGGTTCTTGATCCTTGGTTCTGCACTACCCCGAGCGCGGCTCGGCCTCAGGTAGACCCACTGCGCATGCTCTCATCTAGCTGGCAGGTCCGTAGGCTCGCCTGTGGGGGAGAGGTTTGGTTCTTGGTCCTTGGTTCTGCACTACCCGAGCGCGGCTCGGCCTCAGGTAGACCCGCTACGTAGGCTCCCATCAAGCTGGCAGGTCCGTAGGCTCGCTTGTGGGGGAGAGGTTTGGTTCTTGGTCCTTGGCTCTGCACTACCCCGAGCGTGGCTCGGCCCCGGGTAGACTTGCTGTCCACGCTCTCATTTGCTGGGCAGGGCAGTAGGAATACCTGGGGGGGAAAGGATGTGGATCGGAAAAAGGTTTTGGAAAGGGTCTGGTCTCATAAGAAAAACTAGAAAGTGTGCAATACTTTTTCAAAAGGGGATAACTATAGTTCAAATCATATTTGAAATCAGCATTTTAATCTTGATAAATGGAGTAGACTAATACTAATACATCACTTGATTTAGAACTGAAAAAGAATATGAGATATTTTGTTTCTTTTAATGCTGATTCTGCGAATATATAAATTGCTTGTGGGGAAACGAGATGATTGTGTTTATAGAATATACGCTCATTTTAAATAATAGCCTCTTGCCTCTCAAAATATGTATCAAAATTTTTGGCCTCCACGTCAAAGGGTAGCTTGGTTCGGTTTTTGACAAATAGATTTGTTTTTGCAGCATTTTCATGATGAGTTATTTCTGTTTTAAGCTTCGGTGCGGAGCTCCCTTTATCTCAAAGTGAGGGATTCTTTCAAAATTTTTCTTTGGGTCGGCTCCCACTCGTCATATACTTGGGGTTGGACATTTCTTTCCGAACTTGTACCAACCTCGAAAAGAGCGGGGATTGTGTACAACCCCGTATCCGTCCGAGCGGGATCCTCCCCAAGTGGCGGACTTGGGGCAGGCTTTGGGCGACAATGTTGTACGGTCCCGTTCGAAGACGTGTGGGTGCTCATGCGTACGTGAGGAGGTTTTATATGCATAGACTTTTAATATATATATATACATATATATATATATATTTCATATTATAATATATATATTATATATATATATTATATTATATATACATAAGTGATATGTATATGGAAGAAAAAAAAGAAAGAGAAGTTAAGAGGATGAGAGAGATCGGGTACAGGGGAGGTGCCTTGGTACAGGAAAAGCAGTCAAAAAGAAAAACAAAAGAAAGAAAGAGGAAGGGGAGGTGGCATCGGGAAAAGAAAAGCAGCAGAAAAAACAAAAAGGGGAAGGGCTCGGGCGGAGGTAGGGCAGCAAAAGCAAAAAGAGGAGCAGCACAAAAAGGCCGCCCCTCTCTTCTTCTCGTCCAGGAGTAGCACAAACGGGCCGCCCCTCTCTTCTTCTCGGCCAGGAGCAGCACAAACGGGCCGCCCCTCTCTTCTTCTCGGCCAGGAGCAGCACACATGCCCTCTCTCTCGGCCTCTCTCCCTCTTCCGTCACCGGCCAAAAGGAGCACAGCCGCTCCTCCCTCCACCACTCCCGTCGCCGGCCAAAAGGAGCACATCCGCTCCTCCCTCCACCTCTCCCGTCGCCGGCCAAAAGGAGCACATCCGCTCCTCCCTCCACCTCTCCCGTCGCCGGCCAAAAGGAGCACAACTGCTCCTCCCTCCACCTCTCCCGTCACCGGCAAAAAGGAGCATATCCGCTCCTCCCTCCACCTCTCCCGTCGCCGGCCAAAAGGAGCACATCCGCTCCTCCCTCAACCTCTCCCGTCGCCGGCCAAAAGGAGCACATCCGCTCCTCCCTCCACCTCTCCCGTCACCGGCCAAAAGGAGCACTTCCGCTCCTCCCTCCACCTCTCCCGTCGCCGGCCAAAAGGAGCACAGTCGCTCCTCCCTCCACCTCTCCCGTCGCCGGCCAAAAGGAGCACATCCGCTCCTCCCTCCACCTCTCCCGTCGCCGTCCAAAAGGAGCACAGCCGCTCCTCCCTCAACCTCTCCCGTCGCCGGCCAAAAGGAGCACAACCGCTCCTCCCTCCACCTCTCCCGTCGCCGGCCAAGCATGGAGCAAGGATCGGCCTCCTCCTCTCTCCCTTCGTCGGCCCAGCAAAGAGCAAGATTTGGCCTCCACATCACCCGCCGTCGCCGTCGCCTATGGTCAGATCCGACCATTTGGAGCATGGATCGGCCAGGTAGGGCTGAGTTTGGGCATTTGGAGCCGGGATCGACCTCATGGGGGCAAGTTCAGCCGTCCGGAGCTAAGTCGGCCGGGAGCTTCTCTCTCGGCACCGGCCGGAGCTCGAGTCATACACCAAGTCGAAAATGGAGGTCTCATTTCTCCCACCGCCGGCAAGGGGCTCGGTCACCATGAATAAGTGGAGCAAGAGAGGAAGATCTGCTTCCTCTTCCAACAAGGGTTCGACCACCAGAAAAAGAGGAAGTGAGAATTCATCACTCCTAGCAAGGTCGGTCAGGAGCTCCTCTCCCGTCACCGCCGCCAAACACGCGACAAGGGTAACGATGTTTCTACTCGGGCAAGTGAAGCCCTCGATTTACATTTGCATGGAAGCCCCTCTCCACCAACGCGTAGGGGAAGGGAGCTCTCCGACGGATTGACGTGTACGTCCCCGCTATTAATTGCATTTAGTATCCGGAAGTGTGAGTACAGATTTAGTCATGCTGTGTGAACCCCATTCGGACGTATGAGCCGAATTGGTGATGTTCTTTGTGAAGCCCATCCGAACGTGTGAGCCGGATTGGTGATGTTCTGGGGTTCCCGGAGAAGACTCCGAGGAAGTTGGATATTATCTATTTGCAGGGAATGCGCACCGTAGCCCCGAAAAAGGGGATTATGGAATATATTTGGCCAGCTTATGTTAGCCCACTGCTGTTCAGCTGACAGTCGTTTGTCGAGACATTGGCGTACATGTGCTGCAGTAGCAAGCGGGAAGTAGCGGGCTTAAGCCCAAGCTTGTGCCGGCCCTCGAAGGCCTATTTTTGTTTATATTACCGGCCTACGTGCCGAAGTATGGAATTCATATTACTGTAATTATTTATAATCTGTGATGCTCTGTGAATGTATGGTTTACTCTTTTTGTCTTGGGCTAGTGGTGTGCTCGTGAACCGCTCGACCCATGGGAGCCCCGAGGTTTAGTTGTCGGGAAGCCCCTGACGGTCTGTTGACAGCCTTTTAGGGCAGCGGAGTCGCGCTGTCTGCAGCCCAGTTGGGCAGCGTGTTGTAGAATTGCTCGGCGATGTTGCGCCTTTAGTAGGGCGGGTGAGGAGCATTTTGTATGGACCCAAGGAGACAAATCTGGATAGGAGAGAGTTGGTGTTGAGACCCTCCTTGGATTTTCCGGTCGGCCAAGAGCGCCCTCCGAAGGTGTCTTAGCTCAGCCTTTGGCTTGGGAGGGGAAGAGTTTGTTAGTCTTCCGGGTATGCGGTGGGACCTCCACGCTGAGACCTTGGGTCTGTCCCTTACGTTCCTAGTCTAGAGCCTTGATTATTCATTTGAGTGTAGTAGGTGTGCGGTCATCCCTCTTTTGGGACCCCGAACTCCACGGAAGTCAATTTTGGCTTCGGTCATTTTTGGCTTCAACACCACGTACATCCTCCACCGAGCCGTTTCCCTACTTTAACTTTGTCGACTTGTGTTGCTCTCTCTAATGACTTTCCTGACGGTTATTCAATCCAATAAGGTCATTTCTGAAAGCACGGAATAAAAAAAAATCAAAATACTTCTCTTGTGGGGGGAGGGCACTGAATAGTGAGGACACCCTAAAAAAAGCAAGCAAAGAAATTTTTATAGAGGTGCTTTGAAATTTTGTTTATTTCTTCATTAGGTTAAACCCTAAGAAAAGCAAGCAAAGAAAAACAAAAAGGTGATCAACACGAAAGTTATTCGTATCGATGAGATCTACAACTTTTAGGTTGATCATTTTTTTGAAAAAAAAAGTACATTTAGAGGGTAATTTTTCAATTTTCTCTCTCATGAGAGAAAACCGGTTTCCCCCCTAAAATTCTCCTATATATATACCATCCCAAATCTTATCCACATATGCCTATTATACCACGTACATCCTCCACCGAGCCGTTTACCTACTTTAACTTTGCCGACTTGTGTTGCTCTCTGTAATGACTTTCCTGACGGTTATTCAATCCAAAAAGGTCATTTCTGAAAGCACGGAATAAAAAAATCAAAATACTTCTCTTGTGGGGGGAGGGCACTTAATAGTGAGGACACCCTAAAAAAAGCAAGCAAAGAAATTTTTATAGAGGTGCTTTGAAATTTTGTTTATTTCTTCATTAGGTTAAACCCTAAGAAAAGCAAGCAAAGAAAAACAAAAAGGTGATCAACACGAAAGTTATTCGTATCGATGAGATCTACAAATTTTAGGTTGATCATTTTTTTGAAAAAAAAAGTACATTTAGAGGGTAATTTTTCAATTTTCTCTCTCATGAGAGAAAACCGGTTTCCCCCCTAAAATTCTCCTATATATACCATCCCAAATCTTATCCACATATGCCTATTAGACCACGTACATCCTCCATCGAGCCGTTTCCCTACTTTAACTTTGCCGACTTGTGTTGCTCTCTGTAATGACTTTCCTGACGGTTATTCAATCCAATAAGATCATTTCTGAAAGCACGGAATAAAAAAAAAATCAAAATACTTCTCTTGTGGGGGGAGGGCACTGAATAGTGAGGACACCCTAAAAAAAGCAAGCAAAGAAATTTTTATAGAGGTGCTTTGAAATTTTGTTTATTTCTTCATTAGGTTAAACCCTAAGAAAAGCAAACAAAGAAAAACATCCAAAGACATTTTTTATAGAATTTCGTCAATCAATTTTATATGTCCTCTCTTCTATTGATAAGTGGGTTTTTACCGTCTCTCGATCGGGGGAGTCTTTTCCTTCTAGAGACTCCAATCCAACCTAGTTTTTTCCTGTGAAGATCCAAGAACTAAAGTAAATCAAATAGTTTTCTTTATTATAGTTAATTATGTGTAGTGGGATGGTTGTATTATAGTTTCAGTATCTTTAATTTTTTTAATCTTATTTTCAGCTTTTATTTAAGTTTTGTTAGAGGATGACATTGAAAAAAATTTAAAGTCAAAGTTGCTTCCAGTAGAAAAAGAAGCATGAGCGGCGAAGGATCACCGCACACGCCTCTTTCCCTCACGAGATTATTGGGTCGGAAGGAGAGAGAAAAATAGGGCAATTTTTACGTGTGTTTCGCTCACCTCGAAATACGTGCAGTATTAAATACTGACTATTGATTTCCTACAGGAATGACATGATTGATTGAAATACTGATCAACGGTCAGTATTCAATACCGTATGAGCCGTAAGATATCAGATCAACGGTCAGTATTTAATAATGCACCTATTAATAGGTGAGAGTAACACACCTAAATTTTTTTCCTATAATGACGCGTCATCTGTAAAGTGCATTTTAGATGAATTATTTGAATTTATCAGGGGCCATTCTCCTATATATCAAAGGTCAGGGTATATCTTTGTTACAACCGGAGCCCGAACTCAAAAAACTCTCCCTCCCTCTCCTCCGCTTTCCCGCTCTGACTCCTTAAATACTTTTTTACATTTTATAATTTCAATGTTAACATTTTAAGTAGTTTACCATTTGATTTTTCTTTCAATGTTGCTCGTTTTTTTAAATAAAAATTATGAACACAAAAATCATTTACCTACTAATACTCTAAAAAATCAAACCATGTTAGAAACAACATCCTCAATTTAATAATCGACAAATTACATACCTCAAGTGTCGACCTACATAAACTATATGCTTGCACCAAGCAAAATTTTGCGCTACAAGAATCAAAACTAGATAAAAAAATGAAAGCTTCAAGTCTGTTACGATAGTTTTCTTGAACTAAAATAAAAGGAACTAAGGGGCGAAATTGATTTTATTCAACAAGAATCCTGCGAACATAATCTGAATGAAAGTGAAGGAAATTATGAATATGAAATCTACTGGCGTTATTCCTGAAACACTTGGGAGCATTTCACGAAAAAGCGAGCTTAGTGAGGTACAAACTGAGCATCTCAAAACCAATGAGTTCTTTGTAAATAAAAACCAAATTTAATTTAGGGCAAAACCCTAGTCCAGCGGAGAGAAGGATCGGGTATATAAAAGTTATACCTCCAGTCATTGAGACTGATATGGACGATCGGCTTTAAACCTCGATGAGGAAGAACAATCCCGATCGGGACCGACGTCGGACGGGTTGCTGCGGTGTGAACACCAAAGAAGAACGACCTCTTCCCGGAATATGAAAACGTCGGAGGAAGAGGGCTCAGAAGGTGCTCTGGAACGGTGTTGCTCCACCCTACAGGAGATGTTGCGGGACGGCGACAAGGAGTGGCGAAGGAATCGGAAAACCCTAAAGTCGCGATTGGCGACTTTTCTGCTCGCGGCTTGTGGCTTCTCGAGGTTTTTGGAGGACAAAAACCGGATGGATTATTAAAGATGGGTTTTATAATCCATATATACCCCAAACCCAGGGCCTTAAACAAACCCTGAACGATCGGGGCCGTCCATCCTCCCATCTAGAGGATCGTGACTAAAACCCCGATCTGACTTAAACTACGTGTCATCATTGGGCCTAACGAGTCACCACTTTATACTAACCACCCTACCGGACTCCTACGAGTTGAATCAAATAGGCAATCTATGATTCTCTCACTTGAATCAACAAATGAGAGTTCCACTTATCATTTGAAAATAATTAGTTTGTACTATAAAAATAAAATAACACTAGACTAATAGGGTGATAGTTAACTACAAAGAAAAAAACATTTTTGCACAGCCATACATAACAAAACAATTACTCTTGGCCCAAAGCTGATATGATGTCTTTATACTTGCATATGACGTCATAACTACATAAACTGCAGCGGTTGTATCTTAAATAGTAGATACTTTCTTTCGACAATTATAATGTAATCATTAAACCCTATCAAGTGCTTTATGTGGTGTTAATTCTTTATGAGTGGGTGCTCCTACACCTTAATGCAATATATGATCTCTAACAATACTTTAGTGTGCACAAAAGAGATAAAGGCCTGAAATATTGCATTAATCCGAAAAGGAGAGTTACAATAAATGTCATGACTATTTAACTATCAAAAAAGTCCTCAAGTCCCAGTCTGCCGACATGACTTTTGTACAACTTAGTGTTGGGTTTTGGGAGATGACACAACACTTGTGCACGCAGCAAAAAAAGAACAAGAAAAACCTAAACGAGTTCGGATCAAGCAATATTCATGAATCAAGAATTAAAGCATACTGTAATAAAATTACCTTTGAGAGATTGAGTTAGGACTCAACCTAGATGCTCTAGAAAAATCAGACCGACCACACAGCGGCTTGAGTCTTGAGCACAGAAAGTATATCCGCGCCTCTATAGTAATCCACACGATCGGGAGAACCCAGAACAAATTTTCAACAAGTGCTAGGTCGGGAGAGGACACCCAGCATCTCCACAGACTGTTAGATCTGTTGTAGGAAAGGCAACGATGACACTCACCGGGATCGGGAATGAAATAGGCGACAGGATTGGCGGAACACATTCGTCGGGTTTCTAGGTTTTCTTCTTATCGCACAATATCGGCTCGTGTGCAGAAAGATTAGAACCGTCGTAAGAAAACCCTAAAACATCCTATTTATATCCCAGGAGATAGATTCAGCAAGTCAACATTTGACTCAGTACGGGCATTCGTCGAACTCAGCTCGACAAACAATTCGTCAAACTCAGCTCGACAAAATTTGCGCCAAAGACCATAACGTCGAACGACATTCGTCGAACTTAGCTCGACGAAATCTGCGCCAAGGCTAGAATGTCGAACGATGTTGAGTAAATACAATACACTCAATGCCTAAAAGCCAGATTTGCCAGGTAAATACAATACACTGAAAGCGTTGAGTGGACTCGACGCACTCAACACTTAAGTGTGACAGTCAACGCACTCAACAATAATATTCGCAGAGTTAACACTTAACCCGCGAAAGCGTTGACTGGACTTAATGCTCTCAACGCTTTCAGCCCGATGACGTTGAGTGAGCTAAACACACTCAACGCCAAATGCCTTAGAATCTTTTTCAATCTCCATGGCGTTGAGTGAACTAAACACACTCAACGCCTTCAGCCCCATGACGTTGAGTAAGCTAAACACACTCAATACCAAATGCCTTAGAATATTTTCAACCCCTTTTTCAATATCCTTCACCTCATCATATGAGCTAAATAGTACAGATCCAATCTCCCAATTTCTCCATAATCTTATGTGCGACCCTGATAGTCTCATACTGAGTTGGCAGTGAGGCTACATACTTGATCACTTCCAGATCACTATGGTTTCACCAACAGTCTCCCACTTAATATAGAAAGTATCAAACAAAAGCTTTACAAACAATGAGCGGCATCTAGCAATACATCATTGCTCCCTAAACAGTAAGAGTTTATAAAACTCAAAAGCCATTGTGACCAATGTTACAATGTTGTCATGTCCCTTCGTCCCTTACATCCGGATAGAACTAGAGACATAGACCATGTCACCCTCATAAATGTTCAATACAAGTTTCTTGATCTAGAATGGACTTGCAGGAAATTTGTGAGTCCAATATCATATATTGACTCAACCAAGCATGACCACGCACTTCTCAGTCTCATTCCATCAAGGGGCCCCATGGATGCAACTCCTGGCATATAGGAGGACAAATCTCATCTTTGCTCACACGCAAACACCCAAATGATTCGTAACGTACCCAATAACAACCTTTATCATCCAACTTTCTCAAGACTTGACTTTTGATGGCATCAAAGCACGCTCTTCCTAACTCAATGTAACTTGTGACTTTAGGTCAAAGGACCACAAACACCATTATCACTTGAGCAATACTTGTGACATGTTCATATAAAAATACACAGTATTCTCACGGTGGATCTGTCCAGTATAAATTATTCATAACAACTACCTATGTGATGAATTGATATCACAATATCATGACCTGTGAGGACGGGTCATCAGTCAACGTGCATACTAGTATTAAAGGTATCATCATCATCCTTAGCTTCTAAGATGATACAACGACCAAGGACCTTTAAGAATGAAGCTTCTGAAATCATAGGTTCTCACATCAAGTCACTACTTGACATATGGAAGCAAACACTCTAAGGGCATTTAATAATTTGAACTACTCTATTACAATAGAAAAAACTTCATAATAAAAGAACTTGCCAAAATATATAAAATGAAATGCATATAGTACGTTTATTCATCAAATGAAATATTATGCAGCCAACAAACATACAATTCACAAGACTTAAACTAGAGTTGATCATTTAGGTATCGTATACCCATAGATCTAACATGACCATCATGCTTTCCCTGTGGAAGAGGCTTTGTTAGTGGATCCGCAATGTTTTTCTCTGTCAGCACTCTGCATATGCTTACATCACCTCGATCAACAATCTCTCAAATTAGATGGAATCGCCGGAGTATATGTTTGGAGCGCTGAGGAGATCTAGGTTCCGAAGCAAGTGCAATTGCATCGTTGTTGTCACAGTAGAGATCTACAGGACGAACAATGCTAGGAACTACATCTAACTCACCGATGAATTTCCTAATCCATACAACCTTCTTCGTTGTATTTGCAGCGGAAATATACTCGGCCTCAGTAGTATAATCGGCAACTGTATCCTACTTGAAACTCTTCCAACTGACAACACCTCCATTCAGGCAAAACACAAACCCTGACTGAGACTTTGAATCATCCCTATCAGTTTAGAAGCTAGCATCTGTGTAACCACTTACAATGAGCTCTTCCTCTCCGCTGAATACCAAGAACATATCATTAGTTCTTCGCAAGTACTTAAGGATATTCTTGACGGCTATCCAGTGATCTTCACCGAGATCAGACTGATACCTGCTAGTCATACTCAAAGCATAAGAGACATCGGGTCTAGTACATAACATTGCATACATGATTGATCCAATTGCCAAAGCATATGGAACCAACTTCGTGCGGTCCTTATCTTTACAAGACTTAGGACACTAGTCCTTAGAGAGACTCACACCATGAGACATGGGCAAGAATCCTTTCTTTGACTCAAGCATGCTGAATCGTTTCAACACCTTGTCAATGTACGTACTTTGGGTCAAACCCAGCAACTTCTTCAATTTATCTCTATAGATCTTAATACCGAGTATATAAGTCGCTTCCCCTAAGTCCTTCATCGAATAGCAATCCCCTAGGTTGTCTTAATAACTTGCAGGGTCGGTTTGTCATTCCCGATCAATAGTATGTTATCTATATATAATATTAGGAAGACTACAATGCTCCCACTAATCTGTTTATAAACACAAGATTCATCCTCATTCTTGATAAACCAAACTCTTTGATCTTTTCATTAAAACGAAGATTCCAACTTCGAAAAGCCTGTTTCAATCCATAAATGGATCTTTGTAGCTTATATATTTTAGTGGCTTCACCTGGAGATACAAAACCCTTAGGTTGTATCATATACACTTCCTTGAGGAGGTTCCCATCAAGGAAAGTTGTTTTGACATCCATCTGCCAGATCTCGTAGCCATAATGCGCAGCAATAACAAGCAGAATTCTTATGGACTTAACCATGAGAATAGGGGAAAAAGTCTCATCATAGTTAACACTATGAATTTGCTTAAAACCTTTTGCTACTAGTCGGCCTTTGAATGTATGTACATTCCCATCCATGTCAGTCTTCTTCTTGAAGACCCACTTGCACCTTATGGATCTTACCCCTTTAGGTGGTTCCACCAAAGTCCTTACTTGGTTTTCATACATGGAGTCCATTTCAGATTTCATGGCCTGAGGCCACTTCTCGGACTCCGGTCCACACATAGCCTCATGGTAGGTTGCAGGCTCATCACTATGATTTATAAGCAACACATTACCTATTTGAAACATGAGAAATCCATATCTCTCAGGCTCAAATCTTGGTCTACCAGATCTACGTGAAACTTGTGTTTCCTGAGCAGTTTCTCCAGCTACAACTACTTATAGTCCTGACTCAGGTTCCAATTCCGGTTCATTCACTGTTTGTGGTTCCTGAACTTCTTCAAGTTCTACCCTGACAGTCTTTCTACATAAGAACTCTTTCTCAAGAAAGACACCAGTCTTTGCGACAAACACTTTGTCCTTAGACGGTAGGTAGAAATAGTACCCTTTGGTTTCCCTAAGATACCCCACAAGATAACACTTATCTGATTTGAGTTCCAACTTATCAGGCATTTGACGTCTCTCGTATGCCTCGCAACCCCAAACCTTAATGAACGACATACTAGGAAGCTTCCCAATCCATATCTCATATGGTGTCTTTAGAACCGATTTTGTTGGAGCACGATTTAATGTTGAAGCAGCAGTTTCTAGAGCAAAGCCTCAAAAGGAAATAGACAAATCTACATGACTCATCATTGACCGTACAATGTCTAACAAAGTACGATTTCTCCTCTCAGACACACCATTATGTCGTGGTGTTCTAGGTGGAGTGAGTTGTGATACAATATCACACTCTATCAGATGATCATGGAACTCACGACTTAGATATTCGCCACCTCGATCAGATCAGAGTGATTTAACCTTCTTACCCAGCTGGTTTTCTACTTCGCTTTTAAACACTTTGAACTTTTCAAAGGTTTCGTATTTTCACTTCATAAGATACACGTATCCGTATCTACTGAAATCATTAGTAAATGTAACAAAGTAGAAGAACCCACCTCTAGCCATAGAACTCATGGGTCCACATACATCACTATGTACTATACCCAAGAGATCATTAGCCCTCTCATTGAAGCCAGTTAAAGGAACTTTAGTCAACTTGCCTAATAAATAAGATTCGTATCTCTCAAATGATTCATAATCAAATGAGTCCAACAATCCATCTCTATGGAGCTTGTATATACGTTTATCATTTATATGGCCCAAATAATAATATTAAAGATACGTAGGGTTCGAGTCATTTGTTCTTAGTCTTTTAGTATTTTAAATATTATAAATCGGATGGTCTAAGTTCAAAACATACAGACACTAAACAGTTGGGCTATATCATAACAAACATCATTCTTAAATATTGAACAATAGTTGTTCTAAATAATAAAAGAAAAACCCACCATGTCCAAACATGAAATGGATATAATGTTTCTAGTTATGGAAGGAACAAAATAACAGTTATCCAGGTCTATTACAAGCCCACTAGGCAAAGCAAGACGATAAACCCCCACGGGGATGGCAACAACTCTTGCTCCATTGCCAACACGCAGGTCCACCTCTCCTTTACTCAGCATTCTTTTCCTTCCCAGTTCCTGCACATTTATATAAATGTGAAAACCATATACGGTATCCAATGCCCAGGATAGAGCAGAAAGGTTTATCTCTATAACATATATACCTGAGGTGGAGGTCATACCTCCTCTCATCTTTTATAAACCCTCATTGTATGAAGGACAATTCCTCCTCCAATGACCAACCTTTCCATAATGGTGGCACTTCCCTTATTTCCCCGAGGCTTTCTTTTTCAGTATAGAAGACTTGGGCTCCAATTCAGACTTAGGTCCCACCTTTGTCTTCTTGAAGCCCTTTGCCTTGCCCTTGCCTTTATGCATCATCAATATAGGGCTAGCGGACTTGACCTTCTTCATATTAATCTCGACAGTTCACAACATGCCTAGGAGCTTGGGCAGAGTTTTGTCTATTTCATTCATGTTATAATTCAAGACGAACTGCTCATAACTATCCGACAACGATTGCAAGATCAGGTCTGTAGCCAACTCTTGGCCCAGAGGGAAACCTAGTCTTTCAAGGTTCTCGATATACCTAATCATCTTGACTACGTGAGTCCCTACCAGGTCCTGAGCTCCATCTTACACTAAAACAACGCCTTGGTGACGTCTAATCTCTCTTGCCGAGCTTGACCTTGAAACATTTTCTTGAGATGCTCATCAATGTCCTTACAACCCATATTCTTATGTTGCTTCTCAAGCTCAGAGTTCATGGTCTCTAACATGAGACATTCGACATCTAAGGAGTCGTCAAGATACTTCTTATAAGCATCTTTATCAGCACAGGGTGCATTCCCGATAGGCTCATCGCGGGATACCTCTTCCAAAATATAGAGCTTGCGTTCTTGCCTGAGAACAATTCTCAGGTTTTTGTACCAATCCAAATAATTTGTACCACTCAGTTTCTCCTTCTCTAGGATCGCTCTGAGGGGCAGGGTGGAGTGTGAACCACTTGCCATGGAAATTCTAGAAG
Organism: Platanthera zijinensis; assembly: GCA_039513925.1. Classification (NCBI taxonomy): domain Eukaryota; kingdom Viridiplantae; phylum Streptophyta; class Magnoliopsida; order Asparagales; family Orchidaceae; genus Platanthera; species Platanthera zijinensis. The sequence continues at coordinate 54,195,682 of CM077085.1, read as the reverse complement.
AATACAAACAAATCAAATTAGAACCACCTTTCAAAATACAATTTATCTTTGAATTAGGACTTTAATCAAAAGATCTCACTATTTTTTATCAAACTGATAACCCTCGATATCAATTCGAAAGGTTTGGCGAGTAACCCTCTTAGTGGATAAGATCCATATTTCACAAACACTATGGGCCAGCTTTGGCTTTTCTCTCACAATGTAGCTATTTAGGTAGGAAACACTTGCCAATTGCATTACAATGCAATTCATATATGGCTGGTGAATAACTCTTTATTTGCATCCATCATATGGTGCATGCCAATCCCATGCCTCTGGGCACTCAACCTTTGAGGTCACCCAGTTAGATAGACCCGATGTCGATAGTGGGATAACATAATTATCAGCTCGTACCCTCACCATGATAGATTAATGCACCCTGCTTTGGCAAGCCCACACTTCATCGATCGAGGCAGGAAGAGTGTCATCCATCGGAAGGCATCCAAATACTTAATATTGCTTAAGAGATTTTAAATAGATGATTAACTCTTTAATCATGGTTAACACTTAACCAGCATGCACATCAAGCATAATAAAATACAACAAGCATAATCCAAATACATCCCAGATGTACACAAGAATCATCAACACTTGATGAACTGGGCTACATCTGAACATCTAGAACATGTCCAAATCTTCAGACCTACATGCATGGGATATGAGCAATACCAACTCCACTTATACAGTAGACAAGCACGTCACTTTATGTGAGATTCAAAATATAACGCATACTTAGTTTCATAAACCAACACAGTAACAGTTGCTGTTAAGAAGTAAACTCAAAGAAATCACATACATTCTTGGAAAGATCCAAGACTAGATTTGGGTATTTGGAACACTTCAAAATAACCAAATCTACACGTCATGGATTCAGCAACTTCTGAAATAATGAAAATTGTCGGGAACCTGGCTCTGATACCACTGTTGGGTTTTAGGAGATGACACAACATTTGTGCACGTAGCGAAAAAAGAACAAGAAAAACTCAAACGAGTTTGGATCAATCAATATTCATGAATCAAGAAGTAAAACATACTGTAATAAAATTACCTTTGAGGGATTGAGTCAGGACTCAATTTATATGCTCTAGAAAAATTAGACCGGCCACACAACGGCTTGAGTCTTGAGCACAGAAAGTATATCTGCGTCTCTACAGTAATCCACATGATCGGGAGAATCCACAATAACTTGTCACACAAGCTCTAGGTCGGGAGAGGACACTCAGCGTCTCTATAGACTGCTAGATTTGTTGTAGGAGAGGCGACAACGACACTCACCGGGATCGGAAACAGAATCGACGATAGGATTGGCAGAACACTTCCGTCGGGTTTCTAGGTTTTCTTCTCATCACACAGTATCGACTCGTGTGCAGAAAGATTAGAACCATCGTAAGAAAACCCTAAAACATCCTATTTATATCCCAAGAGATAGATTCAGCAAGTCAACATTTGACTCAGCATGGGCATTCGTCGAACTCGGCTCGACGAACAATTCGTCGAACTCAGCTCGACAAAATCTACGCCAAAGGCCAGAGCGTCGAATGACATTCGTCGAACTTAGATCGACAAAATCTGCGTCAAAGCCAGAATATCGAACTACATTCGTCAAACTCACCTCGATGAAATCTGATCCAAGGCCAGAACGTCGAACGGAATTCGTCGAACTCGGCTCGACGAAATCTGCGCCAAGGCCAGAACGTCGAACAGTGTTGAGTGAATACAATACACTCAACGCCTAAGAGCAAGATTCGCCAGGTAAACCCCTTTACTCAACGAAGGTGTTTAGTGGACTCAACGCACTCAACGCTTAAGTGCGACAGTCAACACACTTAACGGCAACATTCGCAGAGTTAACACTTAACCCGTGAAAGCGTTGACTGGACTCAACGCTCTCAACGCTTTCAGCCCGATGACGTTGAGTGAGCTAAACACACTCAACGCCAAATGCCTTAGAATCTTTTTCAATCTCCATGGCATTGAGTGAACTAAACACACTCAATGCCTTCAGCCTCATGGCATTGAGTGAGCTAAACACACTCAATGCCAAATGCCTTAGAATATTTTCAGCCCCTTTTTCAATATCCTTCAACTCATCATATGAGCTAAATAGTACATATCCAATCTCCCAATTTCTCCACAATCTTATGTGCAACCCTGATAGGTTCATACTGAGTTGGCAGTGAGGCTACATGCTTGATCACTTTCAGATCACTATGGTTGCACCAACACTTAGGTGGGAGTCATTTGGTCATGGGATCTGCTACCATAAGCAGTGTGTCTATATGCTCAATAATGATTTTACCCTCCCTTACATTTTCTCTAACCACCAAAACTTTATATTGATGTGCTTGCTGCGGCTCCCACTTTTATTGTTCTTGACAAAGAACACTGCTACAACATTATTAGATAGAATCTTTATTGGCTTAGGAACTGTATCCATCACCCTAAGCTCTGAAGTGAAATTCTTCATCCATAATGCTTGCTCCGTTGCTTCATAACATGTAATAAACTTTGCCTCCATAGTCGAGGATGCAATGAGAGTCTGCTTAGTACTCTTTGAAACCACTGCACCACTAGCCAACATAAAAATGTAACCAGAAGTTGATTTCCTCGAACCTTGGCAGCCTGTAAAGTCTACATCTGTGTATCCGAGCAGGTCTAGATGATCAGACTCCCTAAATGTAAGCATATAATCTTTTGTCCCCTTAAGATATCGCATGACTTTCTTAGCAGTTGTACAGTGCCCTATCCCAGGATTACTATGATAACTTCCCAACATCCCCACGACGAAAGACATGTCTGTCTAGTGTAAACCTCTAGATAGACCAAACATCCAACTACATGCATATGGAATGTTTTTCATGGATTCTAATTTCAAAAAAAATTTGGAGCATTGTGACAAACTGAATTTGTCACCCTTTACTATGAGAGCTATCGAACTGGAATAAATTCTCATATTAAACCTTTCCAAAATTTTGTTGATATATGCCTTCTGAGATAACTCTAAGATCTTTCTAGATCTATCTCTATGTATCTCAATTCCTATAACATAGGAAGTCTCCCCTAAGTCTTTCATGTCAAAATTTTGAGAAAGGAATTGTTTAGACTCCCTTATAATTCTCAAGTCATTGCTTGCTAGCAAGATATCATCAACGTACATGACAAATAACATGAATCAACTCCCACTGACCTTGATGTATATACATTGATCCACAATGTTTTCCTAAAAACTAAATTAGATAATGACATTATGAAACTTTATATACCATTGTCGTGAGACTTATTTTGGCCCATATATTGATTTCTTCAATTTGCACACAAGTTTGTGGCCTTTCTCTGAAATGAATCTTTCAGGCTGATTCATGTATACTTCCTCCTCAAGTTCTCCATTTAAGAATTTCGTCTTAACATCCATCTGATGCAACTCTAGATCTAAATGAGCTACAAGTGCCATAATTATCCTTAGTGAATCCTTCTTTGAAACTGAAGAGAAGGTGTCATGATAATCGATGCCCTCCTTTTGAAGGAAACCTTTGGCAACAAGCCTTGCTTTATATCGTTCGATGTTACCAGTGGCATCGATTTTGTTCTTATAGACCCATTTGCAACCTACTGCACGAAAACCTTCTAGTAACACTACTAGATCCCATACTTGAGTGTTTTCCATTGAGAATAATTCATCCTTCATTGCATCATACCATTTTTCAGAATCTGTACGACTCATGACCTATGAAAAGGTGATAGGGTCTTGATTGAGTCCAGACATGTAGTCAGTCTCTTGTAAGTACATAACATAATCAGATGGAATAGTCGACCGCTTGACTCTTGAAGCGTAGGCCCTTGTGGCTGAGTTGTAAGTCTTGAAGGAGACTGAGAGATCCTGAGGGATTTGAGGTGTAAGCTCTTTGGAGCAAAGTTTGGAGAAGTGCCTAGTCCAACAAGATAGTTGGATAGGTCGGAGGGAAAGTGAATGTACCCTTATTTGGGTAACTATTATAAATCTTGTGTGTGTCTTGTGTGTTTTCTCTGTGTTGGCTTTATTGCAGGTTGCATGTCTTGAAAGCAGAATTTAATCAACTAATAAAGCATCCAACTCAAGGAAAATAAAAGATAGTCACTAAGGACTAAGAAACATATTCACCCCCTCACATCTAGGTGATTTAGCTATCCTTTAAAATAAAGACTTTCAGTACTCTCATGGACATGATAGGGAGCATGACAAGTGTCTCAACTCTCCCTCCTCGTATATGGAGTGAAGCCTTGAAAATAGTCGTGTACATCTTAGACTGGGTTCCATCCTAGTCGATTCCTAAAACACCTTTTGAGGTATGGAATGGATGGAAGCCGAGTTTGAACCATGTACATATATGAGGCTGTCAAGTAGAGGTTAGGGTGTATAACCCACATGAAAAGAAACTAGAATCGAGGACCGTCAGTGATTTTTTCATCGGCTATGCAGAAAAATCCAAGGGTTTTAGGTTTTATTGTCCCTCTCACACGCTTAAAGTATAGAAGCAAGGAATGCCAAATTTTTTGAGGAATTCTATACTGATGAGAGCCATTCTCATAAGATTATGATAGAAGAGGTGCAAGACTATATACCTTCAGGTAGTGGTATTGAACCTGGTGGGCTCATACCTACTATGGCTCAACACCTACCTATTCAGATGCCAACTTATGAAGGAGTGATAGATGATCCTCCTATCCAAAGCCCACATGAAGATGTAGATAGTGGATCAGCTGATCACCTACCTCAAGCCAAAGGCCATATGCTCAGGCTGGGAGGACAGCCCTACCTCAGATCCACTAGGTATCCTACCTCAGAGCAAACTTGCTCCTACCACTCAGATCCAAGAGGATCCTGCAAGATGGAAGTGGGTTGGTGAGTCTTGATTGGACACAAGAAAAATTTCTTTGTGCCAATCTACCTTGACTGCGATAGACTCAGCCCAACTTTGACTCCAAGAATATATTTCCTAAGTTTACCTTTACTTGAACTGAGATATACTCAGTCCTAACTTCTTCTTCACATCAACAGGGATTTTTCCTGCTGGAATTGTGAAGTGACTGCAACAAAACTTATTACTACCTGAGCTAAAAGATTCTCAGCTCAACTTCTTCACATCAACAAGGATATAGATCTTGCTTTGACTTGTGCTGGAAGTAACTTACAAAAAATAGCTCTGCTTCTTCTTTATTTCCTGGGCTGAGGAGATTCAGCCCCAACTTCCTCTTCATAGCCTCCAGTAGATATTCTTCAGAGTTGTACAGCTGGATCTATGAAGAACTTGCCGGTGTAGATAGAAAATGGCACAAGTTATCCTGCTTTCTTTCCTTCAGAGATTTGCTCTGATCTTGCTGTAGTCGATGATGAAGGCAAACATCTAACTTGGTAAGCCTTTAGACATGCTATCTTGAGCTTCCTTTTCTTTAGTCACAACAATAATGATGATGAAGAAGAACCACACCAACAACTCCTAGAAAGTTATCTTCCTCTATAAAAGCTTTTCCTTTTATCAATTATGTCCCAACGGCTCTTTGAGCAGTGGGCCCCACACATTTAATGTCAGCTACAACCTTGCTTTAACGCCAACTGTCGTACAGTAGCTCAGCGGCGCTTTTTGGCTTGTGATGTATCTTTCTCACTATCAATTTGAATAATGTTGACTTGCTGATGTCACCAGCTATGAACTTAGCCAAAATCAAGCAACATTAGCATAAGCATTGAGTGAGTGAGCTTCACTCAACGCCAAAATACTTAGACATAATTCTGTCTATTTAGGCGTTAACAGCGTTGAGTGAGCAAGCCTCACTCAACATTTTTTGCCTTAGCTTATTCTTTAGCCTTTTCTGCATGCATGACGTTGAGAGCATTGAGTGACCGCGCCTCTCTCAACGCCTTATACCTTAGTCATTTTCCTGCTTCTCCAACACCTTAAGCATTGAGAGCTTTAAGTGAGCACGCCTCACTCAATGCCTTTTGCTTTCGCAAGATTTTCTAAATCATGGCATTGAGAGCATTGAGTGAGCATGCCTCACTCAACGCTTTGTAGTACCCCCCCAAACTTTTGCCCGGGTCGGGCCGGAGGGGTACAACTGGCGGAAGACGCCCACCCAGTGCTTATAATGGAGACGATCCAGCTTATCCAAGCACTAGTTGGTCGCCTTGCTCGGCTCGAATCATAATATTCACAACCCATCAGAATATAGCGGAAGTCCAAAATCTGCGCGTCGCACCGCGCTAAAATGGTCGAAGTGTGTAAAATTGTCGTTTAACCTCAGATCGTTACGTGACGAGCTCTAATGCGTTCATATAGACTATACGAGGCCACATGAACTGACAGAACTTGATTCGAAGTTTTTCTAGCTTGATATCCAAAATCTCGCTTTCATTGCGTTTTACGAGGAATGGTCACATCCACTATATGATCTCGGGGTCCAACTGAACGAGTTCCGATGCGCTCGTATTGACTATACGAGGCCACAGGAACTGACAGAACTCAATTAGGAGTTCTCTAGCTCGATACCCTGCTGAGGGTTGCCTCCTACCGGGTCACGGGTAGAGGCTCGGGTCACTTTTATTGGGCCCACTAGGGCTCTGGTGGTCCAATAAAAGTCGGGATGTTACACGCTTTCTGTCTTAGCCAAATTTGTCTCCACCTTGGCATTGAGAGAGTAAGCTCCACTCAATGCATTTGGACTTAGCCAAATTTCTGTGTCTGTAAACACAAGTTCTGACTGAATGAGATACATCCAATGCTTTATCACATGACATTGAGTGAGCTTGCCTCACTCAATGCCTGTGGACTTAGTCAAATATCAGCCCAAATTTTTTGTGGCTTTGACTGACCGAGCTTGTCTCACAGCCTTCTATCACATGGCATTGAGTGAGTTGTTCTCACTCAACGCTTGTGGACTTAGACAGATTTTCCAGTCTATCTTCTTTGGCTTAGCCTGTCGCATAGCTTTTTGTTGTATGACGTTACGTAAGTAGACTTCACTCAATGTCTGTGGACTTAGCCACTTTCTCAGCTTGCTATTAGTTAGGTTTTGGATGTATAGGCTCAAATCAGCGCTATAAGTCATCTGACTTTGAGTGAGTAACCTTCACACAATGCCTGTGGACTTAGACAGATTCCTATCTACCCACATCTTAGGTAAGTGTTTACCTGACTTAGCCACTTAGGCTATTTATTCTATCATTGTTACTTGGACATCCTGCAATCATTAAATTTGAGCACAAGTTAGATCACCACATGTGTATACATTGTTTGCTAGGCCTTCTTCAAATCTAGGACATTGGAATCAATGGACCAAACAATCTCCCCCTATTTGAAGAAGTCAAAATCTGTATACACTAATATACTTATGCACCATTTACAGAAACCATTAACACAGTATGAATCGGAGAAATAATGAACATAATCATAACAAATAAAATTTCATTTAACATATAAGGTATTATAATGTTTGTAAATGAACCAAAATATCACATTCCTTAGCCCTATAAGCAGAACCTTAAACTTTTCAAGTTTCAGGTTCCCTTATCACAATCCCACTACCCTATGGCTTTTTAACTGATTTCTCTTCAGCAACAGCCTTCTTATTTCCTTTGCTATAATTCTTGTCTGCTTTAGCTACTTCAGCTTCTACTTTGTCTTTCTGCCTCTGAAAGTAGCTGAAGGGCTTGAGGAAGTACTTTGTGTAACATCCCGACTTTTATTGGGCCACCAGAGCCCCAGTAGGCCCAATAAAAGTGACCAGAGCCTGTACCCGTAACCCGGTAGAAGGCAACCCTAGGCAGGGTATCGAGCTAGAGAACTCTGTTTTGAGTTCTGTCAGTTCCTGTAGCCTTATATAGTCAATACAAGTGCATTGGAACTCATTCCGTAGAATTTCAAGGTCATACGGTGGATTTGGCCATTCCTCGCAGAACGTCGTGAAAATGAGATTTTTGAATATTGACATAGAGAACTCCGATTTGAGTTCTGTCAATTCCTATGACTTCGTATAGTTGATACGAACGCATCGGAACTCATTGTGTCACGATTCGAAGTCTAACGATGATTATGATCATTTTGACTATTTTAGCGCGCCGCGACACACAGATTTTGAATACTTAGCAAACGGACTCCGATTCGACCCCAGTCAGTGGCGTTGGATTCGTGTAGTCAATACGAAGTCAACAGAAGTCATTCCAGCAAATTTCGACGACAATTGGTCAACCTGTGGTCAAATCAAGCATACTCGTGCATCGAAAAGCGTGCGCACACCAATTGTGGCACAACACCCAAACTTTGACCTGACCTCGACGAATTGGACCCACTTTGACTTTGACGTGCAAGGGGGACCCCCTAGGGTTTACTTGGTCAAACCCCCTAAAAATCCATTTTTTTGGATTTTTCTCCAAATAAGAGCTCACCTCCTCTCCATGGATGGATGACCCTTGCCCCTTCCCCCTCCCCCCTCCCCTCACTCTCCTTTGGGACCCAACCAGCAAGCACTCCTATGGGCCCAAGTAGAGGCCCACAAACCCACTACCCCTCCTTTCCTTTTTCCCTTCCCCCACCTACAAAGGCCCAAGCCCATGAGGGGCTAACCTCATTTCCCACATAGGGAAATGAGTTTGAGCCTCCAGCTGTCCATGGATAGCTGGAGGGTGGAGATTAATCCCTCCCTAAGGAGGGATTAATCCCACATCTTAAGGGGAGGAGAAGCCCTCCCCCTCCAATCCTATAAAATTACCCCCCTCCCCTAATCCTCCTCACAGCTCTCAGAGTATCCCCCTCCCCTGCCCACCTGGCTGAAGCCCTAGCTCGCTGGGAAAGCCCACCTGAAGCTTCTCCACCACCTTCCACCGCCAGAAATGGCGGAACTCGCTGGAGGCCTCCAAACCCCCCAACCTCAGGTGGAAACTCCTCCTCTCCTCCCTCCCTTGCTTTTTGACATTTTTCATGTGAGCGCCGCCGCCGTCCCCCCCCCCGCCCTCCACCTTTAAAAATAAAAAAATAGCTCCGGCGACGGCAGGCCGCCAGACCACCGCCGGAGGGAGCGCCCACCACCGGCGGATTGGCCAGTGGCCGGCCGGCGGGCCGGCGGCGGGAAGCACCCGTAAGGGCGGCGGGTTTTGTTTCAGCGGGAAAAAAATAAGATGAACAGTATTTATGTTTTATAAATTATATGTAAATTATATTATATTATAATATTATAATTAATATTTGATTAATTTTTTTAGAGACTAAAATAGGCTCCTAGGAAAAATTGTTGAACATAAAAAATGTTCCCCTATCTAAGGGCTCCCTCCACAAAAATTTTGATAATTTTTGGAGTTGATTTGGTATTTTTAAAAGCCCAAATGAAAATTATTTGGCCAAATTAAAGGCCCAAAACTCTTCGAAAAACTATGAAATTTTTTCCAAACTCAGTTTAGACCCCCTTATAGGTTGTATCAAAATTTGGAGACTTGGTAATTAAAATTGAAATTTCTCCAAATTGTTGGAGCCTAGGGTCGCGCTCGGAAGTTATTACGCACATCTTATTCGAAAATGAAAATTGGCGCGTGCGACTATCCTCTCTAATATGAATAATAAATTCAAATTGTCGTATCGACGAGAGTGGCCGAGGGAAGTGACCGAAAACCGAAACTTTATGAAACCGTCGAGCGCCTCGACTCTCGGGTGATCTGGGCACGCTCGGAAAGTGAGAGTATGAGTAGTGAGTTGCAAATTATTCTCGATAAATAATGAGGGTGTAACTCCTGATAAGCCCCTGACCTGATTAAATCGTGATTTATAAGGCACAACCAAATCATAATCAGACCTTAATAATGGGTGAAACCCAAGGAAATCTCTTGAGAACGGAGATGGAACTGAATCCTCCTGAATGGAGTGATTGGACTACTAACCTTTTCTTTATGTTTTACTCCAGTCTCGTACTGGTCAAGTACTTCTAATTCAGCTCTACTCTAGTCTCGTACTGGTCAAGTACTTTTAAATTCAGCTCTACTCCAGTCTCGAACTGGTCAAGTACTTTTAATTCAATTCTACTCCAGTCTCGTACTGGTCAAGTACTTTTATTATGTTTTACTTCAGTCTCATACTAATCAAGTACATTTAATTCAGCTCTACTCCAGTCTCGTACTGGTCAAGTACTTTTAATTCAGCTCTACTTCAGTCTCATACAGGTCAAGTACTTTTAATTCAGCTCTACTCCAGTCTTGTATTGGTCAAGTACGTTCAATTCAGTCCTACTCCAGTTTCGTACTGGTCACATTTCATTACAGTACTCTAAATAAGCAGCATAATCTTCACACTTGTACTCATTGCAATTTGCTATTATAATCCCGGGTCCTGCTCTGACGAGCAGTCGTGGCTAAAGTTGGGCATTAGTTGGGGATAACCGGAGTTGAAGTGGTCCTCCAGGTCTAGCCCCAAATAATGCGCTCCCACGCTCCTTGTCGAAAGTAGAGCTAAGTGCTGACGCCCGAAGTCAAAAGCCTAGTAGTGCAGACTGACGTGGACTCGGGGTGTGCTATGTTTGCCTTTTGTTTGATTATTTGTAAATTGCTTGCGGTGTAATAGTGGCGGGTCAGTCCCTCCCGCAGATCGTTCGTACCGGTACGGGAAGGTCGACGACTTAAGGAGACAGGGAGATGGGTACCACGGGTGATCGACCGTTTTATTTTTCCCCGCCAGGTTTCCTCCGCTGGTCGGCCAAAACGTTCCGTCGGATGTCGCGTATATCCAAGTGTACACAAGGTTGTACGTTAGGGCCTGGGGTTGTACGGTACGACCACCCCCAGAAGTGACAGGATTGGCCACTGTCATCGACGACCACATCGATGAGGCCCGCGGGGTTCGCTACCCTGCTGGAAACTAAAGCGGTCCAAACAATGTCGACATAGGGTTTGTGTGTGCGGTTGTGAATGCCAGCGATAAATTATAGGATGTGAAAACCTGATGTGCTGATGTGCTAGTGGAGCCTTGTTATAACTGATTTATATTGCTGATGTTTTTCCCCAGTTATACTATCATACACTCTTTTATAGTTTCTCCTAGCTATACATATATGAAATATTGTGTTAATCCTCTCTTGCTTTGGCTATTTACTTCTGTTGGGTGGATGTGTGCTCGTCCCCAGGATATGGATTCGGGAAAGGGATTTGTTTCCACTTTGTTTTGTGACTAACGGTTATCTAAATAACCACTCACAGGAAATGGAGCATCATAGTGACCCGTCGTCACAGGAGATTATGCCAGTGGCTAGAACTAATCGAGCAGATGCACCCCCGACGTCCTCGGAGTTTAGAGACGTGAGTACCGCCGAGCAGCATAGGGAGAGAGAGTGTGAGGATTATATGTAGTACTTGTAAAGACCACGAGCTTAAATAAATACTTAGGCTTCGGCCCTAGAACCTCTGTATTATCACATAATGTGTTATATAATCTGCAGTGGTTTCCTGTTAATGCTTCCGCTATACTCTGATGGGTTGTGAATGTTGTGATTCAAGCCGAGCAAGGCGGCCAACTAGTGCTTACATAGGGTGGATCGTTTCCCCTAAGGAGCACTGGGTGGACGTCTTGGGCAAGTAGTACCCCTCCGACCCAGGCAAAATGTGTGTGTGTGTGGGAAGAGGGGGGGGGGTCTTACAAATGGATCAGAGCGATCATGATTCGTCCTTATGGAGCAGTCTTAGGATCCCTCCGTCCCTCGCTTTGTTATATGTTCGGGACGAACCTTGCAGCGGAAGCCTGGTGGACCCTAGTGTAGAGGCTTAGGGATTCTAAATAGTATGTCCATATACCGTTATTTCCGCTTTGTCTGTCTTTTTTGCAAATTTCCACTACTTTTACAAAGTACTGACACTCTTTTCTATTACTTCTCTAGATACCGGAGTACAGTAACGGGGGATCCTCATCCAGAGGATATGTTCCAGCTACCCCACCTCCAGACCCGGTCGCTCCCGCGACTGTACCGTTTACCGAGAATGACTTGAGGCAGACATTGACAGCCATTCTGGCCACTCTTCAGACAGCCTTGGCACAACCACCACGAGAGATGGAGGTACATACCGATTTACTGATGACTTTTTGAGGACTAAGGCCGCACACTTTTAGAGGTACAGAGACTGCCATCCAGGCAGAGGAGTGGGTGGAGCGTGTGGAGGAGCTATTAGTAGGAATGATGTGCCCAGCTGTGGCTGCAGTCCCTTTAGTGGTGACCCTTTTAGAGGGATACACAAGGGATTGGTGGAGAGCAGCTAGTCGCTATACTTTTCGAGGTCGGCCGTTGAGTGCAATCCTTTGGGGGGAGTTCTTTGAGGCTCTACTAGAGTACTTCATCATAGATGCAGACCGAGCTGCGCTGCAGGAGAGATTCTTGCTCATTCGATAGGGCATTCACACAGTGGCAGAGTATGAGAGAGAGTTTATACACCTGACACGCTTTGCCAGGAATCTGGCTGTCTCCGATAGGGATAGAACTTCTCGGTTCTACTGAGGACTACGATACGACCTGAGGCAGACCCTGATCATGCTCGCTCAGGCCACCTTTCACACCATAGCCACCCATGTGGTAGTATTAGAGTTGGACCAGTAGACAGTGGCTCAGCGGCGCAGAGGCTAGGTAGAGATTCCTCGAGGCCAGAGGCGAGACGGAGGAGTCGCTCCCTACAGACAGGATAGAGAGTGTAGGAAACGATGCCACAGACAGCCTTATAAGCGCCCACCTGTACCACCAGAACCCCCAGCCGCACAGCCAGACATCAGACCAGCTTGTTGGGTACATCTGAAAATGTGTATCTGATTTGGAGAAGCATCACTTAGCTCAATGATATACATCAAGCTGTATTTGATGTTATTTTGAGTTTATATGTGCAGGATAAGTATTGGCTAAAAAGCAAAAAAAGTTTCTAAGTTCATGTGTCGACACTTAAGGAAGTCTGTGTCGACACTTGGAAAAGCTGTGTCGACACCGGGAGGCAATGTCGACACACAGAAATAGTTAGTCGACATAAACTGTGTCGACACCGGGAGGCAGTGTCGACACACAGAATAGTTAGTCGATATAAATTGTGTCGACACCGGGAGGCAGTGTCGACACACAGAAGCAGAGTCGACATCAACTATGTCGACACCTGGAGGCAGTATCGACACACAAATTCTGAGACTATATCAACTGTGTCGACACACAGGACTTGTGTCGACATACAGCAGAGTTTCAACATAGTTGATTGCTGTAGAGTGGATAAGTGATTGTGTCGACACAAATAATCAGTGTCGACACATTCTCAAGATGCAGTGTCAAGAAGCTGTGTCGACATCAAGGCAGCTATGCCGACACCACCAAAGTCTTTGTCGACACTTAAGTCACTTGTGTCGACACATATTGACAGATTGTCTCGACACTTTATGACAGTCAGTCTCGACACTTAATGACAGTCAGTCTTGACGCTTTGCCGACAGAGACAAAGGATCAAAAACTGTTTGAGGACTTGACAGCTGTGAGTTACAACAGGTTTACTGAAGCTGTCAGACTTATCAGAAGTTTGTTAGGAACTGGATCAACCGGTTACCATGGATGAAGTCTATATATATATATGAATTATGAAGAAGGACAACAAGAGAATAATACAACAATTGACACACAACTACCACAACTATTGTGAGATTAATCTCTGATCAAGAAAGTACAAGTCACAGAAGAAGATCTTTGTGAGAAGATCTAAGAAGAAATTCTGGAGTGATTATCCACTCAGATTTTGTCTAAGGGGAATTCATTCAGAATTCAGAAGAAACTTCAGAAGGTGTGGGGAGAGAGAGCTCCAACAGTTTTGAGGTCAAGAAGGAGACAATCACAAGTCTCTTAAGAAGTAGATCTTGAACTAATCTACTAAGTAGATCCAGATCCATATCTGGAATCCAAGAAGGAAGCTGCCAGCCAGTCAACTTCAAAGGAGATCAACCCTACTAAGTTCAGATTCAAGAAGCTTTGAAGAAAGCTAAGAACAGGTTGATTTCTGTCATCAGGTTCATCAAGAAGCTGATCAAGAATTCTCTTATCCTTCTCTCTCAACAAGGGTAAGAGTCCATCAAATTACTTATCAAATTCTGTAGGATCTTTTCAAAGATCTGAGTTGTAAGTCTATATTATAAAGGCTGAGTGTAGGAGATTTTGATCTCTGAGTGGTAAGGCTGATTGAGCCTGAGTGTAGGAGATTTTGATCTTTGAGTGGTAAGGCTGATTGAGACTGAGTGTAGGAGAATTTGTTCTCTGAGTTGTAGGCCTTATGGCAAGGTTGGGGTACGGTTGTTAGCCTGAGTTGTAGGAACCTTTCAGGGTTCTGAGCTGTAAGATCTGTGGATCTGAGAAGAAGAAAGAAGTTAGGCCGAATCTAGCACACTGCTAGATAGGTGAAGGGGTAAAGTGGATGTACCCAGACCTTGGGGAACCACTATAAACCTATGTGCAATCTGTGATGCTTGTGTTATTTTAGATTATGTGATTGTATATGCTGTGTTAGCTGTAGAGATTTGAGACTTATATCAAAGAACTGAAGCTATATTCTGTCTTAGTTTAAAACAAGGAAAAGAACCTATTCACCCACCCTCTAGGTGTTTAGGTTATCTTGAAGTTAAAACTATCAAGTGGTATTAGAGGGAGGTTACTAAAAGAAGGACTTAACAATCTGAGTTAGATCCCAAAGGCAGAATCAAGAATCAAGAAAATGGGTTCCTGAGAAAATCACAAGGAACTAGATTCTATGAAATTACCCATCTGCAGGAAGGAGATATTTGGAATATGGAAAGAAAGGGTCAGGTTGTTTATGGAGGCTTCTGATCAAAGAATCTATATTACAGTAAAAGAAGATCCTTATATTCCAATGAAGGTGTCTGTTCTAGATGCAAACCAGAGAACTCCCAAGGATTTTTCTGAGATGACTAAGGATGAAATCATCCTAGCAACTATGGATAAAAGAGCCCAGAATATCATAGTAAGTGCCATAGATGATTCAACCTTTCAGAATTTGATTCACTGCAAGACCTCCAAGGAAATGTGGGACACTTTGATAGTCTACATGGAGGGTTCTGAAGAAGTTAGACAAGATAGAAAGTCTATGTTACATCAGGAATATGAAAGTTTCAGACAAGAGAAATCAGATAGCATATCTGAGTGCTATAAGAAGTTCTATAGAATAGTAAATGAACTGATGTCTTATGGAAGGGTCTTCAGTATATATGAACTGAATGACAAATTCCTAAGATCCTTGGCAAAGGATTGGGATACCAAGATTTGTTCCATTAGGGAAGTGGCCAAACTTGCAGATATTTCTTCTCCAACTTTATTTGGAAAGTTGCTGTCTTATGAAATGAAACTAATGACTAGAAAAGAGGAAGAAAGAAATGTCAAAGGGGAGCATAAAGAAAAGTCTATGGCCTTCAAGGTTGAAGCCACTAGAAAGAATAGGAGGATGTCTCCATCACCTCCTAGGGAAGTTGCTGAAATTGCTTTAGATAATTCAGACAATCAAAGTTCAGACAGCAGTGACTCAGATAAAGACTTTGCTGCCTTCACAAGGCAGTTTCAGAGATTTCTGAAGATGAAGCAGTGGAAGTCAAGGCCCTCCACATCACAGCCAGCTGATGACTATTATCAAAAGAGAAAGTCATCTAGGAAGGACAGGAGCAGGTCTAAGCCTAGTAAATCTACAACATCAAAGATAGTTTGCTATTGCTGTAATAGACCTGGACATGTTGTTGCTGAGTGTCCAGACAAAAGAAAGGAGTCTGCTGATAAAAGGAAGACTCAACAAAAGAGCAAGAAGGAGAAATTCTTTGTTACTAAGAAGGAGAAGAGCTTGTCAGACCAATCAACTTCAAAGTCTGAATATGAAGCTGAGGCATACATTGGTCTTTATGCAGCTGATGAAGAAGAACAGTTTATGCAATTACTGGACTCTATCTATGCACAGGAAGACCATCAGTACATGAGAATGATGGCTGTATCATAAGAAGACAAGTGCCAGGATCAGCCTGGTCCTAACAAGGTACTATGTTTGTCTAGTAATTCAGTTTGTAGTACTGGCACAGAGTCAGCTATATCTGCATTAAGTGATGTGGATGGATCTGAGTCTGAAGGTGATATTCATCAGCTGATAGATGAATATGGGGACTTATTGCAGGCACTAAAGAAAAGCAAGAACCTTGCCAAAACTCAGGCTAAGGAAACTGTAGATCTTAAGATGACTGCATCTAGTTTAGAGAAAGAATTGGATCAAAAAATGAATGAGGTTGCTAAGCTGAAAACTATTACTGTTATTCAGATGGGTATAATCACATACAAAAATGATCTAATCAAAAGTCTGGAAGTCAGACTTCAAAAGGAGAAAGATTTTGTGGCTAGTTACTCCAAGCCAAAATCAGTTTTACCCTTAATAGATGAGTTTGTGGCTCAAAAGGGTAAGGTTGGAATAGGCTTTAAAGGTAACACCAGGGCTGCCCAATTCAAGAGAAAGGGCAAAACCTTAGTCCAGCCATTGAATTTTAAAGTCCCTGTAGTTTTTAGAAAGGTACAAGTACCTTCTAACAAGTATGACTTTGAGAATACTCTTGGTCATAATAAGACTGAAGTTCTGAATGACAAGGGTGCTTATGTCAATAAGGCAGCCCATGTTCATAAACCCCATGGTTATGAGAAACCAGTGGGTGTAGCTGCAGAAGTACCAGCACAATACAAAAGATTTGATGTCAACCAGACTGTCAAGAATGTATCTAAAAATAGATACAACAAGTATGAATGTTGGTGCTGTGGCAAGACAAGTCATTATGCCATAGATTGCTGGCACAACACTAGTGTCAGGAAGAACAATAGTCTACCTGTTAGAAGAATTGCATGTAGATTTGTTAAGAATGAAGCTAACTTGAACCAAGGACCCAAGACTTACTTGGGTTCTAAGGGAAAGTAATTCTTTATTGCAGGTGAGTCCAAGTCACCATGCCCCTATATGGTATTTGGACAGTGGATGTTCCAGGCACATGACTGGAACAAAGGGATTGCTGAAGGAGTATTTACCTATTTCAAATGGGCCTAAAGTAATCTTTGGTGGCTCTAAAAGAGGAATCATCAAAGGATTTGGTAACATTTCTAGTAACCAGATTACTATCACTCAAGTGGCCTATGTGAAGGGTTTGAAACACAACCTCATAAGCATAAGACAGCTGACTGATTTAGGATATGACATTTCATTTGTTAAGAATGGATGTCATATCAAAAGGTCAAGTGATCAAAAGATTATTTTGATAGGATATAGAAAGAGGAGTGTGTACTGTCTCAATTTTGAGTGTGAGAACAAAGGTTCTCCTATTTGTCTTGTAGCTGATGAGAAAGCCTCTCATTGTGTCAAATGGCACAAGAGGCTGGCCCATCTTAACTACAAAACAATTGGCCAACACTTTAGCAAAGAGTTAGTGAGGAATGGTCCTCAAGTTAAGTGTATAAAGGAAGGGATATGTTCAGCTTGTCAAAAGGGCAAGCAGACAAAATCCTCCTTTCATAGCCTTGAAAACAAGGATTCAGTGAGGTGTCTATACCTCTTACATATGGATCTTTTTGGTCCTATATCAGTTCATAGTCTAGGTAGGAAGGTCTACACTTTTGTGGTGGTAGATGACTATTATAGATATTCCTGGGTGTTCTTTTTGAGATAAAAATCAGAAACCTCAAGTATTTTACATAGTTTTGTCAAACAAATTCAGAATGAACTGAACAGTACAGTGGTCAAAATCAGAAGTGACCATGGCACTGAATTTCAATTGGAAAGTATGACAAGATTGTGTGAAAAGTTTGGGATTTTTCAAGAATTCTCCTCACCTAGAACACCACAGCAAAATGGTATTGCTGAAAGAAAGAATAGGACATTGATTGAAGCTGGTAGAACTCTATTGAGTGACACTTCTCTCCCAGAATATTTTTGGGCTGAGGTAGTAAACACTGCATGTCATGTGCTCAACAGGGCTTCTATCACCAAGTACCACAAAAAGACTCCCTATGAGATCATGAAAGGTAAAAAACCAAATCTATCCTATTTTAGGATCTTTGGTTGCAAGTGCTATATCCTTAACAATGGCAAGTCTTATCTAACTAAGTTTGCTGCCAAATCCCAAGATGGGATATTTGTTGGGTACAACAACAATAGTAAGGCTTATAGGGTCTACAACTTGATTACCCAGGTTGTAAAAGAATCTGTATATGCTGTATTTGATGAAACTAGATTGATCAACAGTGATTTGCCTTGTAGTTCATGCAGTCCAACATGTATAAATAAGAGAATGGACAAGCTTTCCATTACAGAAGATTCAACTGCAGATCAAGAAGTGGAAAATAATGGCTACTGTCCAGGGGGAGTACATGACTCTCTAAATGCAGATGTACACCAAGAGGTGCAATATATTGAAGAAACTGGAGGTATTCAGCCTGAAGAAAGACTACCTCCAGCTGTTAGACACTTAAAAGATCATCCAGCAAATCAGATAATTGGTGACCTAAGACAAGGAGTGCAAACCAGAAGCAGGAATTTGAACATAGTCCTGCACTCAAGCTTTCTATCTCAATTAGAGTCAAAGAAATTTTAAGAAGCTATCCTAGACCCACATTGGATTAATGTCATGCAAGAGGAGCTAAATCAGTTCAGAAGGTGCAAGGTCTGGGAGTTAGTTCCTAAACCAAAAGACCATAATATCATTGGAACAAAGTGGATCTTTAGGAACAAATTGGATGAGAGTGAAATTATTGTGAAGAACAAAGCAAGACTTATTGTAAAAGGGTACATGCAGGAAGAGGGAATAGACTTTGATCAAACCTTTGCCCCAGAGCAAGACTAGTGGCCATTAGAATGTTCCTTTCCTATGCAGCATATCAAGGATTCAAAGTATTCCAAATGGATGTAAAATCAGCATTCCTGAATTGAAATCTAAAAGAAGAAGTCTATGTAGAGCAGCCTTCAGGTTTTGTAGATTCTCTCAAACCTGATTATGTTTATAGACTTAGGAAAGCTTTGTATGGGTTAAAGCAAGCCCCAAGGGCTTGGTATGAAACCCTATCTACTTTCCTTATTGAGAACAAATTCTCAAGAGGGAAAATAGACAAAACTCTATTTCTAAGGGAGTCCAAAGGAAAGATAATCTTAGTTCAGATTTATGTAGATGACATAATTTTTGGATCTATTGAAAACAACCTTTGAAAGAAGTTTGCAAAACTTATGCAAGGAAAGTTTGAAATGAGCAGTATGGGGGAACTTAAGTTCTTCTTGGGACTCCAAGTAAGACAGACTGATGATGGCTTGTCCATATCCCAGTCTAAGTTTGCCAAGGAGTTAATTAAGAAGTATGGTATGGAATCATCCTCCACCATGAGCAATCATATGGGAACAAGTATGCCTATATGCAAAGATGATGCAAGTAAACCTGTAGATGAGTCTTTGTATAGAGGAATAATTGGCTCTCTTCTATATCTCACTGCTAGTAGACCAGACATTATGTATGCAACATGTATCTGTGCTAGGTACCAATCATGCCCTAAAGAATCTCATTACACTGCAGTAAAGAGAATTTTGAGATATCTAAAGGGCACACCTAATCTAGGTCTTTGGTACCCTAGGAATGGAGATTTTCTACTAACAGGTTATTCAAATGCAGACTTTGCAGGTTGTAAAGAAGATAGGAAAAGCACTACAGGTACATGCCAATTTCTAGGAGGAAGATTGATATCTTGGAGCAGTAAGAAATAGACTAGTGTGGCAATTTCCACAGCTGAGTCTGAATATGTGGCAGCAGGAAGTTACTGTGCACAGCTATTATGGATTCAGCATCAGTTAGAATACTATGGTATTCAGGTAAGTAGAACACCTTTGTTTTGTGATTCTACTTGTGCTATTTCTATTGCTAATAATCCTGTTTCACATAGTAGGACTAAACATTTAGAAATAAGGTACCATTTTTTTAGAGAACTTGTAGAGAAAGAGGATATCTCACTAGAATTTGTTAAGACAGATTATCAAATTGCAGATGTATTTACTAAGCCTCTAGATGAAACTAAATTCAATAGATTTAAAATTGAATTAGGTATGTTGACCATATGTTAGATTACCAAAAGTGGCTAAGTAATATTGTGTCGACACATTCAGTAATATTGTGTTGACACAGAGGAGTAGTGTCGACAATTCAGGGAAATTGTGTCGACACAGAGTCGATTGTGTCGACACCTAAGGGACAAAGAGTCGACACATCCAGAAAAGTAGTGTCGACACAACCAGAGTAATGGTGTCGACACTTACAGAAATTGTGTCGACACTTGTAATAAGAGTCGACACAGAATTTTTGATGAACTACTAAGTATGTCTAGTGTCAACATATCATCAATTGGTGTCGACACATAGTAGTCAGCGCCGTGGTCGAGACAATAAAAGTATGTGTGGACACTTTTCAACAGTGTCGACACTTTTAGACAATTTTTGTCCGTCTTTTGACCTTCTTTGTTTAAAAAGGTATAAATAGGTCCAGAATAAATTCTGTCGACACGCTCACTAGGTTTTTGAGACTAAAACCCTGTGTCGACAAACTCTCTTCTCTCCATTCAAGCTTTCTCATCGTTCCAATGGCGCCAAAGGTTGAAGACAACATCAACGAAGGCTACGAGCTGGTGCGCAATTCTTTTGATGACGCGCCGACGAAGATTAAAGGAGTCATTACCCTTATTAATGATAATGGATTAGAGTTTCTTGTATCTGAACCTACCAAGATTTGGAAGAAAAAAGTGTTTGAATTCTATGCTGCTGCAACAGTGGACTCCACTGGACTAAAGATTAAATCGACAATTCATGGTAATAAAGTCAAACTTACTCTGAAGAGTTTAAGAAAGATTCTTCACCTCTTAAGAATCCAGGATGAAGAAGAGGTCCCATCTTCAAAGACAAGGGAGGCCCTTCAGTGGTGTGGATTGGATCCAGCCATGAAGATTGGAGCAGCAATCAACAGAAAAGGGATGAATCAACAAGGAAAATTTCTCTCTGAAGTGGTAGGGAAGGTGATTTTGTGTAAATTAGGAGGACATGATAGGCTATCTGCCTTTATGTTCAGTCTGATGACAAGGATAATCTATAAGATTAACACAGACTAGTCTGCAGTTCTGTTTGAGAAGATAAAAGAAGGAATCAAAAAGCCTAATTTGGCTAGATTAATGAGCTTATACCTGGCTGGAGCAATTCCAGAGGTAATGCATCAGCTTCCAGGAACTAAGATAAATCATATGAGAAGGATGGATATCAGGATAATATTCAGATGGGATAAGGTCCTCTCAAAGAACATACCTGATGTGGAGACTGTAGCAAAATCACCAGTCCATGACATTACTGATCATGATCATGTGCATGAGGACACAGTGAATGGACAAGTTCAGGGGGAGCAAGTTAGGGAAAAGGTCCAGGACCTGATTGAAACTGCCCAAGTCCATGAGGAAATAGTTACTGCACAATTGTAGGGGGATAGACATTCTGCACAAGGACAAGGGGAAGAAAGAATACACTTGGAAAGTGAAATGGATTCACAATCTATTCTTGAAACACCTCATATCAACAGTCAAGCACTAGATGTGATCATGGAGGATACATCTGTAGTTGCTGATGCTCCTGAGATATTTGTATCACAAGTTTACAATCAACAAGAGTTCACTATGGAAGAGTTATTTCCAGATATAGAGGGAGTAGCAGTTGAGGGGGAGTAGGCTAATATTGAGGAGGTGCAACATGGGACTGAAAAGAAGCTGCCTCCTAGTCCTAAAGAAAGAGTTGATATTGTCAGTACTTCTGCTTCAGAGGATGAGGAGATTGCAAATATCAAGAAAAGAAAGCTGATAGTTTTCAAGAGGAGAAGCAAGAGCTATAAGCAGGCTTTGCAAGCTACTACTTCCCAACTAGCTCCTACAACTGATTACAACAAATTTTTGGTAGATTTACAAATGAAATTGGATGAGCAGAGATTGGCTATGGAAAAATATGTGGATGAAAGCCATAAGGCCCTCCAGTTTGATCTAGCCCAAGATATAAAATCAATCAGATTTGAAGTAAATCAGCATAAGAAGGAAATGACAGATTGCTTCCACAAGGGGGGCAATGCTGTAGTATTTTTGGCTACCCAACAAGCAGATATTAAGAAACAAGTGGATGATATTGCTGTCAAATAAGGCTATGTCCTTGAAAATCAAATAAGAATGAATGACAATCTGACTGAATCTCACAATATGATAGTCATTGAGTTAAAAAATACTGTTACTGGATTGACTGCTGCAAGGGCTATTAAAATGGAAGAATATGATAAGAAGCTACAGGCTGCCCTAGATTCAGTTCAAACTACCATTACTTCATCTGAGAAGTTAATTGCTGACAAGCTTCAAAAGTTAAAGCCATTCTTTAAAGATGGTATAAATTTCCTGGATGGGCAAATCAGATTTCAGAAAGATGATTTAAGAGATCATGTAGCAAGAGAAGTCATAAAGGGGGAGAGGGTATTAGTATATGTAGGCTCTGATAATACCAAATGGATAACCAATAGTATCAGAGCCACTTTTGGATACCCACCCTTATGTGATGATGATAATGTGGCTGAGTCAGGGGTACAACCAACTCTACTTGAAGGTGATCAACCTGAGATTGCCCAAGTCATTTACCCCCCTACAAATTTTGATATGATACATCAACAAGTTCAGTCTATGTACAGCCCTCCACAACAAGTTACTAATATTATTATTGAAAAAGTAGATATGCCAGAAGCTGGTCTAAAAGCTCAGCAAGATACTCAATTATCAAAGAAGAGATTCAGAGAGCAGGCAGAATTAAAACCTGATTTTGAACAGTGGAGCCCCACTTCAAGAAATATCATATTAACTGTCTGGAAAGATGTAAACGACCAAGTTCATGAAAGGGGTAAATGGTATAATGAGCAGGAATGATAGAAGTATGAGGTAAGGCAAGAAGCTATAGTTCAATTCAGAAGAAAGGCTAAGAGTGGGAAGCTACTTCCTGATGCTCAGGAGCCTAGCAAGTATTTCCCTAAGCCTTTTCATTATTTTGAAAGGCAAAGGATACGGGCTGAAGCACAAGAGAAAGCTGAGTTGAAAGGCAAGAAGCCCATTAAAGATACAGAACCTTCTATGCAGGCTCAGATTAAATCTGGAAAAGGAATAGTCATCAAGGAGCCAGTCCAGCCTTAGTTTAGTTTTACTAGTTTGTTTTAAGAACTATGTAATTCTTAGTTTTCAAAAAAGTCTATGTAAACTGTGTTAAGAAACTTTTTGATATAATGAACAAAAAAATGTTCCATGTTCATTTAATTTGCATCCTTATTCTGTGATGTTAGTTTATTATTTGTTTTGTTTATAAGTTACACTGTTAAAAAAATGCTTATACATTTCATCATGTTTATTTATCATAAGTGGTGTATATCATTGACAAAAGGGTTATGACTTCTCCAAATAGGGGGATATTGTTGGGTACATTGGAAAATGTGTATCTGATTTGGAGAAGCATCACTTAGCTCAATGATATACATCAAGGTGTATTTGATGTTATTTTGAGTTTATATGTGCAGGATAAGTATTGGCTAAAAAGCAAAAAAAGTTTCTAAGTCCATGTGTCGACACTTAAGGAAGTCTGTGTCGACACTTGGAAAAGCTGTGTCGACACCAGGAGGCAGTGTCGACACACAGAAATAGTTAGTCGACATCAACTGTGTCGACACCGGGAGGCAGTGTCGACACACAGAATAGTTATTCGACATAAACTGTGTCGACACCGGGAGGCAGTGTCGACACACAGAAGTAGAGTCGACATCAATTGTGTCAACACCTGGAGGCAGTGTCGACACACAAATTCTGAGACTATATCAACTGTGTCGACACACAGTACTTGTGTCGACACACAGCAGAGTTTCAACATAGTTGATTGCTGTGGAGTGGATAAGTGATTGTGTCGACACAAATAATCAGTGTCGACACATTCACAAGATGCAGTGTCAAGAAGCTGTGTCGACATCAAGGCAGCTATGTCGACACCACCAAAGTCTGTGTCGATACTTAAGTCACTTGTGTCGACACATATTGACAGATTGTATCGACACTTTATGACAGTCAGTCTCGACACTTAATGACAGTCAGTCTCGACGCTTTGCCGACAGAGACAAAGGCTCAAAAACTGTTTGAGGACTTGACAGCTGTGAGTTACAACAGGTTTACTGAAGCTGTCAGACTTGTCAGAAGTTTATTAAGAACCGGATCAGCCGGTTACCATGGATGAAGTCTATATATATAGATGGATTCAGAAGAAGGACAACAAGAGAATAATACAACAATTGACACACAACTACCACAACTATTGTGAGATTAATCTCTGATCAAGAAAGTACAAGTCACAGAAGAAGATCTTCGTGAGAAGATCTAAGAAGACATTCTGGAGTGATTATCCACTCAGATTTTGTCTAAGGGGAATTCATTCAGAATTCAGAAGAAACTTCAGAAGGTGTGGGGAGAGAGAGCTCCAACAGTTTTGAGGTCAAGAAGGAGACAATCACAAGTCTCTTAAGAAGTAGATCCTGAACTAATCTACTAAGTAGATCCAGATCCATATCTGGAATCCAAGAAGGAAGCTGCCAGCCAGTCAACTTCAAAGGAGATCAACCCTACTAAGTTCAGATTCAAGAAGCTTTGAAGAAAGCTAAGAACAGGTTGATTTCTGTCATCAGGTTCATCAAGAAGCTGATCAAGAATTCTCTTATCCTTTCTCTCTCAACAAGGGTAAGAGTCCATCAAATTACTTATCAAATTCTGTAGGATCTTTTCAAAGATCTGAGTTGTAAGTCTATGTTATAAAGGCTGAGTGTAGGAGATTTTGATCTCTGAGTGGTAAGGCTGATTGAGCCTGAGTGTAGGAGATTTTGATCTTTGAGTGGTAAGGCTAATTGAGCCTGAGTGTAGGAGAATTTGTTATCTGAGTTGTAGGCCTTGTGGCAAGGCTGAGGTAGGGATGTTAGCCTGAGTTGTAGGAACCTTTCAGGGTTCTGAGCTGTAAGATCTGTGGATCTGAGAAGAAGGAAGAAGTTTGGCTGAATCTAGCACACTGCTAGATAGGTGAAGGGGGAAAGTGAATGTACCCAGACCTTGGGGAACCACTATAAACCTATGTGCAATCTGTGATGCTTGTGTTATTTTAGATTCTGTGATTGTATATGTTGTGTTAGCTGTAGAGATTTGAGACTTATATCAAAGAACTGAAGCTATATTTTGCCTTAGTTTAAAACAAGGAAAAGAACCTATTCACCCCCCTCTAGGTGTTTAGGTTGTATTGAAGTTAAAACTATCACAGCTCCAGCACGTCATCCTGTACGAGTGGTCTGACGAGATGTTCCCTTCGCAGGGAACTGCTTCTTATATCAATAGCCGGGACATATGAGAGCTTTCTGCCCACAGGCAACATTGAGACCGGGATTAGGAGCAGTTCAGGGTAGACAGCTAGCACGGGGATAGGTTCAAAGAGGCTGCAGAGGCAGAGCTGGCGGGAGAGGCCAGCAGGGCCGAGCAGCGCCCCTAGAGGCGTACACACTGGACTTACAACATGGACCGACCCTAACATAGTTATAGGTATATACTTTAGGCGATAGGGAGATACTATATCTTACTACTGATGTTATATATTACTTACATCTTTTGTATAAGTTAGATGATATATATGTATATACTTCCCATATCGTCAGGAATCTTGTTGGTAGAAGGACACCCTGCTAAGACTCTTTTTGACACAGGAGCGACACATTCTTTCGTCTCCCGTAAATTCATCGCAACAAAAGAGAACGTTATCCGTTCAACCGGACTGTCTATACGAATCCGTTTACCAGATGGGTCGGATATGACATCTACAGAAAAGTGTTCGTTCCAGGATGTGCTGGGAGAAGTATAATTTGAGATCTACGCAACCATCCTAGTAATAACCGGATTCGACATTATTCTGGGGATGGACTGGCTGGCCAAGCACCAGGCACAGATAAACTGTTCCACGCGAGAAGTCCGGCTACAGAACCCAAATGGCCAGAGCGTCACGTTGACAAGTGTGCCCTCTGTCTCGTGCATTATTCTAACTTCTATGCAGATTGCGAAATCAGTCTGACAGTAGGATGAAGTATACCTTATCTACTTCGAGATGGAATACAAAACCCAAGTGCTCGCCAAAGTCCCAGTAGTCCGTGACTTTCCAGATATTTTACCTCAGTCCCTCCCGGGTTTGCCACCCCAACGAGAGGTCGACTTTCAGATTGAGCTCGTGTCCGGAGCACGGCCAGTATCATGAGCCCCCTACCGGATGGCCCCAAGAGAACTGACTGAACTGGAAATCCAACTATAGGAACTAATAGATACTGGATTTATCCATTCTAGTTCCTCGCCCTAGGGAGCCCTGGTGCTTTTCGTCAAGAAGAAAGACGGGTCACTGCGACTGTGCATCGACTATAGGGAACTAAATAAGCTTACTATATGCAATACATACCCCCTTCCTAGGATCGACGAGCTGTTCGATCAATTGCAAGGTGCATCTGTATTCTACAAAATGGACCTGAGATCCGGCTATTACAAACTTCGAGTCCGGGAGGAAGACATTCCCAAGACTACCTTCAGCTCCCGTTATGGTCTTTATGAGTTCCTAGTGATGCCCTTCGGGCCCACCAATGCACCCTCCGCCTTTATGGCTCTAATGAATAAAGTTTTTGAACCCTTCTTGGACTACTTTGTCATCGTCTTCATAGACGACATCTTAATCTACTCAAAGACCAAGACAAACCATACTCGGCATCTGCAGATGGTGCTACTAAAACTCCGGGAGAGCTCCCTCTTCGCCAAATTCAATAAGTATGAGTTTTGGTTGGAAGAAGTTGGATTCTTAGGCCATACGATAAATAAGGAAGGAGTAGCAGTGTACCAAGCCAAGATCCAGGCAGTACAAAATTGGTCACCACTCAGGACAGCTGCGGATATCTGAAGTTTCCTTGGTCTTACCGGATACTACAGGAAATTCGTCGAAGGCTTTTCCAAGATTGCCCTACCCTTAACTGCTCTCACTAGAAAGGATGTCGTGTTCCGATGGACACTGGAGTGGGAGGCTGTGTTTGTTGAATTGAAGAAATGACTGACTTCTGCGCCAATCCTTACGATCCCCACAGGGATCGAGGGATTCCAAATCTATATTGATGCCTCCCTGAAGGGATTGAGAGCTGTTCTAATGCAGCATAACAAGGTAGTGGCATATGCCTCTCGTCAATTAAAGCCTCGTGAGTTAAACTACGCAACACATGACTTAGAGTTGGGTGTTGTCGTCTTTGCCCTTAAAACCTGGAGGCATTATCTGTACAGAGTGAGCTGTGAGATCATCTCCGACCACAAGAGACTCAAATATATCTTCACGCAGAAAGAACTGAATCTCCGGCAGCGCCGATGGCTGGAGTTCCTATGCGATTACAATTTCGCTCTCCAATATCACCCCGGGAAAGCTAACAGAGTTCTTGATGCCTTGAGCCGCCAGCCTGCGATAGTTGGGAGTTGGATGGAGAAAATCCCTAAGGAGTTGTTCCTGAATGTCTCTAGTGTCAACTAAATCCACCTATGGGGGGGGGGGGGGAATAGGTGTCGTGCAGTATTTTGCGGAATTTAAATTACCTGCACAAATAAACAAACACAACACAGAAAAGCACACAAGCAATTATAGTGGTTCCCCGATTTGGGTACGTCCACTCTCCCCCTTCGACCTATCTCCCACCAAGGGACGACTCGCTCACTTCACCAACCGGATTGAAATCCAATCCTCACACTACGGAAGGAACCCTTCCAACCAAAGGAGTCACTACTCCTCCACCACGGGTTGTACCCAACCCTTATAACTAGGAATAAAAATTCCTTTATAACAAAACAAAAATTGAATGTACAAGAAATACAAACAAACTTGTGGAGAATCCGATGTCGCTCTTCGTTCGTTGATGCTTTGTTGAAAGAGATGAAGAGTCCACGACCGGAGTACTCTCTTGGAGAGGATCTTGTCAAGATCGGCGGCGGCAAGTGAATGCGGCGGCGATGCTTTATAGATCCAAACTTCTTGACTAAGCAAGCAAGGTCTACGAACGATCTCAGTTGGATCAGTCGTCTCGATCGATTCGGAATGAAGAACTAACCTCATTCAATGATTCGAGATACAAGAGATCTCAAGAGAGATGCGTGAGACGCACTGCTAGCCTCGGTCCTGTCGTCGGAAGATCAAAGAGGCTTTAAGATCAACGGCAGCGACTAGCTTGCAAGCGACGACAGTGATCGGCGGAGTTACGCGATCGGCTAGGGCACGACGTCGGCTTTCTGATATTGCGTGAATAGTTGCTGTTGAAGTTCGAAATACGTATGTATATATACCCTGAGGCCAACCCTAAAGTCCTTTGTGGGACCCACAAGGAGAAACCCTAGCCCCGGCCAAAATAGCGTAACCCGTCTATGTTCGGTTCAGCGAGAGACGAAATTTGCCTAAGGTAAAATCGGCGAGAATCGTTGGTGATTCCCGTCGAAGTCGGCGGGAATCACTCACGATTCCCGTCGATTCTGCCTTAGCCGAATTCCAGTAGGGAACCTTATCAGACAGTGGGAATCGGCGGGACTGCAACCTGATTCTCGTCGATTCGGCGGGAATCACAACGATTCCCGTCGAAGCCGGTGAGAATCACTTGGTGATTCCCGTCGATTCTGCCTTGGTAAAATTCCTGTAGGAAAACAGTCAGCCGGAAGAAGTCGGTGGGAATCACTGACTAATTCTCGACGATTCGGCGAGAATCACTAATGATTCCCGTCGAATCGGCGAGAATCACTTAGTGATTCCCGTCGATTTTGACTTAGACGAACTTTTCTCTTCCTTCCTATGAACTTGGTCTTTGACCCATCTTTGCTCCTCTTCTGCTCTTGATCTATCTCGACCATGTACTTGAAAATAAGTACACTCCAATAGAGAGAGCACACGTGAGTTAACACACTGATCTTCTCAACGAGGGATTACGTTGCGCAGACCCGTATATATTGACCCACTGTACCCTGACATTGGTGTGTACTTAGCATGGAATAGCTGCAAGCACAACTTGATAGAAAATCATCAAATACATTGTCAATTCAACTTAGCTTGTTCAGGGGCTTCTTCAAATCAGGTACATTGTGGATACAATACCCAACAATCTCACCCTATTTGAAGAAGCCTAAACCCTACAAGCTAAGGTGAATAAAACAGATGGGAATGAAAAACATAAAATGAACATTCAGTTGAGAGTGAAATTCATTACCATTTTCCTGAGAGCATACTTAGCATTGGCAGCCACCTTAGCCTTAGCTGAGAGGGTAATCTCCCTCTTTTCGGCTTCTACAAATCTGGGACTTCTCTTGAAGCCAAATGCTCCCCCTCAGTTCTTGCATCCATGCACGATCTTGAGTTCCTTGTTGATGCTCCCCCTTGATCCAAGAGCCTTGAGCCCTTCAATCTTCATAGTTCAGCATGCCGAGTTCAGTTTTGAAGAGACTGAACTTGGCCTTGTCTAGGGGCTTTGTGAAGATATCTGCAATCTGCTTATCCGTGGGGACATAGTAGAGAGAGATATCTTTGTTTTTCACATGCTCCCGAATGAAGTGGTAGTGCACTTCAATATGCTTCATTCTACTGTGCGACACAGGACTGTTCGCAATTGCTATTGTGCTCGAGGAATCGCAATACATAGGAACTTCTCTGAACTGCAAGTCATAATCTTCGAGTTGATTTCTGATCCATAGAAGTTGTGCGCAACAGCTGCCTTCTGAGATGTACTCAGATTAAGCCATGGAGGTTACGACACAGTTCTGCTTTTTACTGTTCCATGAAATAAGCCTTCTTCCAAGGAATTGGTACGTCCTGGAAGTACTTTTCCTATCATCCCTGCTTCCTACAAAGTCAGCATCTGAAAAGCCTATCAGCTCGACATCATTGTTTCTTGGGTACCACAAGACAAGATTTGGTGTACCTTTAAGGTATCTAAGAATTCGCTTTGCAGCAACATAATGAGATTCCTTAGTGTTCACCTGATATCTGGCACAAACGCATGTGGAAAACATAATATCCGGTCTACTAGCAGTAAGGTAGAGCAGGGATCCAATTATGCTTCTGTATTTGGTTTCATCAAAAGGTTTCCCTTTCTCATCCTTGTCCAGAGACACAGAGGATACCATTGGTGTCCTCATAAAGGTTGAATTCTCCATTCCGAATTTCTTGAGGAGTTCATTTGTGAACTTCGTCTGAGAAATGAAAATTCCATCCTCAGACTATTTCACTTGAAGTCACAAGAAATACTTTAGCTCTCCCATGCTGCTCATTTCAAACTTTCCTTGCATAAGTTTAGAAAACTTCTTGCAAAGATTGTTGTCTGTTGAGCCGAATATTATGTCATCGACATAGATTTGCACCAGCAAGATCTTGCCTTTGACTTCCCTAAGAAACAATGTCTTATCTATTTTTCCTCTCGAGAACTTGTTCTCAAGAAGAAAACTAGACAGAGTCTCATACCAAGCTCGAGGAGCTTGTTTTAAGACATATAATGCTTTATTAAGAAAATAAACATGATTAGGGAATGTATGATTAACAAAACCTTGGGGTTACGCGATATATACTTCCTCTTTCAAATTTCCATTTAGGAACGCAGATTTCACGTCCATCTGATAGACATTGAATCCTTTGTGAGAAGAATACGCCAGGAATAATCTGATCGCCTCGAGCCTTGCAACTGGTGCAAAGGTTTGGTAGAAGTCAATCCACTCCTCCTGTCTGTAACCTTGAGCCACCAGCCTGGCCTTGTTCTTTATGATGACACCGTGTTCATCCAGTTTGTTTCTGAAGATTCACTTGGTGCCGATCACTTTCTGGTTCTTTGGTCTGGGAACAAGCGTCCAGACGTTGCATCATTCGAATTGATGCAGTTCATCTTGCATGGCCAATATCCATGACGCATCTTTGTTCGCTTCGTCGAACTTCTTTGGCTCAACCTGTGATAGAAAACTAAGGTGCAAAATATCGTTAATTGTACCTCTCTGAGTTATGACACCGTCACGAGGATCCCCTATAATCTGATCTCTGGGATGATCTCTCACGTGTCGGAGCTCTAGGAGTCTGGCATCTAGAGCTCTGATAGCTTCTCCTTCTTTTAGAAGATTTTCTCCATCCTGATCGTCAACTTCTCCAGTTGGCGTTGAGGTGAAAACCTTGACGTATTTGGGAGTTGCACCTTTTGCAGTCTCATCGAGACTTAGCTGTTCAAGCCTTGCAACTGCATCTTCAAGAATGCCACATAACCCCTGGTGACTCCTCGATCAGATCCTCCAAAGATGACTTTGGGTCCATTTTCGACTGGGGAGTAATCACGCAATAGGCTTCTTGTCCCGGTCATATGCCGGGAACATCCACTGTCTAAGTACCAGATTGGCATTTTGGTGGCTTTTGGACATACCTGCAAAACAGAATTAGTTTCCCTTAGGAACCCAATCGAACTTGGGTCATAGATTCCTTGTTAGCACACTCCCCCACGGGTGGTTAACCCTACGAGTGGTCGGCCTCGCATTACTAACATGAGGAGTCTCGTTAAATCTTGGATTAAACCAACAATCCACGGCAAAGTGACTAACTTTTCCACAACACTAACAGTCAAACCTGTTGTACCGCTTCCTAGGCTCCAGCTTCACCCTTAGAACGGTGGGTCCAGTAGGGGCCTTGGATCTGGAGGTGGAGGCATCATGATGACAGCAGTCACATGATTTCTTCACTTCCTGTTCCTTCGGTATAACAGGCTTGGCCTTTGGTGCCTGCTTCCTATTATTGCCGCTAGAGAAGTTGCCATAATTCTCCACTTGGATTTCCTCATAAGGTGCCTTGAAGACACTCTCACCATAGTTGCGGGGGAAGGCCCAAACATCATACCGGCTCTTGGTCTTTTCAACCGCGGGCCGGAAGAAGTGGCAATAGGTTGACTCAAAGTCCTGCTCATTGCAAGGAAAGCAAGGCTTTCTGAATAAAACAGGATCGAGTGGGGCCTTTCCCTTTTCTACAGCAGAGGCCTTCTTAGCAGTCTTATTTTTCCTCTATTTTATGTTTCTCCTGGATGATTTACCAGGCACACCCACATGCCCTAAGCCAGCCCCCTTAGCCTGAGCAGAGAATTCATCAACTAGAGGAAGAACGGTCTTGGGCATGGAGAAGCTTTTGACAATCTTCCTTTCTGCCGCAAGCTGTTCTTCCAACTTGTTGATTTCTTCCTGTTTTTGGTCAAGGAGCCTTAGAGACTCTGAGTGCTCAGAAGTCAGGTCCAGGTGTTCCTGTCGGAGAGAAATCAAGCTAGTGATCTCTTCTCTTAGGGACACACCCTCAGCCTTAAGGAATTTGACTTCCTTTTTCTGAGCCCTCAACCTCATGTGGCATTCCTCAAAGGTATTGAGCAGAAGCTCATACTTTTCGAGGAGCTTAGCTTCACGGGAAGATGGGCTGTTCTCGAGATCATCATCAGAAGACTCAGAGTCAGAGTATGAGAGAGGGGTACGATCTTTTACCTTCCCAGTAAATGGGGGGGCAGTCTCCTTCTGAGTCAGAGCGACCCATTAGCCCAAGTAGGCTTCCTCATCATCACTGGAGTCTGAAGAATCAGATTCACTCAGTGTCTTTGGCTTTTTAGCAATATAGCTCCTCTCCTTCTTCTTATCTCTAGAGGACCTGTGCTCCTCTCCCTTCCCCTTATCTCTCTTGCTTTGGTGGCAGTCAGCAATGACGTGGCCTGGCTTATTACATCCAAAGCAAATAATGTCATCAGAGTGATGTTTGTTCGGTTTGGATTCATACCTATCAGAAGAATAATTCTTCTTCTGATGTCTGGAGGAGGAGCCGTCTCTCTTTCTTTGATTCCTCAACTTGAGGAACTTCTTGAACTCTCGAGTGATGAGGGAGAAGTCTTCTTCAGATAGCTCTGAGCCGGAAGAGCATGGCTCAGAGTCTTCTTCCTCATCCTTTTTCTGAGAGCGGGATGAGGCTGCACCCTTGCCTTTCCTTGAGTGATGTGCTTTTAGGGCCACAGTCTTCTCTCTGGTAGCGGCTTTATTGGCTTCTTCTTCAGCTTTTTTGGTGTTCAGCTTAAGCTCATAGGACAGAAGTTTCCCAAACAGAATCTAGGGATCAGTTTCTGCCAGCTTGCCAAATTCTCTGATGGCGCAGATCTTGGTGTCCCATTCCTTAGTAAGGGATCTAAGGAATTTGTCATTTAGTTCACCATCGGTGAACACTCTGACATAGCCCTTCATGGCATTGACAATCTTCAAGAAGTTCTCGAATGTCACTCCAATTTATTCCTTGGGACCTGCCTGAAGGCCTCGTACTTCTGGTTCAGAAGAGATCTACGATCATCCCTTACTTCATCTGTGCCTTCCATCAGGATGATCAGGCAGTGCCATATGTCCTTGGCAGTCCTGCAGTTACAGAAATCTACATCATGGAATCATCGACGACGCTTACTAGAATGTTCTGAGCTTTCTTGTCAAGTCCCACAAGCACCATCTCATCCTTATCCATTTCGGAGAGTTTCTTGGGCACTTTCTTGGTTGGATCAATGGTGGAGGCCTTAGTTGGGATATAAGGTCCCTCCTCCACTATCATGAAGAGTCGGGGGTCGACTGCTTCCATGTAATACCTGATTCTTTCCTTCGAGATAGGAAAGTTCAGCTTGGTGAACACTGGGATCTTCCCTGAATACTTGAGTCCGTCCATTTCAGATATCTTCATTCTTCTTGACACTAGATAAGGGATCTTACTCAAGGTGTTAACCTTATTGATGAGCAACCTCCCTCTGATACCACTTGAAAGTCTCTAGTGTCAACTAAATCCACCTATGGGGGGGGGGGGGAATAGGTGTCGTGCAGTCTTTTACGGAATTTAAATTACCTGCACAAATAAATAAACACAGCACAGAAAATCACACAAGAAATTATAGTGGTTCCCCGATTTGGGTACGTCCACTCTCCCCCTTCGTCCTATCTCCCACCAAGGGACGACTCGGTCACTTCACCAACCGGATTTAAATCCAATCCTCACACTACGGAAGGAACCCTTCCAACCAAAGGAGTCACTACTCCTCTACCACGGGTTGCACCCAACCCTTACAACTAGGAATAAAAATTTCTTTACAACAAAACAAAAATTGAATGTACAAGAAATACAAACAAACTTGTGGAGAATCCGATGTCGCTCTTCGTTCGTTGATGCTTTGTTGAAAGAGACGAAGAGTCCACGACCGAAGTACTCTCTTGGAGAGGATCTTTTTAAGATCGGAGGCGGCAAGTGAATGCTGCGGCGATGCTTTGTAGATCCAAACTTCTTGACGAAGCAAGCAAGGTCTACGAACGATCTCAGTTGGATCAGTCGTCTCGATCGATTCGGAATGAAGAAATAACCTCGTTCAACGATTCGAGAGACAAGAGATATCAAGAGAGATACGTGAGACGCACTGCTAGCCTCGGTCCTGTCGTCGGAAGATCAAAGAGGCTCTAAGATCAACGACGGCGACTAGCTTGCAAGCGGCGACAGCGATCGGCGGAGTTATGCGATCGGCTAGGGCACGACGTCGGCTTTCTGATATCGCATGAATAGTTGCTGTTGAAGTTCGAAATACGTATGTATATATACCCTAAGGCCAACCCTAAAGTCCTTTGTGGGACCCAGAAGGAGAAACCCTAGCCCCGGCCGAAACAGCGTAACCCGTCTTGGTTCGGTTCAGCGAGAGACGAAATTTTCCTAAGGCAAAATCAGCGAGAATCGTTGGTGATTCCCGTCGAAGTTGGCGGGAATCACTCACGATTCCCGTCGATTCTGCCTTAGCCGAATTCCAGTAGGGAACCTTGTCAGACGTTGGGAATTGGCGGGACTGCAACCTGATTCTCGTCGATTCGGCGGGAATCACGACGATTCCCGTCGAAGCCGGTGAGAATCACTTGGTGATTCCCGTCGATTCTGCCTTGGCAGAATTTCTGTAGGAAAACAGTCAGCCGGAAGAAGTCGGCGGGAATCACTGACTGATTCTCGACGATTCGGCAAGAATCACTAATGATTCCCGTCGAATCGGCGAGAATCACTTAGTGATTCCCGTCGATTTTGACTTAGACGAACTTTTCTCTTCCTTCCTATGAACTTGGTCTTTGACCCATCTTTGCTCCTCTTCTGCTCTTGATCTATCTCGACCCTATACTTGAAAATAAGTACACTCCAATAGAGAGAGCACACGTGAGTCAACACACTGATCTGCTCAACGAGAGATTACGTTGCGCAGACCCGTGTATATTGACCCACTGCACCCTGACATTGGTGTGCACTTAGCATGGAATAGCTGCAAGCACAACTTGATAGAAAATCATCAAATACATTGTCAATTCAACTTAGCTTGTTCAGGGGCTTCTTCAAATCAGGTACATTGTGGATACAATACCCAACAGTTCCAGTCCTTGATAGACTTGGAAATTACCCTGCTTGCCCAAAGAGATCCGGAAGAGTACCATGCTCAGCTGTATTGGATGGAGATCCAATGCGACATCCGAGACCGGATACGTGAAGCTCAGAAGATCGACCCAGAGGTAATGTTGATCATCCGATCTCTACAAGGAGGGGGCACAGGAGGATTATAATCTGTATGACGAGATTCTACAATTCAAGTATCGCATATTCGTTCCCGCTACCGGAGGGATTCGTGAAGAAATTCTGCAAGAGGCCCATCAGTCCAAGTACTCGATTCACCCTGGCATGGTTAAAATGTACGTGGACCTGCGCATGAACATTTATTGGCCTGGAATGAAGAGATACGTCACCAACTTCGTGGTCTAGTTTCAGGCCTGTCAGAAGGTTAAAGCCGAATGTCGCAGTCCAGGAGGCCTATTACAGCCCCTGCCGATACTGGAATCGAAGTTCGAAGATATCTCTATGGACTTCGTCCACGGCCTACCTCGGTCCCGCACTGGGAATGACTCAATTTGGGTAGTCGTAGATCGACTCACCAAGGTAGCGCGGTACATTCCAAATCGACAGGGTGATAGAGTTAATATCCTGGCCAGAATGTTCCTAGAACAAGTGGTCCGATTTCACGGAGTACCAAAGTCCATCGTATCAGATCGTGACGGGCGTTTCACGTCTATGTAGTGGAGGCGGGTGCAGGAATACTTGGGAACCAAATTGGCCTTCCGCACCGCCTTCCATCCGCAGACAGACGGACAGATGGAGCGGACAAACTAGACGATGGAGGATCTACTTTGACTGTGCATAGTGGAACACAATGAGCCGTGGGAGCAGCTGTTACCATTAGTCGAATTTTCTTACAATAACAGCTACCAAGCTAGCATTAAGATGACCCCGTACAAGGCATTATATGGAAGACGTTGTCGAACCCCATTGACTTGGGCTCAGGAAGAGTACCCGGAAGCCTTGGGAGTGGCTTACATTGATGATACTATGACAGCGATATGGCTGATCCAAGAACGAATGCAGGAAACGCAGAGCTGACAGGCCAAGTACTATGATACACGACATCGACCGGTGGAGTTCAGCGTGGGAGAGATGGTGTTTTTAAAAATAAAGCCCATGCATGGTGTCTCCCGATTGAAAAACAGAAAAAGTTAGATCCCCGCTACTTGGGCCCATATCCGGTAATAGAGCCTGTTGCCCCCATCGCCTATCGTTTAGCCTTGCCCCCAGAGTTGGGGAATCTTTACGATGTGTTTCATGTCTCTTCCTTGAGACGAGTCCTCCGGCAACCAGAGCAGCACCTTCCTACCCCACCGGTGTAACTACATTCAGATAGATCCGTCCAGCTTGAACCCGTCAGAGTAGTAGATTACAAGGTGAAGACATTACGTAACAAGACCATCCCGATGGTTAAGGTACAATGGTCAAACTGTGGACGAGAAGAGTTCACATGGGAACCTGAAGCACTCCTCCGGGAGAAGCACCCAGAGTTTTTTCCCCAGGTATGTTACTTTTCCCCCTACTTCAAGCAAATTTTCGGGGACGAAAATCATTTTATTTTTATTGGATTGTAACATCCCGACTTTTATTGGGCCACCAGAGCCCCAGTAGGCCCAATAAAAGTGACCCGAGCCTCTACCCGTAACCCGATAGGAGGCAACCCTAGGCAGGGTATCGAGCTAGAGAACTCCGTTTTGAGTTCTATCAGTTCTTGTAGCCTTGTATAGTCAATACGAGTGCATTGGAATTCATTCCATAGAATTTCAAGGTCATACGGTGGATTTGGCCATTCCTCGCAGAACGTCGCGAAAATGAGATTTTTGGATATTGACATAGAGAACTCCGATTTGAGTTCTGTCAATTCCTATGATTTCGTATAGTTGATAC
Organism: Platanthera zijinensis; assembly: GCA_039513925.1. Lineage (NCBI taxonomy): Eukaryota > Viridiplantae > Streptophyta > Magnoliopsida > Asparagales > Orchidaceae > Platanthera > Platanthera zijinensis. The sequence goes on along the minus strand of CM077085.1, from coordinate 54,158,151 downwards.
GAACGCATCGGAACTCGTTGCGTCGCGATTCGAAGCCTAACGATGATTATGAGAATTTTGATCATTTTAGCGCGTCGCGACGCGCAGATTTTGAATACTTAGTAAACGGACTCTGATTCGACCCAAGTCAGTTGCGTTGGACTCGTGTAGTCAATACTAAGTCAACAGAAGTCGTTCCGGCCAATTTCGACGACAATTGGTCAACCCGTGGTAAAATCAAGCATAATCATGCACCGAAAAGCTTGTGCACACTAATTGTGTCTCAACACCCGAACTTTGACCCGATCCCGATGACTTGGACCCACTTTGACTTTGACCAGCAAGGGGGACCCCCGTAGGGTAGACTTGCTCAAACCCCCCTAAACAATCCATTTTTTTGGATTTTTCTCCAAATAAGAGCCCACCTCCTCTCCATGGATGGATGTCCCTTGCCCCTTCCCCCTCCCCTCACTGTCCTTTGGGCCCCAACCAGCAAGCATTCCTATGGGCCCAAGTAGAAGCTCACCAACCCACTACCCCTCCTTCTTTCCTTTTTCCCTTCCCCCACCTACAAAGGCCCAAGCCCATGAGGGGCTAACCTCATTTCTCACATGGGGAAATGAGTTTGAGCCTCCAGCTGTCCATGGATAGCTGGAGGGTGGAGATAAATCCCTCCCTAAGGAGGGATTAATCCCACATCTTAGAGGGGAGGAGAAGCCCTCCCCCTCCAATCTTATAAAAGGACCCCCCCTCCCCTAATCCTCCTCACAGCTCTCATAGCAGCCCCCCTCCCCTTCCCACCAGGCAGGAGCCCTAGCTCGCTGGGAAAGCCCACCCGAAGCTTCTCCACCACCTTCCACCGCCATTAATGTCGTAACTCGCTGGAAGCCGCCAAACCCCCCAACCTCAGGTGGAAACTCCTCCTCTCCTCCCTCCCTAACTTTTTGACATTTTGCATGTGAGCTCCGATGGCCGGAGCGCCGCTACCGTCCCCTCCCCCTCTCCACCGTTCAAAATGAAAAATAGCTCCGGTGGTGGCAGGCCGTCGAACCACCGCCGGAGGGAGCGTCCACCACCGGCGGGTTGGCCGATGGCCGGCCGGCGACGGGAAGCACCCATAATGGCGGCGGGTTTTGTTTGAGCGGGAAAAAAATGATGAACAGTATTTATGTTTTATAAATTATATATAAATTATATTATATTATAATATTATAATTAATATTTGGTTAATTTTTTTAGAGACTGAAATAGGCTCCTAGGAAAAAATTATTGAACATGAAAAATTTTCCCCTATCTAAGGGCTCCTTTCATAAAAATTTTAAGAATTTTTGGAGTTGATTTAGTATTTTTAAAAACTCAAATAAAAATTATTTGGTAAAATTAAAGGTCCAAAACTCTTCGAAAAATTATGAAATTTTTTTCAAACTCAGTTTAGACCCCCTTATATGTTGGATCAAAATTTGGAGATTTGGTGATTAAAATTGAAATTTCTCCCAATTGCTGGAGCCTAGGGTCGCGCTCGTAAGTTATTACACTCATTTTCTTCGAAAATGAAAATTAGAGCGCGCGGCTATCCTCTATAATATGAATAATAAATTCAAATTGTCGTATCGACGAGAGTGGCCGAGGCAAGTGATCAAGCTCCGTGTGTTCCGAAACTTTGTGAAACCGTCGAGCGCCTCGACTCTCGGGTGATCTGGGCACGCTCGGAAAGTGAGAGTACGAGTAGTGAGTTGCAAATTATTCTCGATAGATAATGAGAGTGTAACTCCTGATAAGCCTTTGACCTTATTAAATCATGATTAATAAGACGCAACCAAATCATAATCGGACCTTAATAATGGGTGAAACCCTAGGAAATCTCCTGAGAACGGAGATGGAACTGAAGCCTCCTGAATGGAGTGATTGAACTACTAACCTTTTCTTTATGTTTTCTTCAGTCTCGTACTGATCAAGTACTTCTAATTCAGCTCTACTCTAGTCTCATACTGGTCAAGTACTTTTAAATTCAGCTCTACTCCAGTCTCGAACTAATTAAGTACTTTTAATTCAATTCTACTCCAGTCTCGTACTGGTCAAGTACTTTTAATTCAGTTCTACTCCAGTCTCGTACTGGTCAAGTACTTTTAATTCAGCTCTACTCCAATCTCATACTGGTCAAGTACTTTTAATTCAGCTCTACTTCAATCTTATACTAGTCAAGTACTTTTAATTCAGCTCTACTCCAGTCTCGTACTGGTCAAGTACTTTCAATTCAGTCCTACTCCAGTTTCGTACTGGTCATATTTCATTACAGCACTCTAAATAAGCAGCATAATCATCATACTTGTCCTCATTGCAATTTGCTATTATAATCACGGGTCCTGCTCTGACGAGCAGTCGTGGCTAAAGTTGAGCCTTAGTTGAGGATAACCGGAGTTGAAGTGGTCCTCCAGGTCTAGCCCCAAATAATGTGCTCTCATGCTCCTTGTCTAAAGTAGAGCTAAGTGCTGACGCCCGAAGTCTAAAGCCTAGTAGGGCAGGCCGACGTAGACCCGGGGTGTGCAATGTTTGTCTTTTGTTTGATTATTTGTAAATTGCTTGCAGTGTAATAGTGTCGGGTCAGTCCCTCCCGCAGACTGTTCGTATCGGTACAGGAAGGTCGATGACTCAAGGAGATAGGGAGATGGGTGTCACGGGTGGCCGACCGTTTTATTTTCCCTATCAGGTTTCCTCCGCTGGTCGGCCAAAACATTCCGTCGGATGTCGCTCACATCCAAGAGTACACAAGGTTGTACGTTAGGGCCTGGGGTTGTACGGTACGACCACCCTCAGAAGTGATAGGACTGGCCACTGTCACAGACGACCACATCGGTGAGGCCCGCAGAGCTCGCTACCCTGCTGGAAACTGAAGTGGTCCAAACTATGTCAGCATAGGGTTTGTGTGCGCGGCTGTGAATGCAAGCGATAGAATACAGGATGTGAAAACCTGATGTGCTGATGTGCTAGTGGAGCCTTTTTATAACTGATTTATATTGCTGCTGTTTTTCCCCAATTATACTATCCTACACTCTTTTGCAGTTGCTTATAACTATAAATATATGAAATGTTGTGATAATCCTCTCTTGCTTCGGCTATTTACTTCTGTTGGGTGGGTGTGTACTTATCCGCAGGATATGGATCCGGGGAGGGGATTTGTTTCCACTTAATTCTGTGACTAACGGTTATCTAAATAACCATTCACAGGAAATGGAGCATCGTAGTGACCCTCCACCACTAGAGATTATGCCAGTGGCTAGAACTACTCGAGCAGATGCACCCCCGACATCCTCGATGTTTAGAGACGTGAGTACCGCCGAACAACATAGGGAGAGAGAGTGTGAGGATTATATGTAGTACTTATAAAGCCTACGGGCTTAAATAAATACTTAGGCTTTAGCCCTAGAGCCTCTGTATTATCATATAATGTGTTATATAATCTGCAGTGGTTTCCTATTAAGGCTTTCGCTATACTCTGATGGGTTGTGAATGCTGTGATTCAAGCTGAGCAAGATGGCCAACTAGTGCTTACATAGGGTGTATTGTTCCCCCTAAGGAGCACTGGGTGGACGTCTTGGGCCAGTAGTACACCTCCGGCCCGACCCGGGCAAAGGTGGGGGGGGGGGGTACTATACTTGGAGGATTCAACTGCACTAAGAAGCAAAGTGTTAGTATTCTTGTTCTTCTAGTAAATTCTCCTTTTTGTGTCTCTCTTTTCAATCTTCTCTCATTCCATGTTGTTGTACAACTTTCCTCTGTCTGATCTTTTGGCTTTGACCTGATCCCAAGTAAGCAGAATGATAAATCTGGACTCTAGGCTCCATTGTTCAAAATCAGGCCTCTTCCCCATTTCTTCTCTATATTTCCTATTCCTTAGCATGATTTCATCCTCAGTTTCAGCAGTAGTCATCTCTTTTGTCTTTAGTGTCTGGTCTACAGTGGGGTTGAAGGAAGGAATCACAGCAGCAGTAGACTGTTCTCCTCACTAGGCACCAATACTATCACCTTCTTCAATGTACTGTACATACTCCTGATTATCTTGTAGCTGATCTACAGTAGACATTCTATGCAAGGCATCTTGTACATAAGCAAACATCATTTTGATTTTATCATACTGAATTTGCTCCATTTCCAATGAGTCTCTCACCACATTAGTTGCCCAAACCAAGTTCTCAGTATTAGTTCTTATTGCCTCTTTCTCCCCACTTTTGACTTCTTCAACTATTTAAATGGTTTGAGAGGTGCAGGCTTTGATTTTTTCTATTTCTAAGTGTTTAACTCCTGCAGTAACATGATTCTTTACTTCCAGCATATGATCATCAAGTAATTAACTTAGTACAGGCATCCATCTTGGTAAAGATTGATGTATTCTGTTGGTCCCTCAGAATTTTATCAATAGTATGAATAGGCAGCATGTTTGGATTCTGAATATTTTGATTTTCTATGACAGTGACAATATTCTGGCTTGCCACATCCAGCTTGTCCATGGTGTAGTCCACAGCTGGAGCAACCCTTTTAAAGAACTTTACAGTTTCTTCTTTCAGCAAATTTACAACAAATCTTATAGATTTGATTTCTGTTGCAAAATCATTTCTGACATCTTTTAATGCATCATCCACAAATGTTTTTAGGGTTCTCCTTTGTTCATTTAAAAGTCCCTTTTGCTGGGCTAGGAATATTGGTGGCAGCTGATCTATTTTGGCAGATATGCCTTCATCTAGAGCTTCCTGGACTTGCTTGTTCCATGTTACTTATACAAAGTCACTCTTGTACTGGTCATTCTCTGTATGTGCTGAGGAGTGTGTTTTCTCATGTCTAGATTCCTCTTTCTCAGATTCAGAGAAGACTAGATTATGCACTTTATGAGCAAGGAGCTAAAATGGAATTCCCCCCTCAAGCTCTATCATGCCTTTATTTGTATGCAGGTCAGCAGCAGCAGCAGTATGCTAAATTTCTATGGAGGGGATCAGAAATTGCTCACCCACAACTAATGCATCTTGCATTATTTCTTCTATAAGTTGCTCCCCCTCAGTCATTGCAGTCCCGTTCTCAGCAAATACAGTTTTCATGACTTTTTCAAGAAGATGCTCATCTTCAGACATTGTAGTTTCCATTTCAAAATTTAGATTTATCTCCCCCTTAATCTAATGACTCTGTCCATCCAAAGGTTCTTGGGGTGGTGAGAGGGCAGCAACAACACCTCCTTTGAACTCAAAGGCCTCCCCTTTCATCTCTACAGAGAGCCTGTTACTATTGTCTCTGCCACTTGCTCAATCTCTTCAACTGGAGGATAAAGAGATTCTTGCTCAGTTTCAATTGACTTCTGAGCACCTGCATCCTTCATGGACAAATCTTCAGAACTTGTTAGTTTTGGATCATGATGTTCTTCCTCATCAGAAGAGCTACTAGTGGAGCTGGGCTCAGGAGCAGCTATCTTCTTTCCTTTCTTTTCTACAGCTGATGGTCCATGGGGTTAAAGTACCTTGTCCCACCTATCCAACATCCTGAAGTCCATTCTTCTCATATGATGTATTCTTGCTCCCAGTTTCAGGTTTAGAATCTCTGGAACCGTTTGTCGCAGATATAAGGACAGAATTCTCCCTAAATTCGGTACATTCATGCACTCAATAATCCTTTCAAAGAGAATTCTTCCCCAGTCAGTTCTCATGGTCAATATGACCATACACATCAGCTTGAACATCTTTTTCGAGATCTTGTCGTGGGAGCTTGTTTTACATAACAGAGCCTTCCCGATGAAATCTACCAAGAACTTACCTTTCAAGTTCATTTCCTTCCTTAGGATTGATCCGGTCGTGTGCTTGGACAACTCACACCATTTTAAGGCAGTCTTTACATCATCCAGCGATAGTTCGTCCTCGTCATATGTTGCGGAGAACTTCGTCAGCTTTAGGGCTTTGGCCAGCCTTCTTAATGTTATCTTGACTTTTGTTCCACTCACAATCATCTTGATTTTTCTAGCTCCTGTATCTTCCTTGGCATTGGAGAATAACTCTAGAATCTCCTATTTCCAAAGCAAATAGGGTTCCAACAGGATGAATTCTAGATCAGATGTTCGGAGAAGATGAAGAACATACTATACCTCTTCAGTAGCATCTTTGAATCCATTTCTCACCAATTCTGAACCTTCGAATAGGAAATCTAGTCCCTTAGGCATCATTTCGCTTGTAATAGCGAGAACGATTTTCCGTCGATTCGGTGAATACGGGCAGGAGAGGGCAAGGAACAGTGACTTTGCTTTATGCACAAGCTTTTCTATTTATAGTTAATTATAAAGAATAAGCGGAAAGACACTTACCTGTTCTGTGATCAAATTTTGATCAACGACCAGGATTGAATCCCGCCACTTAGCTGCAGCCCGTCTTTTCTACAATTTTTTTTGAGTAAGCTTATTTTCTTCAACATCAATTTTCTTTAGCAATTAGATTGCATTTAGCCCCTTACTGTGTTGGCCTAACCTGCAGGGATAAGATTATCTTGCAATACACATTATAATATGTGTCCTAGTGGGATGCAATTTGATCTAGCTTCAACATGTAAATGTCGATTTTGGGGATGTTGAATCTAGTTACATCTTGTGGCATATTGAATATGAGAGCCACTAACTTATTTATTGAGACAAGTTTTTAGACAATTGTCTCACTTTTTCTCAGGCTTTAATTTCAACTATCTTATTTCTAAACTACATAGTTTTTGAAATTTTAGTAAATAACTAGTAAAATTAAGAACTAGGTGAATTCTACTTATCTTGGTCTAGTTGACTAGGAGCAGATGCTGGATTCACAATCTCTTCAATCATTGATCCTGAGCTTTAGCCATTGATGTGCATTTGGCTTTCTTTTGCTAGCTCCCCCTCAATAATTGCACATGTCTTTGACATCTTGTGCATGATGGTCAGTTCATCTATTCCTTGTACCAAGTCCTCAGTCTAGTACATCTCGGTCCAAGGACCATTTATGGGCATGACCACTTGGACTATCCTGCAAAACAAAAATTACCTTGCCATAGGAATCCAATATAAGTTGGGTCCTAGGTTCCTGTTAGCATACAAATGCATATGTCTACCTACGGGAGTCTTGTTAGGAAGACACTGCCTTGCCTTTGGCACACCTGGGTTGTGCAAAAAATATATGGCAAAGTGACCCACTTTGCTACAACACCAACACTCATGGATGTTGTACCTCCTCTTCTGAACACACCTTGAAGTGTGCAAGCCACTTCTGGCTTCCTGTTCAGTGTTGAGAACTGTGGCCTTCTTGTTTCTTTCAACAAGAGCTTGACCAAAAGTGAGCCTGCCAGTAGAGGAACTTAGCTTACTCGAACATCATTAGCAACAGCCTTCTGTGCAAAAGTCATGTTCTTCATGGATTTAGGGACAGCCAAGGTAGCCTCACTGACTGGCTTACCTTTAGTTTGAGTTCTTGCTAGAAGAACATTAGAATAGGCAATAGCCACATTCTTGAATGAGGGGGTTGGGGCACGAAATACAAAAGGTCCAGGTTGGGCCTTTTGAACTTCTACATGGGGAGCCTTCTAAGCACTCAATCTCATGACCTCTCTTCTTCCATTGTAAGGTACTTTGGTAATCTTACAAGAAAGATTCCCACACCTCCAGTGATCACACTTACAGTCTTAGTCATACCTGTTTGATGGGAGAATTACCTTGTGAGAGGTTTACTGAGGCCTGACAGGAGCTTGTCCTCTCCTCTGAGATTGGATAACTTTAGAAATCCACTCATATTCAGATTTTCTCTTGATAACATCTATCTGAGAGAAATTGGTCACAACCCTCTTCTCTCTTTCAAGTTTCTCTTCAAGATCCTTCATGATATAGTCCTTGTATTTGATGGACTCAATATGGATATCCACCATGATTCAGATGAGCTACTTCCCTCTCTTTTAGATATAGCAAAGATGAAGTCTCATCTTGTTGGGAAGCAGCCAGCAGTAGGGAGGCAATTTCCTCTACTTGTTTTTTAACAAGCATCTTGCTTTTCTTGAGAGCTTTCAGAAGTGCAGCATGATTTTAAATCAATTGATTGATATCATCTTCTGATAGAGGACTCTCATCATTACTTGATGAGGATGCATCAGAGTTTGAGTAGGACTCATATATAGACTCTGAGGATGAGCTAGATGGGGAATATACCACATTTTGTTCAGGCTGATCCTGGCAGGATTCTTCTTCTGGTGTAGCTATTAGCTCAAAACATCTACATTCACCTTCCTTAGCTTCATCCACCTATGAGTCACTATCTGAATGTGACAGAGGGGCCCTAATATTTGCTCTTATGTCCAGATAGACTTTGTCTTTAACAAGAGCTGTCAATAGCCCAATGATGTTCTTATTCTCTCTGCAGGCTTGGAGCTCCATTGATTTCCACACCTTATGGTTCACTTTTGAACACATAATTTTAAATCTTTTTAGCTATTCTTTGAGGTCTACTCAGACTGTTAGGTTCTTTTTGAGTAACCTCACTCTGATATCACTTGAAAGTCTTTGTTTTCAAGGATAGCTAAATCACCTAAAGGGGGGGTGAATAGGTTTCTTAGTCATTAATGACTATCTTTTATTTTTCTTGAGTTGGATGCTTTATTAGTTGATTAAATTCTGCTTTCAAGACATGCAACCTTCAATAAAGCCAACAAAGAGAAAACACACAAGGCATACACAAGATTTATAGTGGTTTCTCAAATAAGGGTACATCCACTTTCCCTCACACCTATCCAATTATCTGTTAGACTAGGTACTTCTCCAAAACTTTGCTCCAAAGAGCTTACACCTCAGATCTCTCAAGATCTCTCAGTCTCCTCCAAGACTTACAACTCAGCCACAAGGGCCTATAACTCAGTGATCAGTTGATCACCTACCTCAGGCCAAAGGCCCTACGCTCAGGCTGGGAGGACAACCCTACCTCAGATCCACTAGGGATCCTAACTCATAGCAAACTTGATCCTACTACTCAGATCCAAGAGGATCCTACAAGATGTAAGTGGGTTGGTGAGTCTTGATTGCACACAAGAGAAATTTCACTGTGCTAATCTACCTTGACTGAGATAGACTCATCCCAACTTTGACTCCAGGAATATATTTCCTGAGTCTACCTTTACTTGAACTGAGATATACTCAGTCCTAACTTCTTCTTCACAGCACCAGGGATATTTCTTGCTGGAACTGTGAAGTGACTGCATCAAAACTTACTGCTACCTGAGCTGAAAGATTCTCAGCTCAACTTCTTCACAGCAATAAGGATACATATCTTACTTTTACTTGTTCTTGAAGTAAGTTGTAGAAAATAGCACTGCTTCTTCTTTCTTTCTGGGACTGAGGAGATTCAGCCCTAACTTCCTCTTCACAGCCTCCAGTAGATATTCTTCAGAGTTGTACAGCTGGATCTGTGAAGAACTTGCTGGTGTAGATAGAAAATGGCACTAGCTATCCTGCTTTCTTTCCTTCAGATATTTGCTCTAATCTTATTGTAGTCGATGATGAAGACAAACAGCTAACTTGCTAAGCCTTTAGACTTGCTATCTTGAGCTTCCTGTTCTTCAGTCACAGCAATAATAGTGATGAAGAAGAACCACACCAACAGATCCTTGAAAGCTATCTTCCTCTATAAAAGCTTTTCCTTTTATCAATTATGTCCTAATGGCTCTTTGAGCAGTGAGCCCCACACATTTAATGCCAACTACAACCTTATTTTAATGCCAACTATCGTACAGTAGCTCAGCGGTGCCTTTTGTCTTATACTGTAGCTTTTCCGCTATCAATTTGAATAATGTTGACTTGCTGACGTCACCAGCTGTGGACTTAGCCAAAATCAAGCAACATTAATATAGACGTTGAGTGAGAGAGCTTCACTCAATGCCAAAATACTTAGACATAATTTTGTTTATCTAGGCGTTGACAGCATTGAGTGAGCAAGCCTCACTCAATGCTTTTTGCCTTAGCTTATTCTTTAGTCTTTTTTACATGCATGACGTTGAGAGCACTGAGTGACCATGCCTCTCTCAATGCCTTATGCCTTAGTCATTTTCCTGCTTTTTCAGCATCTTAAGCGTTGAGAGCTTTGAGCGTGTTGAGTGAGCATGCCTCACTTAACGCCTTTTGCTTTAGCCAGATTTTTTGAATCATGGCATTGAGAGCGTTGAGTGAGCATGCCTCACTCAACGCTTTCTGCCTTAGCTAGATTTTTCTCCACCTTAGCGTTGAGAGAGTAAGCTCCACTCAACATATTTGGACTTAGCCAAATTTCTATGTCTGAAAACACAGGTTCTGACTGAATGAGATACAGTCAACGCTTTATCATATGGCGTTGAGTGAGCTTGCCTCACTTAATGCCTGTGGACTTGGTCAATTATCAGCCCAGATTTTCTGTAGCTTTAACTGACTGAGCTTGTCTCACAGCCTTCTGTCACATGACGTTGAGTGAACTATTCTCACTCAATGTTTGTGGACTTAGATGGATTTTTTCAGTCTATCTTCTTTGGCTTAGCCTGTCTCACAGCTTTTTGCTGTATGGCGTTGAGTGAGTAGACTTCACTCAATGCCTGTGGACTTAGCCACTTTCTTAACTTGCCATTAGTTAGGCTTTGACTGTATAGGCTCCACTTAGCACTATAAATCATCTGGCATTGAGTGAGTAACCTTCACTCAATGCATGTGTATTAGACAGATTTCTGTCTATCCACATCTTAGGTAAGTGTTTACCTGACTTAGCCACTTAGGCTACCTGTCTCATCATTGTTGCCAGGATATCCTATAATCACTAAACTTGAGCACAAGTTAGATCACCATATGTGTAATCATTATTTGTTAGGCCTTCTTCAAATCCAGGATATTGGGATCAATGGACCCAACAAGTATGATTCCTCCTTTAAGTTACACCATTTTGTTGTGGTGTGCCAGACATCGTATATTGAGCTACGATTCCATGTTGCTCAAGAAATTAATTAAACAGACCAGGTCTTTGGCCTCCATTTGTGAACCTACCATAATACTCACCACCCCTATTGGATCTTATAATTTTGATACTCAAACCAGATTTTTTCTCTACCTCTGCCTTATAGACTTTGAAAGCATCTAGTGATTTAGATTTGTCATTCAGAAGGTATAGATATAGGTATCTTGTAAAATCATCAATAGAAGTAATAAAATACTCTTGACCATTCATACATGGGGTGGTGAATGACACAAATATCAGTGTGAATTATCCGTAACTTTGCATCACTTCTTCTAGCTCCTTTATTAGATTTGTTGGTTTACTTTTCCTTTATGCAATCTAAAAAGTTCCAAAATCAGTGAAGTCAAGTGTCTGAATGACACCTTCCTTCACCAATATTTTAAAATGCTCCATGGAGATGTGACCCAATCTCTTATGCCATAAGCTAGATGAATGATTATTTTTCACATTGATATTAATACTATTATCATGCATTGTAGTGAAAGATTGCAAAAAGTTAAAATCTAAATCAAGACTATATAGTCCATCTATCAATTTATCAGAGCCAACAATTACTAAATCTTTAATAATCAAAAAAGAAATGTCTTCAAACTGAAAATTAAAGCCAGCAGGTGCTAGTCTAGATACAGATAGAAAATTCTTAGAAAAACTAGAAATGTAAAAATCTTCTCCAGATCCAAAATGTATCCGGTGTTTAGGATGCGTATGCATGTCCCAACACCTTCAACAGAAGATGACATCATGTTCCTTGAATAGACGCAGAGTTCTCCATTACTGGATTTCCTTAGGCTTTGAAACCTCTGCATAACAGTAGAAACATGGATTGTAGGACCTGAATCAATCCACAACGTGTTATGAAAATCATGAGAATTCACAAAATTTAATTCAAAACACACTAAAGATGTCATACCTCCAATTTTCGTGAGACATGCCTTATACTTGTGGCAGTCCATCATCATATGACCCTTTTTCTTACAGAAAAAATAAGTTGATAGCTTTTGGTTATCCGATTTCTTTATGGAAATTGCTACACTTTTTCCTTTATCTTTTGGATCACCCTTAGGCTTGTAGGACTGTCCTTTCTTGTGAGACACAAGATTAACTGATTCCAATTTCTTTTGTTTTAGCCCACCCTGCTCTTAAACACACATGTTCAGCAGCTCATTCACTGACCACTTTTTCTTATGTATCATATATGACACCTTAAATGCAGTGCAATCAGCAGACAATAAAGTCAGGATAAAATGGACCAAAAATGACTCTGAAAGTCTTCAACTGAGCAACTATGTCTCTCATCTCCATAATGTGTCCCTTATGCTTTTTGTTCTTTTAAGCTTCATGGAACAGAGCTTTGCCATTAGAGTGCTGGCTTGAGCTTTATCCGAGCTGAAGAAAAGTTCATCAATGACCCTCATCAGTTCTTTAGCAGTTTTGCATTCAGGGATAGATTCCCTTATGCTCTTACGGATGTGGGTCTTGATTACCATCATACTAAGATGATTGGATCTCTCCCATCGCTTGTATAAGGTACAGTCAACTTGGGAGCTTTGCTCCATGGGGAGAGCTGGCTCCTCCGTATGAAGAACCAGATCTAGGTCCATGCACCCTAAGGCTAAAAACACTTTATCTTTCCATATTTTACAATTATCCCCGGAGAGAGTGGGGATAAACTGAGTTGGGTCGATTACGGTGTTAAAAACTGCAAAAGACATTAAAGAACTAAGAGAGAGAAAAAATGAGAATTCAATCTCATGACCAGCTTATATCAGGAAGTTACTGATGCGCGATAACTTGCTATCGTCGCGCGGTAACATAAGCGGTTACCGCTTGGCCCAATAGGCATCGCTCTGTCGCCCAAAATAACCTCCACCTTATTTCCACGTGGCAAGCTATCGCCAGTGGTACCTCGCTATAGTTGGGAAGTACCTTCCAGAGGCAGACTGTTATTTTTAACCCAGCTACCGCTACGCGATAGCTCACTACTGCCATGCGATAGTCTCTCAACGATTCGTCGAGTGCATTGAGAGCGTCGAGTATTACCGCTATGTTGTACCTAACTACCTCCACGCGGTATAAACCAGAGACCATGGTATTTTAATTCAGCGGGCTATCGCTGACGATAAGTCTATGGCCGCGCGATAACCTCCAGAGATCAATTCCTTGATCTATTGGGAATTTTGGGGTATTACATCAGGATCAGCATGCAAAGTATTAATTTGAAAGCAACAAAAAAATAAATTGTCGATAGAAGCATTATAGAAAACAAAAAATAAAAACTAAATTTAAAAATTAACTCATGTTAATTGGGAATGATAAGAATCCATTTTCCTTTGGGCAAAAACCGCTCTCGCATGAATTTTTATCTAACTTTATTTATATAGCTAGTAAAGAATATACTAGGATTAATAGAATCTCGTACATGTGGGCATGAGGACCCATTAATCCTGGTGTATACTTGCTACTATATCTCAATTAAATTCTAAATGTTATTTATTACTTCCCTGTGGGGCCAAGTAATATATAACAAATATGAAAATAATCGCAATGTGCAAAAATTAGATGGAGTGATTCATAACACATCCGATGATGCATTCCCTGAAAATCATTTTACTGGGCTTATCAAGATACTTTGGCTACTCCTAAAAAGCTAAGTAAATATTTATTTTAATTAGTGCATTAAACAAATTGGAGCTCATTCAAAGATAACTTGAATCTGATCACCAAGCACCTCCCAACAATACCACATCAGCAATCTGAATGATATGAAGCTCCACACCGCTAAAAACTCGTTACCAAAGCGTGTTTGTCTTCAATTTTACTTGCACCTCCGTCACCGCATCGGAGAGCACCAAGGAACGTCAGAACTGAAGCGCACAGGATCCTCCATTTGTGGATCTCAAGCGGGTATGACGATCGGATTTGGGTCAAGAATGTCGGATTGTTCGTTGCCTCCACAATACAATCCAGATTTGTGACAATAAATTGCATAACGATGAAAAAAATATTACATTCATCACAGAAACGGCAACGGACAACCCTGACAATCTTAAAAACGCAACCATGAGCATCAAACAAAGAAAATTTCGCTGATTTTAAGGAAGAAATCACCTAGATTTTTTTTGTGGGAAATCATTACAGATTTTGGGAAGAAATCTTCACAGAAGTTTTTTTTTGGAAAACCATCACAGATTTTGGAAAGAAATCTTCACAGTTTTTTTTTTGGAAAACCATCACAGGTTTTGGGAAGAAATCTTCACTAATTTTTCATGGAAAAAACCGGAGATCTAACATTTAGAACACAAGCTCTGATACCAAATGTAAAAAAATCAAATCTAATCTAGGGCAAAACACTAGTGGAGCGGAGAGAAGAATCAGGTATATAGAAGTTATACCTCCAGTCATTGAGACTGATATGGATGATCGGGTTTAAACCTCGATGAAGAAGAACAATCTCGATCGGGACCGACGCCGGACGGGTGGTTGCTGCAGCGTGAACACCGAAGAAGAACGACTTCTTCCTGGAATGCGAAAAAGCCGGAGGAAGAGGGCTCGGAAGGTACTCCGGAACGGCGTTGCTCCGCCCTGCAGGAGATGTTGCGGGACGACGACGAGGAGTGGCGAAGGAATCGGAAAACCCTAAAGTCGCGATTGGCGACTTTTCTGCTCGCGGCCTGCGGCTCTGGAGGTTTTTGGAGGAGAAAAACCGGATGGATTATTAAAGATGGGTTTTTATAATCCTTATATACCCCAAACTCAGGGCCTCAAGCAAACCCTGAACAATCGGGATCGTCCATCCTCCCATCTAGAGGATCGTGACTAAAACCCCGATCTGACTTAAACCACGTGTCACTATTGGGTCTAATGAGTCACCACTTTATACTAACCACCCTACCGGACTCCTACGAGTTGAAATAACTAGGCAATCTAATATTCATTAGATATGGTAAACAACTAGAATGTATGAATTATCATAACAATCAAACTTCTTATAAAAAAAACAACCAACAACACAGGACATAATTTAAGTTATTTTAATAACAATAATATTCCCTGCTAACTTGAAAAAAAACATGACGGAATGAATTCAACTAGGGGTGTGTAGAAGAATCCGAGAAGCGAGAATCAATTCGGAATCGAACCGATCAATTCAAGACAGTTCTAATGGCTCTCGGTTCGGGTACGGTTCTGGAAAAGGCAATAAAAGATCTTTTGGGTCGGTTTTCGGTTCTTATGATCAGATACCCAAGAGCCAAATACTTAATACTTGTTTCAAAAATATTATTAAGTAAAAATAAGAAAATCTTATTTAATTACTACTATATAATGCAGGAAAAATATATGGTAATAACAATTTTTTATAAATGAACATATAGTACATATAAAAAAAAATTCATGTAAAAACAGTAGAAAAATAAGATTTTTTTTATAAATTTTATTAGTATTTTAAGTTGTAATTATGAACTCGGGTAGAACCGAAAACTAAATTGGAATTGAATCGAACTTTTCAATTCGGATATGGTTCTTGATTTTTAATATATGAGTCGGTTATGATTTCAAAAACGCTTCTTGGTTTTCTGTGAAACTAATTCGAGCCAACTCATGTTGCACCCCTAGACTCAACACATGAATGACACAATTCAAATTCTTCAAAGAGAATTACTTCAAGATGATTTTCTTCATTATGCGACCAGTTTATGGGGAGGATTTGCTCTAGCCAGATTAAAAAAAAATCGACAGTAAGCAATCCTGAAGAGGTTTAAAATATAAGATTTGCCTACTCAAAAGATAATATGGTAAATCCCCTAATGACAAAACTTATACGCTGACCTCAGTGGGGATAGCCACAATGATATACCAAAAATTGATCGACTATTATTAGGATCTGTTTGACGCAGTTTCACGCAGCGGCCACGGTCACGAATACGGCGTTTATGAACTGTCTGAACGTCCGAACTTACCTAAGAAACTTTATTCATTTTATTTTCAAATTTTGTTTTCTTTTTTTGATGGCCGTCGTCATAATCGTTGTCATGTCAAACATACATTTCATAGCAGTGACGCTTTTGTCCAAACTCAGCGGGTCTGAAACATATAAATTTTTTTTTGTACGTATGCACACTTATTTTTGCTTATTCACACGCAAATACAGCCGTATGATTATTGATTTCAATGATCTATGATAGGGGCGTCATGATTTTATAGCAGTCAGGGGTGTTGGTGGGGATCATGGGTTTGACCGCCGCGCGCGCGATCGCCGTACGTGATTCCGCACGCGGAGGATCCCACTACCGCTAACCGGTCAGGGCCGGCCGAGAGGGGTCGGCCCATCTCCCTCTCCCTCTCCGTCCCCATCGGCCGGCCGACCTAAGCCGGCCCGGCTCCCGGCCAACCAGGAGGCCGTGCCCCGCGACTGCGCGACAACCCCGTCAGTCATCCCGACCGGCTCCTTCTTGCGGCCATGGGAGGTCGCGGGTCACGGCCGGGCGCACCAGCCGGCCCGGAGGCCGCGCTCGTCGGTTGCGCCTCCGCAGCCGCATGACGCGGCAACCCCGCTGGTCGCCCCTACAGGCGGGTCGGGGAGCCTCCTCTTGCGGTCCGCCTTTGCGGCCGCGTGAGGTAATGGGTAGAAACCAGGCGCCCCCGGCCCCAGCCACTTCCGGTCGGTCGCTCCCCACGGCCGGCCGGATCCGTGTCGGGGCCGGCCGCCCGTAAGGTGGGGGTCGGCCGCCTCCCTTGCTTGTCGGGGCGGAGCGCCCGTCGGCCACGCCGCCGCACTCTTCCTCCACCATTCGATCGGCCCGCCGCGATCACAACTAACCGATGTGCGGGAAACCACTAGCGTAACCGCTATCGTTAGCGGGGGGAGGCCATGATCATTGTGGCGGTCTATATTTAATAAATATTATGCGATTAATATTCACTCCAAACTATACTTGAAATTATAATATTGAAGGGTACGGTTTGTGGGTAGCCGCATAACCACTGAAACCACCTCCTAGAGGATATAAAAGGAGTCCCAAAACTCCTCATTTCTCACTTTTCTCCTCGATTTCTTCCTACTCAAGCCAGAGCTCTGTTGGATACCTCCTACGAGTCGCCGCCTCTCCACCAAGAAAGACGCCTACGTCCATCAAAGAGAGAGACCCGAGAGCTACTCAAAAAAGCCTCTCTTGTGTGCTACATTCCAGAAGTCAAAGCTAGCAATACTCCGCAAGCTACGCGACCGTCACCAACATCCGCACGGTGCCCAAGGGCGTTCGCTGCCACCAAAGGAAATTAGCTTCTAGCTTTGCGTGAGGCAGCATGTCGCCCACCGAGCACAGTATCACTCTCTCTTTCTCTCACCCCTAATTGTAACGATGAGCAATCTTTCAACCTCGATTCCGCAGCTAACTTGTAATCTGAGGCTTATAGTGAAGTTTGACTGACACAGATCCGGTCACGTGGTTTTTTATCCAGTTGAGAGGTTTTTTTACGTCAAAAATATTGTGTATTCCACTTCTATTATTCTGTGACTGTGTGCGTATTTGACCGCTCAACGGGCTAAGATGACCAAGTTTAGCCCAATCTGTCAAGAGCGTTAAGCAGACCGTAATAGTTTGGCGCTATTTGTGGGAAGGGGTTCCCAACATCTCCGGGGTATTTAGAAGACAGTACCCTCTCCACAATGGTACTCGTGACTAGATCCAATGGCAAGAAGAAGCACCTGAAACACCAATGGATCCACCCTGGAGGGACGCGTTGAGCAGGCTCCTTCTCATTTGCTGGTCAACACGATCCCCGACGCGGGAGCCATCTGTTGAAGCCAAAATTGACCTCAACAAATGTTCACGAACCAAAGTGCAGTCAATGCCTACTTCTCTCAAACCTCGACCCCTGACAGGTTGCTAAGGCCCTAACACAGACCCAAAGCCTCAGCTGGGAGGTCCCACCACACACCCGGAAGATCTCTGAGAGCTCCCCCTCCAAGGCCAAATGCTGGGCTGGGAGCTCTTCAGAAGGCACTAGGGCTAGAGGAAAAATGATCAGCTTGCCTTCCAAAGAGCCCTTATGGGTCTTTTTATAGTCTTCCTTTGACCTGAAAATACTGAAATACCCCTGAGGGGTCTGCCAATAGCTAAATCCCGCTGTCATTTAAAGGGCATTTGGGTAATTTCACCTCGGGATAACATATTATATTGTAAAATAATCCCCTTTATGAGCGCCGGGCCCCGCCACGTGGGCCCACTTGGCGAGAACCCTGGTTGAGGAGGCTCTCGCTGGACCCCCACCCGGGCCAACCTTGGCGAGACCCCCTTGCCAGGGAGGTTCGCGCCCTCCACGGTCTTGAAACTACCGCGGCTGAAGGCCTACTTGGGGCCTTCTCGCCTCCCCTGGGCGGGAGCTTGCCCTAAGGCGGAAGCTTCCGTGGTCGACGATCTCTCCCACCGAGAGCTCGACTATCTGCCTTGGTCGGTCGACGATCTCTCCTGCCGAGAGCTCGACTATCTGCCTTGGTCGGTCGACGATCTCTCCTGCCGAGAGCTCGACTATCTGCCTTGGGCGGTCGACGATCTCTCCTGCCGAGAGCTCGACTATCTGCCTTGGGCGAGAGCCCCTTCAGGGCGAGAACTCTATAAGTATGTCTTAGGGCTGACCCAGGGCTAACCTAAGCCTAGCCCAATCCCTCAGTGGTGTCTCCGGGTCCCACCCAGCGAATATGGGGTTGTACACAATCCCCGCTCTTTTCGAGCTAGCCCTGCGCTCGACAAGACAAGTCCAACCCCCAAAATATTCGCTGGACACGTGCCCGCCTATCGAGGGAATCTTTTGGTGGGTCCCACTGCGGCTATAAATATGCACTGATGGACGTCCCTACGCCCGGCCCTTAAAATACGGCTTTCCGACTGAGCTCTCGCCTCCGGGATTCTCGCGCGAGCACACCATGCATTCCAAACGTGCTGCCAAACCGCTTCCGCAAGGCCTCCAAGACCGGTTAGCCGCTGCCCAAGCGCGGGCCTTGGCTAACTGTGCGGCGGTGGCTCCATGGTTAGCGAAAAAGACTTCAACCGCCGGGCCTTCGGAGCCGAAGAAGAAGGGAAAGAAAAGGGCGAAGGCGGTCCGGCGGGACCTTTCTCGCGAGAACAGGGATCCTCCTTCCCCCACTCCCAATCCTGCCGGAGATTCTTCCCTACAGAAGGTAAGCCTTTCGCACGTGCCTACCGAGCTAACTGTACATTGGATTCGATGATTAAAGTATGCTTTCGCAGGAGTCCGCTCCCGATAATGACGCCGAAATTCCGCCCAGCTCTTCGAACCTACCCGCTCATCCCCCCGAGGGCCAAACACGGGTCTCGGAAAGGATTCCTCCCGCCGAGACCGGAACAATAGGTACATTTTCCCTTGTCAATATTTCAACCAGACCCTTTCTTTTCTGAACCGTCTTCTCGCAGTGCCAGCTCCCGCCGACCCGGGTCTATCCACCCGGGAAGATGAAACGAGAACCGCCGAAGTGCCTCCCGCGGTGGCCAATCCTCTCCTGCAGGCGGGGGGGGGGGGGGGGGGGGGGGCGGCTTCCAAACCTTCCGCTACTCTCAAGGATGCTGATCGCCCCTTGAGAGAAGACCACTCCCCTCATGCTTCCGGCCAGGCCGGGATCATCGTGCGCGAGCCCTTCCGCCCGGGGCTGGGCAAGCCTCTTCACCTCCTTTACGGAACCAACGGAGGGGCCGGGCCTTCTCGTCCAACTTTGGCTGACGGTTCTCGCCCAGCCGCAGGTATGCGAAAACTTTGTCGGACTGTCGATCGTCATGTCTTAACCAAAATTCTCGCGTGTTTCTTCCGCAGGTGATCCTGGCTTGGAAGTCAACGAGGAAGGAGAGGAAGAGGAAGAAGAAGACGAGGAAGAAGAGGATGAAGAGTCCCCCCTCCCTTCGTCTGGCGAGATAGAGGAAACCCTGAACAGTGCAGGGAGCGCGAAGGGGAGACGGAGGAAGATCTCGGCCATCCTGGCCAAGCTTGTCCGGCGAGACCGTGCCCATGCTGCCGCGGCGAAAGCGTTCCGCGAATCCGTGGAGCAAAGACTGGAGGCTCTGGAGCGGGACTTCTTCTTGGGCGAGACTGATTGCCCGCGCGGGCCTTCCGCCGAGTCTTCGCCAGGGAGGTGCATCTCGCAGATCCGGGACTACGCCAGGCGGATCAACCTTGGGTGTACCACGCTATCGTCTTACTTCAACCCGTTGGCGCCCCCAAGGACTAGGCGGCGAGAACGGGGACGATGGAGCTGGAAACCCTACTAGCCTTCACGCTCTGAAACTTAATGTATCTCTTTTTTCTTCTCCCCTTGTTTCTCTTTTTCAATGTCTGTAATAAACATTATTATTAATTAAGTTTTATCCGGCTTGCGCTAGCGAGAGTCTCGCTTCTACCCATGTCTCTCTTTTCCCTTTCCTTTTTATCGTTCTGCGGGGCTTTTTAATCAAGGCGCTTACCCCGATCTAGGATGCTTGCGCTGATCTAGGAGGTTTGCGTTAACCCAGGAGGCTTGCGCCAGTCTAGGAGGTTTGCGTTAACCCAGGAGGCTTGCGCCAGTCTAGGAGGCTTGCGTTAACCCAGGAGGCTTGCGCCAGTCTAGGAGGCTTGCGCCGATCCAGGCAGTCGCGTCGAAACCCGTAGCGACCGTTGACCGCCGTCATCCTGAGGGGGAGAACCGAGGCGCCGTTAGCCCGGATTCTGACAGCTGTACTCCGCTGTCACTCTCTCTCCGCCGGATGAACTCATGATGACTACGATTCCCTATAAATAGAGAAGTCTACCAACCGCATTTACTTCTCCGATCCGGAACCTCAGCCTCCCTCCGTGCTCTCGCGTTCCTGCTCCCGCTTCGACTCCCTTACAGCTCTCGCTCTTACTCACGAACTAGCCATGCCTGGCGAGAGCAAGGGTCGCGCCCATTGCGCGGAAGCCTTCCAGAAACATCTCTTCCCTTCCTGCAAGCTCACCCTCGACGAATACAACGCGATCGTCGACCGCTACGTTCCCGCCGGCTTCTCGGCGCGGAACCCGGGGAATCATGATAGGGTGAATACCCCCGGGGCGGGAGAGCTTGCCATCCCCCTCGAGCATTTCGAGGTGGGCTTCCGCCTCCCCCTGTGGCCGGAGGTTCGGTTAGCTCTCCGTTATTATGGGGTGGTGCCCGCCCAGCTAAACCCGAACTCCGTCGCGATCCTTATAGCATTCATATGCTATATGCGATCCGAGAGGATCGAGTTTAGCCTGCCCATCTTCCGGAAGCTATTCAACTTCCGTGCCAAGGGGGGGGGGTAGTTTTCTTCTCCGGTCAACAGCTCGAGGTTACCGGTCTCGCCAATAAGCACCACCATTGGGGCGAGAAGTTCGTATACGTCAGCGGGGACTTCGGCAACGTCCCGCTTCAGCCCGTCCAGTATGAAGACGCTGCCTACAAGCCGCCCGCTCTGGGATCGCGCGAGAGCGCAATCCTGGAATTCTTCGGGAACAAGGAGTTCGACGTCCCCTATCTTCTGCGGGACGTCGACTCCCTCCCACTTGTTCAATCGGGCGAAGGTACGGTCTCGCCTCAGATTCCCTTTTTCTATCAAAGATTTTCTTGCGCTGAAGTGCTAAAGCGTTTTTACTTTGCAGGAGAGCGGGAGGTTCCTCTGCGCCAACCCTTCGCCGCAGGACGGGGTGTCGGGGGTCTGGCAGCGAGAGGCCCCCTTGCGCTCGCGGAAGCCAGCGCCAGCGCCTGCCGAGAAGATCCAACCCCTTCCATGCCGCCACCGGCCAAGAAGCGGAAGGCCACCCTTCCTTCTCTCCGCACACTGAAGAGGCCGAAACCCTCTGCCCTTGAGAAGGGAAAAGCCCCGGCCGTCCCGCCTGTCCAACCTCCTCCCGAGGGCAGGTCCTTTGAAGCGATCCTTCAGATGGCCAGCGAGATGGATGCCGCCGCCAAGAGCCGTGCCGAGGCTTCCGCCAGGAATATATCGGCCGCAAGCGAGGCTGGTGGAGAAGTGGTCGCCGCCGAAACCTCCGCCAGCGTCCCGCCCCCGGAGGTGCCGAGAGGGCACCGAAACTTTGGCTTCGGCGTTAGATACGCCGACTCGGAGGGGAAGCCTCAGATGGAATGGGACCCTGAGTCAAACTCGATCAGGGTTTCAACCCTCCTTCCCAGATGGGCGGAGGGGGAGAATGTGACCGGCGAGGCCTTCTCGCTTGGGTATGGTCTCTACAGCCGGGAGGATGCTGGCGTTTTTGACCAGATGTCCACCCGCCTCCTAGCCTTCGACGCCACCCGGGCCCTGATGCGCGCGTTCGAGCTCACGCATATGTGTGCGCGCCGAGGCATCACCCTTGACAAGAATTTTACCGATATGCGCAAGGCGAGGGAGGACGCGATAGCTCGCGCGCATGTCGCGGAGGAAGAACTCGCGAGAGCTCAACAGGAGCTCGCGGATGCCAAATTGGCGCTGTCTCTGCGCCCCGCGACCGAGGTAGGCGAGACCTTCCTGAGCCCTTGCCCCCGTTTCCTCGAAGTTTCTACTGTGTAATGCGTGACTAAGATCTTTTGTCCCTTTTGCAGGATTCCGCCCAAGTCAGGGAGCTTCGCGCAGAGCTGGCCAACGCGCGCTGCGAGAGCGTCCTTCTGAGGGAACAGCTCCGCGCAGAGCTAACGAAGGGCCCGCCCCCGGAGCTAGATGCGCGGTTGCGGAGCCGCTACCTCTCGGAGTATGACGTCGATAAGCTGCTTCAAGCCAACGCTCAAGCGACCGTCAGGCTGACGCTCGAGACGCTGCGAGACGTCGAGCTGCTCCGGGAGGATGGCGCAACCATCGACGCTCGCCAGCTTCTCCCTTGGCTTTACGACCCGGTTCCCAAACCCCCGGGCGCGCCGGACTCGCCGCTCTCAGACGTCCCGAGGTCCTCTCCCGCTGTTGACGAGACGTCCGGGGAAGGCTCTGGCGATGCTTCAAGCGAGAGCACCAGTGGGGACTACAGCGCGTCTCCTTGAGTTGTCTTTTACTTTGAATATCCTTTTGTAATGAGCGAGAAGCTCCTCACTTTTGTAATTAACCTTATATAAAGTAATGTTTCATTTCTTCACTGTCATTGTGTTTTTTAAGCGTATATTACTATGCCGAATGACCTCCGCGCGAGCTTCCGCCGAGACCCTTAGTCTCTTTAGGGTGACCCTACTTAGAGATCAGCTAGGCGGAAACCTCGCATCGTCGATTGAATCGTCCTGCCTGGGCCCGCCGGGAGCTTTCTTTTTGCGAGAGCCTCCTTTAACCGAGACCTTTGCTGGCCGAGACCTCTGGGCCGTGATCCTCACTGGCCGAAACCTCCGGGCCGCGATCTGCTGAGACCTCCAAGCCAAGACTTTTACTGGCCGAGACCCCTGAGCCGAGACCTTTACTGGCCGAGACCCCTGAACCGAGACCCTTCAGGGATTTGCCCCCGGTCTAGGTCAGGGTCCTGCCCACGTATTTTTCCAACCAATCAAACCCCTACCCCGTCGGCGAGCCGTTGGACCTGCTAGCTCACATGGGTGCCCGCGCGGCGGGTCTACCGGGGTTTGAGCCGAGCTCGTTGTAACGTAGTAGTTACCAATCAGGAACCAAGGATCAAAAGGTCAAGGACTTCACCTATCCCCCGCAGGCGAGCCTTCGGACCTGCCAGCTTGATGAGAGCCTGCGCAGCGGGTCTACCTGGGGCCGAGCCGAGCTCGGGGTGTCGGAGTGGCTAAGAGCAAAGTATCGCAAGAGCTAACCTATCCCCCACAGGCGAGCCTTCGGATCTGCCAGCTAGATGAGAGCCTGCGCAGCGGGTCTACCTGGGGCCGAGCCGAGCTCGGGGTGTCGTTGAAGTGGCTAAGAACAAAGTATCACAAGAGCCAACCTATCCCCCACAGGCGAGCCTTCGGACCTGCCAGCTTGATGAGAGCCTGCGCAGCGGGTCTACCTGGGGCCGAGCCGAGCTCGGGGTGTCGTTGAAGTGGCTAAGAACAAAGTATCACAAGAGCCAACCTATCCCCCACAGGCGAGCCTTCGGACCTGCCAGCTTGATGAGAGCCTGCGCAGCGGGTCTACCTGGGGCCGAGCCGAGCTCGGGGTGTCGTTGAAGTGGCTAAGAACAAAGTATCACAAGAGCCAACCTATCCCCCACAGGCGAGCCTTCGGACCTGCCAGCTTGATGAGAGCCTGCGCAGCGGGTCTACCTGGGGCCGAGCCGAGCTCGGGGTGTCGTTGAAGTGGCTAAGAACAAAGTATCACAAGAGCCAACCTATCCCCCACAGGCGAGCCTTCGGACCTGCCAGCTTGATGAGAGCCTGCGCAGCGGGTCTACCTGGGGCCGAGCCGAGCTCGGGGTGTCGTTGAAGTGGCTAAGAACAAAGTATCACAAGAGCCAACCTATCCCCCACAGGCGAGCCTTCGGACCTGCCAGCTTGATGAGAGCCTGCGCAGCGGGTCTACCTGGGGCCGAGCCGAGCTCGGGGTGTCGTTGAAGTGGCTAAGAACAAAGTATCACAAGAGCCAACCTATCCCCCACAGGCGAGCCTTCGGACCTGCCAGCTTGATGAGAGCCTGCGCAGCGGGTCTACCTGGGGCCGAGCCGAGCTCGGGGTGTCGTTGAAGTGGCTAAGAACAAAGTATCACAAGAGCCAACCTATCCCCCACAGGCGAGCCTTCGGACCTGCCAGCTTGATGAGAGCCTGCGCAGCGGGTCTACCTGGGGCCGAGCCGAGCTCGGGGTGTCGTTGAAGTGGCTAAGAACAAAGTATCACAAGAGCCAACCTATCCCCCACAGGCGAGCCTTCGGACCTGCCAGCTTGATGAGAGCCTGCGCAGCGGGTCTACCTGGGGCCGAGCCGAGCTCGGGGTGTCGTTGAAGTGGCTAAGAACAAAGTATCACAAGAGCCAACCTATCCCCCACAGGCGAGCCTTCGGACCTGCCAGCTTGATGAGAGCCTGCGCAGCGGGTCTACCTGGGGCCGAGCCGAGCTCGGGGTGTCGTTGAAGTGGCTAAGAACAAAGTATCACAAGAGCCAACCTATCCCCCACAGGCGAGCCTTCGGACCTGCCAGCTTGATGAGAGCCTGCGCAGCGGGTCTACCTGGGGCTGAGCCGAGCTCGGGGTGTCGTTGAAGTGGCTAAGAACAAAGTATCACAAGAGCCAACCTATCCCCCACAGGCGAGCCTTCGGACCTGCCAGCTTGATGAGAGCCTGCGCAGCGGGTCTACCTGGGGCCGAGCCGAGCTCGGGGTGTCGTTGAAGTGGCTAAGAACAAAGTATCACAAGAGCCAACCTATCCCCCACAGGCGAGCCTTCGGACCTGCCAGCTTGATGAGAGCCTGCGCAGCGGGTCTACCTGGGGCCGAGCCGAGCTCGGGGTGTCGTTGAAGTGGCTAAGAACAAAGTATCACAAGAGCCAACCTATCCCCCACAGGCGAGCCTTCGGACCTGCCAGCTTGATGAGAGCCTGCGCAGCGGGTCTACCTGGGGCCGAGCCGAGCTCGGGGTGTCGTTGAAGTGGCTAAGAACAAAGTATCACAAGAGCCAACCTATCCCCCACAGGCGAGCCTTCGGACCTGCCAGCTTGATGAGAGCCTGCGCAGCGGGTCTACCTGGGGCCGAGCCGAGCTCGGGGTGTCGTTGAAGTGGCTAAGAACAAAGTATCACAAGAGCCAACCTATCCCCCACAGGCGAGCCTTCGGACCTGCCAGCTTGATGAGAGCCTGCGCAGCGGGTCTACCTGGGGCCGAGCCGAGCTCGGGGTGTCGTTGAAGTGGCTAAGAACAAAGTATCACAAGAGCCAACCTATCCCCCACAGGCGAGCCTTCGGACCTGCCAGCTTGATGAGAGCCTGCGCAGCGGGTCTACCTGGGGCCGAGCCGAGCTCGGGGTGTCGTTGAAGTGGCTAAGAACAAAGTATCACAAGAGCCAACCTATCCCCCACAGGCGAGCCTTCGGACCTGCCAGCTTGATGAGAGCCTGCGCAGCGGGTCTACCTGGGGCCGAGCCGAGCTCGGGGTGTCGTTGAAGTGGCTAAGAACAAAGTATCACAAGAGCCAACCTATCCCCCACAGGCGAGCCTTCGGACCTGCCAGCTTGATGAGAGCCTGCGCAGCGGGTCTACCTGGGGCCGAGCCGAGCTCGGGGTGTCGTTGAAGTGGCTAAGAACAAAGTATCACAAGAGCCAACCTATCCCCCACAGGCGAGCCTTCGGACCTGCCAGCTTGATGAGAGCCTGCGCAGCGGGTCTACCTGGGGCCGAGCCGAGCTCGGGGTGTCGTTGAAGTGGCTAAGAACAAAGTATCACAAGAGCTATCCCCCACAGGCGAGCCTTCGGACCTGCCAGCTAGATGAGAGCTTCTAATCACTTCAACCAGGCCTATTCTATCACTGAGGAGGGATCATAGCCAGTTAAAACTAAAACATAAAGATTGCCTATTCAGCGACAGTCAACATTTTGAAGTAAACTTATTGAAAATGCAACAGTTGTTTACAACACTACAATCCTTCTTTCCCTCCTACGGGTAGAAGCGCTTCAGGTCATCACCATTCCAGGTGTGACTCAAGGTCCTTCCCTCCGCGTCCTAGAGATAGTAGCCTCCGTTAACCAGAGCCTTCTCTACTATGTAAGGCCCTTCCCAGCTAGGGTTGAGCTTACCAACCGCGGCCGACCTTCCCGCTGCGTCGACCTTTTTCAGTACTAGATCCCCCTCGGCGAATTGCTTGACTCTGATGTGCTTATCGAAGTACCGAGCCATTCGCCGTTTTATTTCTTCTTGCCTGATGGCGGCAACATCCCGCAGCTCTTCCACCATATCTAATGAGAGGCGCAACCCTTCCTCGTTCTCCAACCTCCAAGCTTCGTTTCCCTCCGCTGCGGCCGTAACCCTTGGGGACCGAACCTCGAACTCGACAGGGAGGACAGCCTCACACCCATGAGAGAGCTTGAAGGGGGTCTCTCCTGTGGCCGTGTTCGGAGTTGTTCGCAAGGCCCACAGGACGGAAGGGAGCTGTTCCACCCAGCTACCCTTCAGGTTTTCCACCTTCTTTTTGAGCAAGTTGACAATGACTTTGTTTGCCGCCTCCACCTGACCATTGCTCCGAGGATGATGGACAGAGGCGAACCTGAGGTCAATCCCCAATTGGGTGCAGAAACCGATGAATTCTTCACTGGCAAACTGAGGTCCATTGTCTGTCACTATCGCTTGGGGCAATCCGTGCCTGCAAATGATTTCCCCCCAAACGAAGTTTCTGATGACCTGGGAGGTTACCTTGGCTAACGGCTTGATCTCCAGCCATTTGGAGAAGTAGTCAATCATCACTAGGAGGAACCTCCTTTGCCCGCTAGCTGGAGGGAAGGGTCCAACCAGGTCCATCCCCCAAATGGCGAAGGGCCATGGCGCCGTGATGCTTCGAAGTCTTTGGGCGGGCAAGAGCTGGAGAGGAGCATGTACTTGGCACTTCCGACACCTCCTTGCGAATTCAGCGGTATCCCTCCTTATGGTCCGCCAGAAATATCCCTGCCTTATCACCCTTGCTTCCAATGTCCTCCCCCCTGAATGGCTGCCGCACTCTCCAGAATGCACCTCTTCCAGGATCCTCGGGACTTCCTCTTCGGTTACGCATCTCGCGAGGAGCCCCGACAACATCTTCCGATGCAAGCTCCCTTCCAGCATCAGGTAATGAGCCGCCTTGTGCCTGAAGCTTTTTGCATCCTTGACTTCTTCCGACAGTTCTCCTGTGGTTAAGAAAGTCACCAATGGATCCATCCATGAGGACCGCCGATTCACCTCCATCAGCTCCCCCTCTTCAATGGCTGGTCGGAATAGTTCGGTTAGGGTACCTCCTCCCCGAGGCCCGAACTTCGCCAGTCGATCAGCTGCCATGCTTTCCTCCCTGGGAACATGTTGAATAGAAAAAGAACGGAAACCTCCAATAATAGTTCTTACCTTTGATAGATATCTTGCGAGGGTAGGCTCCCGGGCCTCGAACTCGCCTCGGATCTGCGATGCTACCACCATTGAGTCGGTGAAGGCCTCCACATTCTGGATTTCCAGCTCCTTTGCCAGGCGAAGGCCAGCTATCACAGCCTCATACTCCGCTTGGTTATTGGTTACAGGGAAGTGGAAGGTCACTGCTTGCTCTATGGTAACTCCCTGAGGACTTACCAACACCACACCTCCTCCCAGGGAGTGCCTTCCTGAGGCCCCGTCGACCACCATCTTCCACGCTTCTTGCGGCTTTGGTTCTTCGGCCTCCGCCTCGGTAACATAGTCCGCCAGAAAATCCGCTACGGCCTGGGCTTTGATAGAGAGCCTCGGGACGAAAGAGATGTCAAACTCGCTTAGCTCGATGGACCACTTTGCCAACCTTCCTGAATGTTCCACCCCTTCCAAGACCTTGCGAAGGGGATGGTCTGTTACCACCCTAATCGAGTGTGCTTGAAAGTAAGGGCGAAGCTTCCTAGCTGAGATGACCAAAGCATATGCTAGCTTCTCCAGGATGGGGTATCGGAGCTCTGCCTTTTTTAAGATTCGGCTGACATAATAGACGGGTAATTGCTTCTTCCCCTCTTCCCTAACCAAGACGGAGCTCACCGCCTCTCCTCCCACTCCTAAATACAAAGCTAGGTCCTCCCCCTCCTTTGGGCTTTGAAGTAACGGAGCTTGGGAGAGTTGCTTCTTCAGCCCCTGAAAAGCCTCTTCGCACTCGGCCGTCCATTCGAATGCTTGGTTGCCACGAAGTACTTTGAAGAAGGAGGAACATCTATCCCCTGACCGCGAGAGGAACCTGCTTAACCCGGCCAACTTCCCGGTCAAGCGCTGGATCTCCTTGGCGTTGCGAGGCGATTCTAGGTCTAGAATAGCCTTAACCTTATCAGGGTTGGGTTCTACCCCCGCGGGAGTCAAGAGGTGCCCGAGGAATTTGCCGCGACTAGCCCCGAAGACGCACTTCAAGGGGTTCAACCTCATCTTGAACTTCCGCAGGGTGGCGAACGTCTCCTCCAAGTCTCGCAAGTGGGAATCAACACACTTGCTCTTGACCATGAGGTCATCCACATAGACCTCCAGGTTCCTTCCCCTTTGATCTCGAAAGACTCGATCCATCATGCGTTGGTATGTTGCCCCTGCATTCTTTAATCCGAAGGGCATCATCTTATAGCTGAAGCATCCCTCTCTTGTGATGAAGGAAACATCCTTGACATCAGGAGGGTGCATCCGGATCTGGTGGTAACCTGAAAATGCATCTAAAAAACTCATAAGAGAAAAACCGACGGCTGAGTCAACCAGCGCGTCGATTCGAGGCAAGGGGTAACAATCCTTGGGGCATGATTTATTTAATAAGGAAAAATCGATACACATGCGCCATTTTCCTCCTCCCTTCTTTACCATTACCACGTTGGAGATCCAGCCTGGATACTGGATCTCTGAGATGAAGCCTGCGTCCAGGAGCTTTTGGACCTCCTCTCGGATGGGGGCTTCTAGCTTGGTGGCGATGGCCCTCATCTTTTGGCGTATGGGGCGGGCTCTGGGATCCAGGTTCAAGCGATGACAGGCCACGTCCGCGTCGATGCCCGGCATGTCTGCCGCGCTCCAAGCGAAGATGTCGACGTTGCTTTGGATGCAGGCTCGCATCCGCTCCTGATCCTCGAGGCTCAAGCCTCCGCTGATCCGAATCCTTTGCACCTCCCCCGCTCTTGTAAGCACCTCCATCTCCACCACCTCTTCGGCCGGCTCCAGCCCCGACCGCTCCCAACTTACCCTTGCCTCCTCCCGCTCAAACTCGAGCTCTTCTCCCCCAACCTCATCAACTTCCATCGCCTCCTCCAGGCTCTCCTCCTGCCTCTGCTCTTCTTCATCCACCACTCCTCTCGCCTCTTCTGGGCTGATCTTCCCCGACTCCTCCGCCTCCGCTATCTCCTCAGCAACCTCCATCGCCTCTCCCAGGCTCATCCCCCCTTCCCCAACTCCTTCCTGCTCGGCCATCTCCCTCTCCAACTCCTCTGCCTCCTCCATCCATGACACGGTGTTAACCGCCGTCACATAGCACTGCCTTGCCATCTTCGGATCCCCCCTGATCCTAACCTGTACCCCTCCATTGTTGAACTTGAGGCATTGGTGGTACGAGGAGGGTACACAGCGAAAGGCGCTGATGAGGGGACGTCCGAAGATGGCATTGTAACTACTCGGGGCGTCCACGATCACGAACCGACAGTTCCGTGAGACGCCCCCAAGCCTCACATGCAGGCCCACTCCCCCTTCCACTTCTTTCCTTTCTCCGGAGAAGCCAAAAAGCGGTCCATCAGAAGCCAGGACCCTTTTTCCTTCCACTCTCATCTCATCGAAGGCCTTCTTGAAGATCACATTCACCGAGCTCCCATTATCCACCAGTATCCGGGAGACGGTGTAGTTTTCTACCGCTGTCTGGATCACAAGCGCGTCGCAGAACGGGTCCTCGTAGTCTGGCATATCCGCGGATGAGAAAGTGATCTTCTCCTCTGGGGGTGGAGCCTGGGAGGTCGAGGCGACCCCTCGGCGGAACATGGTTTGAAGGCTCCCCTTGCGGGTTGCCTCGATCCCCACTCCCCCGTGGATCACTCCAATCCCTCCTCGGGTCCCCACGTCAATCCTGTCTTCACATCTGTCCTCCACCTCTTCCCGCTGTACTTCGACGATCCTTGCAGGCGGATCTTGCCTTCCGGCCACTCTGGCCCCTCTAATCTCCAGAAACTCTGGGCAGGTGGCCGTTGCGTGACCTTCCTCCTGATGGAAGTCACAATAAGGCAACGCCACCCTGCCCCCTCTTCCTTCTCCTCCTCCCCTTCTTCCGGCTCCCCGAAATCTTCTTCCTCTTCCCCTTCCCACCTCCATAGCCTCCTGCGGCGGTGGGAAATGACCCCTTGGTCCTTGTCGCCATCCTCCCTGCTCCAGCCTTCTGGGCTCCCGGAAGTTATCTCTTCCCTGAAGTCCTCCCTGGCCCTGGGGGCGACCCTCCTGAGGCCTCCAACCCAGTCGGTTGTTTGGCTCCCTGGCCCCCCCCATGCTGTTGCCCCTGCCCTCGGGGCTCTTCTCTTCTCCGATCTTCCCTCGGCTCCCTCTGCTCCCTCTGCTCTCTCTGCTCTCTCTGCCTTCCCGCCACCGGCTCCTTCACGTCGTCCTCGGCCAGCCTGGCCAGCTTTCTTGCAAACGCAGGGTTTGCCCTCTCAAAGTCTATCTCCTTCGCCGCCCTCTCCATGAGCTCCTCAAAAGAGAGAGGGGGCACTCTCTTCAACTCCATGCTAAAGAACCCTGGCCTCAGCCCCAGGGTGAAGGCTAGCATCAGCGCATACCCCGGGACCTCCTGGACCAGGAGAACCTCCTCTTGGAACCGGTCGACATAGCGACCCAATGTCTCCTCCGGCCCCTGCCTCACTGCAAACAGGCACTCAGCCTCCTTCTTCCTTTTCTTCGAAGTTGAGAATCTCAACAGGAAACCCCTCCGCAGATCCTCAAAGCTGTAGATGGAACTTGCCGGCAACTGGTGGAACCAGTCCCTGGCCTTTTCTTTCAGAGTGATGGCAAAAAGCCGACACTTGAAGGCATCCGACATTTGCCTGATGGACACCACGTCCTCGAACCATTGCACGTGCTGGACCGGGTCATCCTTCCCGGTGTAGTAGGTCATGTCCGGCTCCCGGAACCCCTCCGGCACTGGAGCCGAGACAATGAGCTCACTAAAGGGGGTCTCGCCCCCTGCCTGGCGAGAAGGCACGTCTCGCGACCTCGGTTGGCTGGACCGATCCGCGAGACCCTGCCCAGGGAAGAGTTCCCGCACCGTCGCCTCCTTCTCGCCCAGATTCGCCGGAAGCTCCTTCTCGAGACGCTGGCCTGGGAAAAGCTCCCGCGCGGCCACGTCCCTCTCGCCTGCCTCCACCGGGACCTCCTTCCCGGGGCGCTGCCCTGGAGCGTTCTCGCCTAGCAGCGGAACCACCTCCACCGGAACCTGCGGCGTCTCCCACTCGTTCCTTGCCGAGAAGGCCAAGTTGATCGTCTGCATGACTTCTCGCCTGAAGTCCTCAAACATTTTTCTCGTCGCCTCGTCCACCCGGGTGGGGGATCCTCCCGCGCCTGATCCTTCACCCTCGCCTCCTGCCATGGGACTTAACTCAAGATTTTCTTGCACCGACTGCTTCCACGCTCACCGCACCAGAACTGTTGAAGCCAAAATTGACCTCAACAAATGTTCACGAACCAAAGTGCAGTCAATGCCTACTTCTCTCAAACCTCGACCCCTGACAGGTTGCTAAGGCCCTAACACAGACCCAAAGCCTCAGCTGGGAGGTCCCACCACACACCCGGAAGATCTCTGAGAGCTCCCCCTCCAAGGCCAAATGCTGGGCTGGGAGCTCTTCAGAAGGCACTAGGGCTAGAGGAAAAATGATCAGCTTGCCTTCCAAAGAGCCCTTATGGGTCTTTTTATAGTCTTCCTTTGACCTGAAAATACTGAAATACCCCTGAGGGGTCTGCCAATAGCTAAATCCCGCTGTCATTTAAAGGGCATTTGGGTAATTTCACCTCGGGATAACATATTATATTGTAAAATAATCCCCTTTATGAGCGCCGGGCCCCGCCACGTGGGCCCACTTGGCGAGAACCCTGGTTGAGGAGGCTCTCGCTGGACCCCCACCCGGGCCAACCTTGGCGAGACCCCCTTGCCAGGGAGGTTCGCGCCCTCCACGGTCTTGAAACTACCGCGGCTGAAGGCCTACTTGGGGCCTTCTCGCCTCCCCTGGGCGGGAGCTTGCCCTAAGGCGGAAGCTTCCGTGGTCGACGATCTCTCCCACCGAGAGCTCGACTATCTGCCTTGGTCGGTCGACGATCTCTCCTGCCGAGAGCTCGACTATCTGCCTTGGTCGGTCGACGATCTCTCCTGCCGAGAGCTCGACTATCTGCCTTGGGCGGTCGACGATCTCTCCTGCCGAGAGCTCGACTATCTGCCTTGGGCGAGAGCCCCTTCAGGGCGAGAACTCTATAAGTATGTCTTAGGGCTGACCCAGGGCTAACCTAAGCCTAGCCCAATCCCTCAGTGGTGTCTCCGGGTCCCACCCAGCGAATATGGGGTTGTACACCATCCTCGCGCCAGTAACTCCAATAGAAGTCCACATCCGAAAAATGGAAGAGCAGCATGGTGAGATGCTCGCTCTACTCATAAATCAGGGAGCTCCTCAGCTCTCATACCGCCTCCCGCGTCGGTCAATCCCCCGCTTTCGGCTCTGAATCACGCTACGCTATAGCAAGCCCCCCACGAGGATGGTGCGTCTGAACGATTTTCTAACACCACTACCTCCACGAACCCTCCTCGTCAAGGCGCGGGGAATGACCATCATCGTCATCAACAAGGAGTGGCTCGTGCACCGTCGGGCAAAAGACTCACCCGCGAAGAGATACGCGAGGTGATTGCACAGGAATACAAATAAGTTGGGTGACGTGACGCCTTTACTCGCCGTCTCCTGCACCAGGGCTCCCCACTCGCGCCCTAAGTTTTAGCTCATCCGATCCCTCATGGATTCAAGCTCCCGAACATTGACACATTCGACAGAACTGAGGATTCATTTGAACATATTAACCATTTTGTCACCATCATGAAGATCTACAATGCTTCAGATCAATTGCTCTGTCAGGCGTTCCTATCAACATTGAAAGGCCAGACCCTCACCTGGTTCAATCCATTACGAGAAGAAACCATTGTCAACTTTGTGGAGTTGGCTCGTCAGTTAGCAGAGCAGTTTATTGTCAATCGCAGGATTGTTTAGGATCCTTCTCGTCTGTTAGGAATCCATCAGAATGAGGGTAATACCCTCAAAGTTGTTTTCCGCCGATTTACTGCGAGAGCACGACAAATTCTGGGGGGTTGACCCAGAGCTCTTAAGAGTAGTTTTCCTTTGTGGGCTTCGCCTGAGTGGCTTTTATTCGACACTTATGAGGGAAATGGTGTCCAACTATCCATACCTTGTGCATCGAGTCGAGGACCAGATAACTGTCGACAAGGCTATAGAAGCGCACCGCCAGCAGTTCGAAGGCAATCATAAGAGAAAGCTAGGACAAGAATAGGCCCCCAGAAGACAGGAAGAGCGACCCCAAGAAGAGTATCACAATGACAACTGTTCTCGGGACCCTCCTAGGGATTTGGGTTAGCGTCCACCGCGAGTATACACACCACTGAATACCACCTGAACTAATGTGTTCTATGCAATTCAAGACAATCCAGCACTGCGTCGACCAAGAGTGCAACTTCCAAATCCGAAAAATAACTGGTCCAGATACTGTGAGTTCCATCGTGCAATAGGGCACGCCACAGAAGAATGCTCCAGGCTGAAAAATGAGATGGAGCGCCTTGTTCGACAAGGGCTCCTAGGAAGATTTTGCAAGGGTATGTGCAGGAACAGCAAGCGCCGCATAGGCAAGCAAGTGAAAAGCAGAATGCGCCACAGGAGGCTGCTGAAGGCAGATAGAGGGAAACATCGAGACCATCACCGGGCAGCCGGTTCTCTCCTCCCAAATATTCTTAGTTAGTGTACCAGAGAAGGGTCAAGCAGACAAGAGGTTTGGACAAGACACCACCATCAAGTTCGATGATGAAGATCTTGAGGGGTTACAGTCACCACACCAAGACTAGCTCATAATCAACGCGGGACATGGAGACCCCTGCTACAATGTCAAGAGGATCCTAGTGGATAACGAGAGCTCCATCGACGTTTTATTCTTGTCAACCCTCCAGAACATGAAGCTTAACAAGGAACACCCCAGTACCGCAGCAGGACTTGTATAAAAATTTGATAACCACCCGGTCCCAGTCCACGAAACAATCACCTTACATGTCACAATGAGTGAGTTCCCGAGGCAGTTACGCACGACGTTCAATTCGCCGTCATAGACTCGAGCTCAACTTACAATGCCATTTTCGGAAGGCCAATCCAGTCTATCTTTGGAGCAATTTTGTCAATCCCACACCTCGCTATGAAATTTCCGACCACCAGTGGAATAGGGGTCATTCATGGAAATCAAGAGGAAGCCGACACTTGCTACTCAAGGAAGGCGCAGCCGACAGTTGTGACTGCCTTCAAACTGACGACTTTGATTTGCATGACCAAACAAGCATATAGCAGCGGAGCTCGCAATATGAAGGGAAGACCCTTCCCCGCAGGCAGAGCGTGCAGAACCTTTGCTGCCTTTTCCTTGAATTATTGCTTTTATATTTC
Organism: Platanthera zijinensis; assembly: GCA_039513925.1. Classification (NCBI taxonomy): domain Eukaryota; kingdom Viridiplantae; phylum Streptophyta; class Magnoliopsida; order Asparagales; family Orchidaceae; genus Platanthera; species Platanthera zijinensis. The sequence continues at coordinate 54,122,925 of CM077085.1, read as the reverse complement.
ATGTTTCTTCATTTTTCTTTTTCCTATTTCTATTTCCTTGTTTCCTATTTTTTATTTCAACATTGTAAAAGTCGTGATCCCTGACTCGCGCAAACTATCTTTTAATGAATACTACATTATGTTTTCTTTCAATATTGTCCAAAGGGATCTCAATTTGGCAAGGCCGCGCAATCAGATTGAATCATTACATTCTGCAATGATCAGATCGAATCATCACGTTCTCCAACATTATTGCAAGCCTATGCCCGTCATCGCTTGGGCCTGCCCCTCACAATTGCACAATCGAATCGAATTCTTACATTCTCTAACAATCAGCTCATAGCCTGACAAGATCACACAATCAGATTGAATTATTACATTCTCCGACGTTCGTATCGAATCATGACATTCTTCGACGTTACTGCAAGCCTACACCCACCATCGTTTGGGTTTGCCCCCCTCGTGATCACACAATCGGATCGGATCATTATATTCTTCAACAATCGGCTCATAGACCGACAAGGCCACACAATCAGATTGAATTACTACATTCTCCGAAGTTCGGATCGAATCATCACATTCTCCGACATTACTGCAAGCCTACGCCTCACCATCGCTTAGGCCTGCCCCCTAGTGATTACGCAATTGGATTGAATCACCACATTCTCCGACCCTCAAATTGAATTATCACATTATTCGACCCACAAATTGAATCATCACATTCTCCAACCCTCGGATTGAATCATCACACTTTCTGACCCTCAGATTGAATCGCTACATTCTCTGACTATCGGAATGAGTCATTGCACTCTACGACATTAAGGAAAATTAAATTTCGCTAGCTACCGAAATCCTTACAACAAAGGCGAGATGAAGGGGAACAATACTATCATATCAATATAAGCGCAAACGTGCTACACAAAACCACCAAAGGGCGATGACAAACATACATCAGACTAGACTGGAGAAAGCGAATGTATACAAACATACAAAAGTAAAAAAAACGCAAGCCACTACTCGCCGACTGCATCTACATCAAAGTGGGAACTCGAGCCCTCGTCATCAGATATATCATCAAAGCTTAGGCCAGACATGTCACACTTCAGGCTCTTGGATCCCATGTGAAAAGCCTTTGCCACTCCACTCCTAAGTGAAACCTCACGAACATCTTCCATCCAGGGCTCTAACTCTCTGGTCCAGACCTCCTCACGAATCTCCTCGTCAATCAAGCAACGATCGTGCATATAATCCAAAGAATTCGTGTACTCAGATAGCCCAGCAGCCTTCAACTCTGATAATCGGTCATCAAAAGAAAGTTGCTCCACCTGGGCCTTCGAATCCTCAAGCTCTATATCCAAGCGAGAAGTCTCCTCCAGAGCATCCTTCAGCAACTGCGATGTCTTCTCCACCAGGGACTTCTCCGTCTACAATATCGCACGGGTCGCTTACGTTCTATCTTCAGCTCTAACCTGATCCGCCAAAATTGAGACACATCTCGAACATGTCCCTCCTTTGTGATAGCATGCGAGGCCTCCGACACTAGAAGCTTCTCTTGAAGAGACAAGTATCCATACTTCAATCCCACGTAGTGATCGTTCCATGTGAACGCAATATGAGCCTGAGATTCAATCTGTCACAAAGAAAAAGAAGATTAACATTGCACAAAATGGTCAAACCCAAAAACAAGAAAGCACACTTACCACATCACTCATCGCCTTCAAAGAAGAAGACACTCGGGGAGAGGGGACCTCCGAAGGAGGGACTCAGGGGGGGGGGGGGGGGCAGAAGATCCTAGCACCTCAACATCAGGATCTGCAGCAGCAACCTCATCTCAGGAACTGGAAGGAACCTTCTCAACCTGAGAATCCTTCTGCTTTGAAGAAGATCGGGGCTATGCATCTACATCCACATCCTTGCGGCCAACCAAAACAAGCTTCCTCTTCTGGTCACGTACCGGAGGCTCCTCAGCGGTACACTCGGGGGCAGCAAAAATCCCACACCAAAGCAAACGCTTCTCATCCATAAACAAGGAAATCGAGAACAAATGATCTGCCAACTCCCGAGTATATATAAATCCCAACACATGAGAAAAGTTTTGTTATCGCCCTCTCTGACGACGACAACGATCAAGTAAGGAATTCAAAAGCTCTGGCAGGCCCAGTGATTTCGAGCATATCCAAATAAAGTGTTCCCATGACGGCGATTCGTCTGACTCTCAAAGTCGAGCCAAATCTTATTGCTATAAATCTCTACGCGACTGCCACCACCAACACGAACATCACACCAGTCTCTGAATAGGTCTAAGGAGAACTTTGAGTCATGCTTTCTGAAGAACGCAACTAGCCCCATGAGACACGTCATCCCAAGTGGAGTAAATTACGACATGAGGACGCCGCAAAATTTCAAGATATCAACCACCTCTTTGCACGCCAAAAATCAGAATCCAGACCGTAACGTCGTCTCGTATATAGTTAACCAACCATTTGGCAGGTTCTGAACTCTTTCCTCAGCACGGGGAATCCTTACTTCAAGATCGGTAGGTAACCCGTATCTTTTACTTCAAATTACAATTTGCTTTCCAGTAAGTGTAGAGTGCAATAAGAGCGGACATGTTTGCGCATTGTGATTCGAAACCTGAAAATCAAGGCAAAGAAAAAGTTACACCCACGACATGAAAATTGCACCTTGGGCGCACAAAAGAGCTCCTCGCGCATGAGAATTCGCAAACAATTCACGAACACGTGCCCAAAATGCCAAAGGCGCACGCTGGCACGCATGTGGGTGCACGCGCTGGTATGCGTGCGGGCCCAAGAGAGCGAGCGCGGCACCGCGCACGTGCCCGAGAGCACGCGCGGGTGTTCACCCAAGGACTCGCGTGGGCGCGTGGAGCTCCGTTAGCGCACACCAATGAGCGCGTGTTGGTCCGCGCACGGCACCGCCACACGTGCCCAAGCGCGCGCACCACCGTGCGCGACCTCGTCCACGTGCATCGCTGTGTGTGCGCGCAGCCGGGCGCGTGCGAGTGCCCGCACCCGGTACCACGTCGGCGTGCGAGCGCAGATGCTCGAGCGAATCCCCTCCTCGAGCGCCTCCTTCTCCACACACCTCCATTGTCACGCCTTCGTGCTCGCGCATCATCACCACTGAACATGCCTCTTCTTGTTCAAAAAAATTTCAACATACCTTGGCGTGCGCATTGTTGAACTCAAAAACCATGGTCCAACGAGGAGTTCAGATCGGATGTGTAGCTCGTCTTTACTTCTCCTGAACCTGTGTCTTGGCTGAGGACTTAGAGTTTGGAAACTTTCACACCAGAACAACTTTAAACAGAGTCCGAGTCACAGCAAGGTGGCCCTGTCATATACCCGAAAGATCTTAGATTCCTTCCCCTCTCAATCCAATGCTGGACCGGGCACTTTTAGAGGGCCACGAGAGCTCCAGATCACCCACACGGAAACCAAGGTGAGTGATGAGCTGAAGCTCTTGCAAATCAAAGCTAGCCAAGGGAGAGGAAACTCAGAAGAGAATCCTCTCCAAAGGTGTTTTTGAGGGTCTTTTATAATCTTTTGGGGATGGTCTGCCAACAACGAAATCTCGCCTTTTGGTTCTACTATACGCAGTCTACAGTGGTATGCCAACAACCAAACTCCGATGTTTGGAGGAGCTATTGGCAGGAAAAAATGGGATCACAAGAGAAACACGATAGTCCTCGCGGTAGGCAAGCCGAACCAGTGTCAGCCTGCTCGCCCGGGTGGGGAGTGCTCAATGGTGCTAGGCACTTGCCTCTTGCCCCTCAATTATGGGCGAGTAGGAGGTCGTCAGATCCACTCGCCCAGCTCAACTCACCCGTTGTATCTCACAAAGAGGGTGGCGAGCGCCCGGTGAGATTGGTCCCTCGTCACTTGGCTCCGGTCGGCCGAGGCCACTCGACGGATACAAGGTCGCACACGATCCCCACTCTTTGTGAGCCTTGCCTAGGGCTCAGAAAGACAGTTCAACTCCATCGTTATTAGGCGAGTGGGGACTTTCAGGGAATCTCTCAGTCGGTCCCATCAAAATCTATATATACACCGCAGGAGGGAGGTCACCCCTAAGACCCCCCTCTCTTCCACTTGACTTCCAATTTCATCCCTGCACTTCAACACCATGCTGATCTCGAAGTCCGCTCTCGCACGTCTTGCTGCCAATAAGGAAAAGAATAAGGCAGTCACGACCACACTGATGTCCATCGCCACTGAGCACTCATCGCGAACATCGGTGAGACGGTCAGAGGATCAGGTGATAAAGAGGTCGAGGGCCGAATCAGCTGGAGGAATGAACTCCCCCGACCACCTACAACCCAACCTTGGACAAGATCTTGGCCCCCTCTCCCAGGTGCTCTATTTTATTCTAACCTCAGGTTTGAATTGCTCTTTCTGGATCCTAGGTGAGCTCATGCCCTACACCTTAGCAGCTCAAAGCTCTTACCGAGGTCGTGGAGGACTTGGCCGGCGAGATCCAGGGAGCCTTGGCAAATTAAAGCGAGTCGGATGTTTGCGCACAAATCCCTGGTATGTGAATCTGTTCACTCCCTAACTCGACTTGTGCCCTTGGCCGAGCGAGACTGATCATCATTCATCATTCTTTCCCTACAGTACCCTCTTTCATTGATGTCACCTCGACTCCTCCGGTTTGTGATCTTAACCCTGATCTCGATGATGTATCGAAGTCTCCGGTGAATGGCGGAGCGACAATCTTAACGCTGAATATTTAGTCTCCTCGCAACCCTAGCCTCCCGCGAATGGGGCCGAGTAAATCCATGCTACTGCCCCTTAGCAACTCTTTTGGTGGCCAACCGAGCTTTCCCTTGCGCTATCCCGATAAGGAGGGCGAGACCTCCCTTGGTCAGTCACCTGAAATCCCTTATTGTTTTTGGTCGTGCAACTTCGTATTGACTTCTCGCTTTTCTTTGGCAGATGCAACGAACATCTCTATCAGTGGCGAGTTGGAGGCCGCCATGGCTTACTCCACACACCTTCACCTGACACAATTAGGGGCTTCCTTGGCGAACCGGCTTCTATTGTCGAGCTGACTGAGTGAGTGGCAGTCATTCTGCGGAAGCACAGATTCATGCACCGTGAGATCCACGAGGAAAGGGCCCAGTCAGTGAATGACCGTCTTCCTCACCTACTCACTCTCAAGCAATGAGTGGAGGCCTTGGGCTGCGAGTGCGCTTCATTCATGGGGGGGATGCAGACACTGCTTGGAGGGAACACCGCGTAACTAGAGGGGCACCTGAAGAAAATGGAAGAGTGTTGTTGCACGTTCGAATGCAAGGTTGCTACTGTTCGCGAGGAGATCATCCATAGGGTAGGCCCCCATGTGAGGACATGGGGGAGAGGCTCATGGAAGTGGATCCCACAATGATCCAACGAGAGGGACTGATTTTGTTGTGATGTATTTATTTGCGTTTTATTTCCGCAAGATCTGTTGGAACAAAACCTATTTATCGGTCTCGTGAGTTTTTTTGTAGTGGTTTGGATGTCGCTTGTTTTGCTGCGAATGCATACTCTACAATGAGGATTAGATGTATCTCGCTACTGGAAACACACTCGCCACTGCCAATAGGCGAGGGGAACTGGAGCGATTCCGGGGCATTGTGCGAGATCGCGGGAGGCGAGTCGATTCGCGCCAATTGGCTGAATTCCCCCTAGCCTTGCTATAAATATCACCCCTGCGCCCGAATCTCACCCAATGTCATAACCGCTCTCCTCCTCTTATCACCTCGACTATCTTCTACTCGCTTCCTCAACTCGCAAGATAGGTGGTGATGGTGATGGCTTAGAGGGAAGGAAAAATTGTGTGGCCTACTTCCTAGACTACGTCTTTCCGGACCTCCACGCTGCCACTATGTCTTCCATGACACATGCTTAGGATTTTCCTGACTAGCTATGGTCCACGCTCACCACACAAAAAGTTTTGAACCCGAAAACCATGGTTCAATGAGTAGTTCGGACCGGAAGTGTAGCTCGTCATTACTTCTCCCGAATTGGTTTCTTGGTCGATGACTTAGAGTTTGGAAACTTTCCCACCAGAACAACTTCAAACAAACCCCGAGCCGCAGCGAGGAGGTCCCGTCATACACCCGAAAGATCTTATAGAATGCTTCCCCTCCCAATCCAGTACTGGACCGGGCACTTTTGAAGGACCACGAGAGCTCCTGATTACCCACCTGAAAACCACGACGAGTGATGAGTTGAAGCCCTTGCCAACCAAAGCTAGCTAATGGAGAGGAAAAATTAGAAGAGAATCCTCTCCAAAAGTTTCCTTGGGGGTCTATTTATAGTTTGCTGGGGATGGTCTTCCAACTACGAAATCCCGTCTTTTGGTTCTACTAAACGCAGCCCAAAGTGATCTGCTAATAGTGAAACTCCGCTGTTTGGAGAAGTTATTGATAGGCCAAAATGGGATCACAAGAGAGACACGATAGTCCTTGCGGCAGGCGAGCCGAACCAGTATCATCCTGCTCGCCCAGGTGGCGAGTGCTCGATGGTGCTAGGCGCTCGCCTCTCGCCCTTCAATCATGGGAGAGTGGGAGCTCGCTAGCTCCACTCGCCCAGCTCCACTCGCCCACTGTCTCTAGCCAAGATGGTGGTGAGTGCCTGATGAGACTGGGCACTCGTCACTTGGCTCAGGCCGGCCAAGGCCACTCGACGAATATGGGGTTACACACATGCATCATCGCCCGTTGCCCCCGATGGTGCCTTTTAATTCATCGCCGTCATGAACGCCGCAGAAGAAGACACGAAAAAAATCTCGCTCTTCTCACGCTTCGGTTCTGAGCACCGAGAATTTTTGGGGTGTCATGATTTTATAATAGTCGGAGGTGCGATTGACCCACTCCCCATGATACCCACCAAATTGGTAGGGATCATGGGTTTGACTGTCGTGCGCGCGATCGCCCCACGTGACCTCGCGCGTGCGGGATCCCGCCACTGCTAACTAGTCGGGGTCGGCCGAGAGGGGGAAGACCCCTCTCCCTCTCCTTCCCCGCCGGCCGACCGGCATGAGCCAACATGGCTCCCGGCCGACCCGGATGGCTTGCCTCCGCAGCCGCGCGACATGACAACCCCGTCTGTCATACCGACCGGCGGGGGCCCCTCCTCCCATGGCCGCTGTTGCGACCATGGGAGGTCACGAGTCACGACCAGGAGCGTCGGCCAGCCCGGAGGCTGCGCCTGTCAGCTGCACCTCCGCAGTCGCACGGCACTGCAACCCCGTCGGTCGGCCCGGCCGGCGGGGGCGGATCCTCCCGCGACAGCCATTGCTGCCGCGGGAGGTCGCGAGTCGCGGCCAGGGCCGCCAATTGGTCCTGCTCGGCCCCCGCCACTTCTGGTCGGTCACTCCCGCGGTTGGCCGGATCCGCGTCGGTGATTGGCTGCCAGCACCAGGACCGGCCGCACGTAAGGTGGGGGCTGACTGCCTCCCTTGCTCGCCTGGGCGACGCTCCCGTCGACCACGCCGCCGCCCTCTCCCTCTACCGTCTGATCGGCCAGCCGCGATCGCAACCAACCGATGTGCGGGAAACTACCCGCATAACCACTATTGCTACTGGGGGTGGGGTGGGGGGTAGGCCATGATCTTAGTGGCGATCTATAATTAATAAATATTATGCGATTAATATTTGCCCCAAATTATACTTGAAATTATAATATTTGTGGTTACGATGTGCGGATAACCGTATAACCACCATAACCACCTCCTTGAGACTATAAAAGGAGTCACAAGCCTCCTCATTTCTCATTTTTCTCCTCATTACTTTCTTCTTCCTCAGGCCAGAGCTTGGTAGAATTCCTCATACGAGCCGCCGCCCCTCCACCAAGAAAGTCGGCTAAGTCCACCAAAGAGAGCAAGTCCCGAGAGCTGCTTAGAAAAGCCCCACTTGTGCGCAACATTCCACAAGTCCGAGCCAGCAACACTCTGCAAGCTATGCAGCAGTCACCAGCATCTGCATGGTGCCCAAGAGCGTTCGTCGTCGCCAAAGGAAATTAGCTTTTAACTTCGCGTGAGGTGGCCTGTCGCTCACCGAGCACAATGACACTCTCTTTCGCTCACCCCCAATTATAACGAGGACCGGTATGTCGACCTCGATTCTGCAACTAACTTGTAATCTGAGGCTCATAGTAAAGTTTTACCGGCACAGATCCGGTCACGTGATTTTTTACACAGTTAAAGGATTTTTCCACGTCAAAAATATCGTGTGTTCCACTTCTATTATTTTGTGACTGTATGCGCGCTTAACTGCTCAGCGGACTAAGATGGACAAGTTTAGCCTAATCTGCCAAGTGTGTTAAGCGAAGCACAACAGTCCAGATCATTTGATAAAAAATATGACTGTATTTTTCTAGTAGTCATATTAAAAAATGATCATACTATGATCCAAAAAAATCTGCACCATTGAAATTAAGATTATACGACTATTTTTTCCTGCATGAGAAATAAGTGTGTTATACCTAACCAAAAATTTCTCCGGAAGCTTATACATTAACCATCATAATAAAAATTTGTCAGTGTGATGTATATATACTTTGGAATAAAAATGTGTAAAAATATAGTTATCGAAAGTATTTTTTTTAACTATTAAATGATTATATTTTTGCGACAAAAAGAAGTCTAAAAATACAGTCTTTTACACCTTAAATTTTATTACTAACTGTCACTTTGCAAAAAAAAAAAAAACCGTGCTTCATGTTTATGATGTGACAGCTCATGAAAAATATCCTGCGGGATGTTATGAATATAAGTCATTTAATATCTTGGCAAACATCTATAGAGAATTGAGAATGAGGGGATAAATTGTGGCTACACACTTTATAGAAATGTGCTGGTATCTAACTGTTTGTAAGGATACTCGCACATATCTCAAATTGTATATTTTAAGATGTGTATATTTTGAGATGTATGTGAATATCCACACAAATTATTGAATTTCCACACTTTACGATAAAGTGCGTGAAAAAGAAAGTAAATCGCATTCTCTTAATAAAAACCTTTTACATTTGAACAAAAAAAATGCAAAGCATCATCAAATCACAAGAAGGAAAATTTTAGTTCTTTTCAACTTCACTATACTAATAAGTTAAAGAAATTGAAACAACTATAAAAGGGTGCTCAAAGCATTTTCGCACAGTGAGGGTTTGGAAAAGGACCCAATCTCAAAGCTGAGATGTAGCAAATTTTACCCAATATTTTTGCAAGAGGCTGCTCCCAGGACTTGAACGTGGTGACCTCAAGATCACATAATAACACCCCAACCGGTGCGTCAAGGCCATGGCCGGGCTGCCAATAGCCATAACCGGATAGCCAATTTAAACGCCCATAATTTATTATATCATTTTGGTTCACGCCAAAAGGGAGGCTGGATGAGTTATCGATTCTAGAAAAGAATGCACGGGAGATACCAAGACGGTCAAAGGTACCAAGGAGGACTTTTCTTCTAATGTTTCTTCATATGCAAGCGCAAGATTGACACAATCACATGGGAGCATTTGTACTAGTAGACTTTGGGTCCGTTTGGCGCGGCAGTAGCGTTTGTGAACACGGTGGTTATGAATCATTGTTCGTGAACGTTTAACCTCTCCTAACAAAATTCATTCCATTTATATTCAAAGGTAATTTTTTTTCTTGGTAATGATCATAACCACTATCATACCAAATATACCGTCCATGATGGTGATTTTTTGTCCAAACTCATCCGAGCAAATAATCCATGCCACAAGGATCCTTTTTTGGAGCAGATTTGTGTCGGTAAATGCGTGTGGGAGTGGGTGGGCGTGGGGTGTGGGTTCGTGCAAGCATGAGTGTGTGGGTGTTGATGGGGTTCCCCTGAAGCTTCTGAGTCAAGCCGAAAGGACTCAGACCAAGGACACGTGGGGAAAACCAACCCGATCAGGTCAGTCGCACGCAGAAAGTTGTGCTTCCCCGAAGGCTCGAAAGCGCCCGAGAAGAGGGCAAAGCCCGCGCACGCACACCGACAACGCCCTTAAACGCGGGCAACCAGCCCGTGCACGGCCTGCGCGCGCGCGACCTGCCTGCGCGCGTGTGCGGCCTCCTCCGCGCCTCTGGCCGCCGCCTTCGGTTGCCGCCGGCCTCCGCCACCGGGCACCCTGCCCGGACCGCCCGAGAGGCACTTTTGTTTTTTCGCTAAATTTGGTGTTCGAGGTGACTGAAACGGACGCAATTACCGACGTGTCTCTCTAGAAAACTATAAATAGTCCCTCAAGCCTTCATTTGAAGACAAAAAACTTTAGAGGCCAGAGAGAGCTCTGAGATTTTCCGAAAAGATCGTGGACTAGGTTCAATCCTACGCTCAGGAATCCACTCCGCTTCTCTTTTAGTGCAATGGCTCCAACAAGCTTCAAGGCACATCATACTTCTCCGCGAGAGCGCTCCCACCAAGGCTTCGCTTCAATAAGAACGCTTCCATCGAGACTCCATGAATTTACAGATTTTTCTCAATCAGAACACTTTCATCAAGATTCCATGGACTTAACAACTTTTCAGGCCGGAGCGCTTTCATTAAGACTGTGGACTTCTTTTCTTTTTCGACATTTTTGTACTTTGCTCTTGTAAAGAAGAGGTGGCTTGTCACCCTCCAAGTAATCATCTCAAACTATTGTAAACCCCAACAAAATAGTGGATTTTAGCTCGACACAGATCCAGCCACATGGTTTTTCACCCTTTCCGGGTTTTTCGCGTCAACAAATCCTTTTGTCATTTGCTGCTGATTTCTTTGACTGTTTGCGTGCTCGATCTAATTTCAAGCTAAGACGGTCTGATTCTCCAGACCGGAAAAAAACCGAGTGACCTGCATGTAACGCCCCAAGTTTTCCGAAGCAGGAAATGATTTCTGTGAGATACCGCCCGGCAGTAGGGGTACCGTCAGCGGTAACTTGGCCAATTTATTTGGCAGAGTTCTCGAATAGGTAGCGCGCGGCGGTAGGTTGTTATCGTGTGGCGGTAGTAAGGTTGATTTATTCGGCAAAGCTCTTAGGCAGTTACCGCGCAACGATAGAAGATATCGCGCAACGATAGTGGTAGTGGTCGTGTCCAAACCGACGCTAGATACCGTGTGGTGATAGTAGCCTATCACGCGGCGATAGCAAACTGTAACGGCGTGGCCACGTGTCAACCTATGACTGGAGGTCTTGGGCGGTGGGCACGCGAATCAAGCCATCGATTGGGGTACCGCGCGACGGTAGCAAGTTATCACGCGGAGGTAGCTCGGTTTAAAGCATTGGAAGTGTCATTTTCACTTCATCTTTTTTTGAGCCCTAAATCTAAGCGGCTGGAGGAAGGAGCGTCGGTCGAAGAAGATCTCGCTGCCGTTGGAGTTTCAGAGCCCCAATCCGCGAGATAAGTTCGGATCTATGGAGGCAAAGCGGAAGCGGTCGTTTCCATCTGGCTAGAACCTCTTCATGGCGCCGAAACGAACTTCTAGGGTAACGATCATCTTCCTTGGACATGTGAGTCCTTCGTTTTGACATTTGAGGGTAGACGCTCCACGAGCACGTGGAAGTGGTTCTCGCGATGGGTGGATCCGTGTATCCCCGTTATTGTTGCATTTAGATCCGGAATCGAAGTACGAAATAGGCATGCTGTGTGAAGCCAATCTGGACAGGTTGGTCAAGATTGATGATGTTTGTATGTTTTGTATACCGAAGAAGACTCCGTGGTAATCACGTAGATTTCAAAGTCACGGGGAGTGCAGATGGCTGCAGTGGGAGTACTGAAGGTAGTCTCCAGGAAAACACCCAGAAAAGGAGAAGAATCGATAGTCTGTCCCCTACCGTGCGACAGTAGCTCCCAATGAGCTATATTTGAATGTGAGACCTGTCTCTTGGAGACCTGGGGGTCATTCTATTGAGGCCTGTCTCTTGAAGACCTGGGGGCCAACGTGTGAGAGCTGAGAGCCTGTGTGGCACGGCTTAAGCAGTCGTGAGAGCTGGGCTTGGACACTATGTAGTTGTGTCGTGATTTTGGGAAAGGGGATGCAGACCCGCGTCAAGGTGGACGTGCCAGACGATTTGAGCAACGGAAAAGAGCTGAACTGTACTCAATCTTATGGTGTACGACTTGGAGTGAGTCAAAGTGTGGATCCGGTAGGTCACCATGACTTTGTCGTAGCATAAGGAGAGCCTTTGACTTCGGCCCGAAAAGACTAGAGAATGCTCAAGTTATGATAACCGTCGTTGAGAATAGAGGTTGGGACCCTAGGTAATTCCGGTACACCGATAATGTGCCCTGAGTGCACGGGGCATTGGACGATCGTGCCAACGTCTGTGGCGAATGGTGCTTAATTTGCATGTTCTGGTTGCCAAGATATGTATATGTTAATGCCTGCAGGGAAGGAGCACCGCCACCCCCCGAGAGAGGGGTGGGGTCGTTATAATTTGGTCAGCTAATGCTGACCGTTGCTATGTTTGTCACCGTTGTAGTGGAATGTTTCGTGCAAGTGCAGCTGAGCCAAGCGAAAAATAGCGGACAGGAGCTCAGGATTGCTAAGCAGGCCCTTGAAGGCCAAAGCGAATTACCCGTTTATTTTATAGTTTCATGTGTGATCGGTTTGCGTGCCGATGTATGCAATACATTGTAATTTGGGTTGAACCTTGTAAGGTCTTAAGGCCATAATTGATGTGTATTGTGGTTTCATTCCTATTTTGTTATAGTAAACATTCTCATGGTTGGGTTCTTTGTAAAAACTTAACTTATCTTCCGCTAAAATGCACTCTGAGTTAGGATGCATAAAATTGAATTATGGTCTCAATAAGTAACTCATTTAATTGTCCGTAGTATATGACATCGGGCCCCGACCAGACCTTCTGTTATATGCTATGTGATGGATGAGGGTGTTACACTGCAACAGTTTGGCGCCGTCTGTGCGAAGGTGCTCCCAAAAGCTCTGACAAGTTTCAGCATCCCCCAGCTAGCAGCAATGGAAAGGAGTACACGCACTGCAAACGGTGCGAGCCCAGAAGAGCGCCCAGAATTGGCCCCCGCCAACTCACCTGCAAGCAACGCTCCAATGCCCAATGGAGCTATGGCCACTGCCCCTATCGACTCAGTAGACGAGTATTTTTGAATGATGGGGGAGCACCAGGCTGAAGTGCTCGCCCTCCTGCAGGGTATAGGAGTGTCCAATCCTCCCAACGCAGCTGATGCACACAGCACGATCGACGGTGGCACAAGAGCGTTTCCCGCATCAGGGCGCGTCTCGCTCTATCCTCCTGTCGAAGAGCTCTACGACGAAGCAAGCTTCATGCATACCGCCCGAATGCCAGAGCCGCAGGCTGGCGTTTAGCCCGACCCTTGCCCAATGGATGTAGATGCTCGACAAGACGATCGTAGGCTCACTCGCCAGGAGGTCAAAGAAATGATCAAAGGAGGGTACGCCCAAGTGCGACGCCACCCCACAAACGCGCGACGCCCCTTCCACCAAGCTAAGGGTCCCTACTGGCCCCGGTACATCCGCGAGAGGCAATTCGCGAGCACATGTAAGAGGGTGTCAAAGTTTGCACCCCCGACACATTGCCGAAACGACGACCGCCGCAACAATCCTCGCCAGGATTAAGGCTCCCACCAGCACTGAGAGTTCACCCCGCTAAATACTGCCCGAACGCAGGTACTCATGGTCATTCAAGACTCCGACAAGCTCCGACGCCTCAAGCCATTACCCCCGAACTGAGGAGATCAGACACAGTACTACGAGTTCCACCGCGGGAACAAGCACAACACAGAGGACTGCACCCGACTGAAGGAGGAGATAGAGCGCCTCATCCGACAGGGGGATCTGGGGAGGTACTTATAGAATCAAGTACCCAATCGGCTTCTGCAGCACCAGCCTAGATGGGACCAGCCCCCGACACACCAAGATGCGCAAGGGGGAAGGCAAATGGTCGGAGAGGTCGAGACCACCGCCGGCTCCCCCTTCCAAGTCCTCTCCATTGCATAGTATGAGAAGGACCCGGAAGACCGGAAGCCACTAACAGATACCACTATCAGCTTCGGGGGAAAGGACTTAAGGGGCATGTGCACGCCACACCAAGACCCCCTCGTTATTAGCGCAGGAATCAGAAATCCATGCTTTAGGGTCAGGTGGATACTGATCAATAGTAGAAGCTCGGTGGACATCCTGTTCGCATCTACACTGCGCAGCATGAAGATCCCCAAGAGCGCCTCGAGCCAGCGACCAGACCACTATAGGCATTGTTTTAAATGTCCTCTGGTATGTCCGACATGTCATTTTTTAAAGCAAAATGATATATTTTTCTAAAAAATATAGATTATATCCTTTTGTAAAATATAGGCCGACATGCCCGATTTTTTCCGATATATCGACCGACGCGACTTTTAAATATATCGTCCGCTATTTTATTTTATGTTATATTAGCAGACTAGTATCATATATTTAAATCATATATATATATATGAGAATAATGAATATACGCGTCGTGTGTATATCAAATATTTCCGCGCTCCTTATTTCCGGCCAACAAACGCTGCAGCGGGGCGGCCGGCGACTGCGGGCTCGCCGGCCACCAGCCGCCCTGGGCTCGTCGGCGTGGACGCCGACGAGCCCAGGGCGGCCGGTGGCCGGCGAGCCCGCAGCCGCCGGCCGCCCCGCTGTAAAAAAATTTGCAACAGTGTCGGCGGCCGACACTGCTGCAAATTGGCCGGCGGATGCGGGCTCGCCGGCCACCGGCCGCCCTGGGCTCGTCGGCGTCCACGCCGACGAGCCCAGGGTGGCCGGTGGCCGGCGAGCCCGCAGCCGCCGGCCGCCCCGCTGTAAAAAAATTTGCAGCAGCGGTGGCGGCCGGCCCTGCTGCAAATTTTTTTACAGCGGGGCGGTCAGTGGCCGGCGAGCCCGCAGCCGCCGGCCGCCCTGCTGTAAAAAAAATTTGCAGCAGCGGTGGCGGTCGGCCCTGCTTCAAATTTTTTTACAACAGGTGCCCCGCTGCCGCACCCCGCCCAGCTGCTGTAAAAGTCTCCTGTAGCCATTGGATTAAATTTAATCCAATGGCTATAGTGCGCAACGCGTATTTAATTTTATACGCGCTGCGCGGACATTCAGCTTCCCATATATATATATATATATATATATATATTATGGATGTTTAAATCGATTTGACTTATTGTTTCGATTTTTTAACGTTTTATTCTTACAATCAGTTCTGTATAATTGCTTAACAATTTTTTTAATTTCATATTATAAAAAATATAAAAACAATTAATAGATTTGTTAGTTGATTTTTTAACTTTTAAATCTTTTTTATTTGCAATAAGATTTTTGTTAACAAAAAAAAATTATTGTAAGCTATTAAATATATTTTAGAATGTATCATTTTGTATTTGTTAGTAATATTTTATCGTGAATATTATTCAATTTTATTTCATAATATAAATAACTTATTTTTTATCTATTTTTATATTATTTTTTTATTTTATAATATATAATTATAGTTAGTATACATAAAAATAAAACATTTATATATAAGACATGAAAATACGATATTTCAAAATTGTTGTTGTATGGAGATTGGACGGTCTTGCGGTCTGGCACTGGCGGATTAGAGACCGGGCGGTCTGGCGGTTTGTCTCCAGCAGTTTGGTAGCCGGACTGTTGTTGTTTGGTGTCCGAGCAATCTGACGGTTTGTCTCAGGAGATTTGGAGACCGGGCGATCTAGCGGTCTCCTATGGCGGCTTGTGAGATCCTTTTGGTGGTTGCCGGGCGGTTAGCCTATTCGCCTAACCGCGCAGCTTGTTCGGCTTATTTCTATTACACCTGTAATTATTTAGTCCCACATTACTTATTTCTAATCTTTCTCATCTCCTCCATTCTATAAAAGGGAGGTTATACTTTTGTAATACTTATCTTTTTGGATAATAAAAATTTCTGTTATTCCATTTTTCGGTTTCTACTTGTCTGTTCGCACATGGTATCAGAGGACTCGATCTTTTCTACCTGATTCGGTGTCTTCTTCTGACCGCGCGGTTTGCCCTTCTTCGTGCAGTCTGTTCGCGCGGCTTCTCTTCTATTTGTCACTGCCCTTTATGTGCACAGCCTTTCTTTTCTTCTATCTGCGACCTGTTTTCGCGGTTGCTCTGCTTCTTTTCTCCCCGCGATCTCCTTTGATTCGCGCGACCTGTTTCTATTCGTGCGGTCTCTGCTCTGTTCACATGACCTACTTGCCTTTCTCGCGAACTCCTTCCAGTTCGCGCGGTCCTTTCTATCTCCTGTTCGCGCGGTCTTCTCTCTAGCCGTGCGACTTCTTTCCCTCTGCTTTGCTCTGCTTCTTGGTCGTGGCCTTCCTTGTCGCTGGTGTGTTGACATCGTGACTGTTGCAGAATCTTTTCTTTGTCTGTTGCGTCCTTCCTAGCCGCACGTCCTGCTTGCTGTTTGCGCGATTTGTTGCTTCTTCGCGCGCGGCTTCTTGTCTGTTCTTTGTTCGCTGCGACCTTCCTAGCTGCACTTCCTGCTCGCTGTTCGCGCAGCTTGTTGCTTCTTCTCATGCGGCTTCTTGTCTTCCCTCCATGATTCTTTCCAGTACCTCAACCACCACCACTACTCTCGTGGCCAATCCGCCTCCTCTTACTCCTTCCGGGAATCTTGGCACCGTCTCCAAACTCATCGGTCCAAACTACCTGGATTGGAGTGTCTCCTTCACCTTCCTTCTCCGCTCACAACACAAGCGCCACCATCTCACTGATGACCCACCCCCTCACAATTCCGCTGAGTTTGACGACTGGGATGCTAGCAATGCGCTTGTGCGCACTTAGCTAGCTAACAGCCTTTCGGATGAATGTCTTCTCGTCATCCGTCATGATGAGGCGGTCAAGACGACTTGGCTTCATCTTGCTGCTCTATACTCGAAGGGGGCTCAGACGTCCCGCATTTATACTTTATATGTGGACCTCTTTGCCCGTCCTTCCATGTCTCCTACTGCCGCTTATCAACAGGTTCAGGCTCTCGGGGATGAGATTCTTCAGAATCGCCCCTTCTCTGCGGATTTGGCCGAGCAGCACAAGCACTTCCAGGAACTTCTGGTTGTTTGCTATCTTCTGCGACTTCCTGAGTCCTATGACATGATCCGCCAATAAATTTTGGGCGAGGCGGACTCTCCTACCTTGGATGTCACTGTTGCACGCATTGCCGCAATTACCTCTCTACTTCAGCGCCTCCTTCTGTCCTTTCCTTCACCACCGGACAACTATGCTCACCAGACTCAACGGAGTGGCTCTGATAGCCGCAACCACCAGTCCGGCGGGCGTGTCCCTTCCTGCTTCCTCTGCTCTCACTGTGGTCGCACCGGCCATACCGTGGAACGTTGCTGGATGAAACATCCGCATCTTCGCCCTTCTGGTGACTCTTCCACATCCTCCTCGAAGCCGTCTGCCGCGGTGGTCACATCATCAGGTAGTGCCCATGTGTTTACTCAAGGTAAATGGTTGATAGACTCTGGTGCGACCAATCACATGACGGGCAATCCTCAGTGCTTCTCTCCTAGAAAAACATGATCGGTTGCCCCCGGTTCTCGTTGCTGGTGGCTCTCCCTCCCCGGTCCATGGAACGGGAGTGGTTCATGTCACTCTGTCTCTTCATTTGGAGGACACTCTCTATATGCCAAAGTTTCTGTGCAATTTATTATCAGTTACCTCTTTATGCAAGCAACTCCAGTGCTCCGTCACATTCACTCCAACTTCTTGTTCTTTTCAGGATCCGAGCTCCCAACGGACGACTGCTACTGGGACTGAGAGCGGCGGCCTCTACTTCCTCGATAATGTTTCTGCTCTGTTTGTCTTCTCCTCCTCTACAGATCTTCTACAGTGGCACCTCCGCCTTGGTCATCCTCCTCCACAGCTTCTTCGTCAGCTTCTACCCCTTCTTCGTCAGCTTCTGCTCCACCTCCCTCCGAACAGTTCTCCTCTCAACTGCGATGTTTGTCAGCTTAGCAAGCATCACCGTTCCTCCTTCCCCCCGAAGCAAGGCCGTGGCTCTACCCGTCTGTTTGATCTCATTCACTCCAATGTCTGGGGTCCTGCTCCTACCCTCACCGTTGGTCGGGGTAGTTCTTATTTTGTAACCTTTATTGATGAATTTTCTAAATGTACTTGGGTGTATCTCTTACGAGATCGCTCTGAATTATTCGATGTATGGACATCCTTTTATCATTTAATTCAAAATCAGTTTGGTGTTTCGATTAAAGTCTTTCGCTCTGATAACGCTAAAGAGTATATTAGTCCAGCTTTTTCATCTTTCTGTATGCAACATGGGATTGCCCATCAAATTAGTTGTGTCTATACCTCACAACAAAATGGAGTGGTGGAACGCAAAAACCGTCACCTCTTTGATGTGTCCCGCACTCTAATGACGCAGATGCAGGCCCCTCACTCCTATTGGGGCTATGCGGTTCTCATTTCCAGCTATCTCATCAATCGTATTCCCTCCATGGTTCTCCACAGTCAAACCTCATTCTTCATTCTCTATCCAGGCAAAGAACTTTTTCCTCTCCCTCTACGTATCTTTGGGTGCACAGCCTTTGTGCACGCCCCCTCCGCCACCCGTGACAAATTCTCCCCTCGCTCCACCAAATGTGTCTTTCTGGGGTACTCTACCACCCAGAAGAGCTATTGTTGTTTTGACCCCGTTCTCTACAAGCAGTTCGTCTCCGCCGACGTTACCTTCTTCGAGAATGCTCCCTACTTCTCTGACGACTCCTCTCCTCTTCCTGAGGCTTCTGATTATTCTCCTATTGTTCCCTCCAACCCATCGACTCCTACCGAGGTTTTTCCACCTCCCCCGTCTCCATCGTCTACTCCTCTCTCCTCTCCTCCGCTCTGTCTCTCTTCTCCGCCGCCGTCGCTCTCTACTGTCGGGCCAGCTCTCTCCGCCACGGATGCTCCGGATACTGAGGAACCCGCTGACCTGGATCTTCCCATTGCTCTTCACAAAGGGGTTCGGGCATGTACCCAACACTCGCTTGCTGTTGTTGTTTTATATGATCGTCTTAACCCTTCTTGCAGGGCTTTTGCACTGGCTATCTCTGCGACTGCCACTCCCTATTCCTACCAGGAGGCCCTTACTGTTCCTCATTGGAAGGCTGCCATGGATGAGGAAATTACTACTCTCACTGAACGGGGTACGTGGACCCTTATTCCTCCTCCCTTCGGCACAGATGTTGTTGGCTGTCGCTGGGTCGTTCAGTCCAGACGGTAGTGTGGATCGTTACAAGGACCGCCTTGTTGCCAAAGGCTTTACCCAGACCTAAGGTGTTGACTATTTTGACATCTTCTCTCTAGTTTCTCGTCTCAGCACTATCGGGGTCCTCTCTGTAGCTGTCAACAGGGATTGACCCATTTCCCAACTAAATGTCAAGAATGTATTTTTATATGAGGATCTTCAGGAGGATGTCTACATGGAGTAACCTCCAGGATATGTTGCTCAGGGGGAGACACAAGTATGCAGGCTAAAAAGGCTATCTATAGCCTAAAGTAAAGCCATCGGGCTTGGTTTGACAAGTTTAGCGGGATTATGGCAGTCGTGGGCTTTACGAGAAGTTCTGCGGATCACTCTTTGTTCGTTCGCAAAACCTCCCTGGGTCTGGTAGTTCTTGCGGTTTATATGGATGATATTCTTCTCACTAGAGATGACCAGGCTGGGATAACCTTGACAAATAAGCATCTTCGTCAACACCTGGTCACAAAGGATATGAGCTCTCCAAAATACTTTCTGAGGATAGAGATCTCTCGGAAGCTCAATTCCTTAGTTCTCTCCCAATGCAAGTACGCTCTTGATTTGCTAAAAGAGGCAGGGATGACTGGGGCTAAACTTTCTCGATGCCCTATGGCGACTAGAGAAGATAAAACTTGGATGGATGACTCTCGTCCTCTTTCAGATGTTACGAGGTACAGACGTCTGGTTGGTAAACTCATATATCTCACGGTGACAATTCCCGACATCTCCTATGTTGTAGGCAAGGTTAGCCAGTTCATGCAAGCTCCAAGGGAGTGTCATCTACAGTCTGCCCTGAGGATATTGAAGTATGTTAAATCAGCGCCTGGGAAAGGACTACTCTTTCAGAAGAATGGTCATTTGAGAATTGAAGCGTACTTAGATTCGAGCTATGTTGATGACAAAGGAGACCGCAAGTCAACATCGGGCTTTTGCACCTTTGTGGGGGGAAACCTTGTGAGCTGAAAGAGCAAGAAATAGTCTGTAGTCTCCAGGTCCAGTGCAGAAGCAGAATATCGAAGTATGGCGTCGACCACATGTGAGTTGAAGTGGTTACGGGCTCTCGTGATTGACCTATGAGAGGTCTACAACCATCCTCTACCTATGTTTTGTGATAACAAGGCCGATATATACATCTCCAAAAATTCGGTCTTCCATGAGAGAACAAAGCACATTGAAGTCGACTGCCATTTTATTCGAAAAGAGATTTTGAAGGAACAAATTTGTACTCTATTCGTCACCTCCGATAAAGAGTTGGCTGATATTTTCACCAAGCCGGTGTCCGCCTCCTTTCTTTACATTTGCGACAAGCTGGGCATGATCGATATATATGCTCCAGCTTGAGGGGGAGTGTTGCTGTATGGAGATCGGGCGGTCTGGTGGTCTGGCACTGACGGATTAGAGACCGAGCGGTCAGGCGGTTTGTCTCAAGCAGTTTGGTAATCGGAATGTTGTTGTTTGGTGTCCGGGCGATCTGACGGTTTGTCTCAGGCGACTTGGAGACCGGGCGGTCTCCTATGGCGGCTTGTTCTCTCCTTCTGGTGGTTGCTGGGCGGTTAGCCTATTCGCCTAACCGCACGGCATGTTCGGCTTGTTTCTATTACACCTGTAATTATTTAGTCTCACATTACTTATTTGTAATCTCTCTCATCTCCTCCATTCTATAAAAGGGAGACTATACCTTTGTAATACTTATCTTTTTGGATAATAAAAATTTCTGTTATTCCATTTTTTGGTTTCTGCTTGTCTGTTCGCACAAAAATATTCTCGACATATCTTCGACTTCCGACATCCGATATTTAAAAACTCAATCTGATATGTTGCCGACATCCGATATTTAAAACGTTGAGTATAGGGCTTCGACAACACGCCAGTGCCCGTTCGAGGGACGATCACTCTTCCCGTCAGTCTAGGGGAATACCCGAGGCAAGCCACCCGGGACGTTCAGTTCGTGGTAGTCGACTCCAGCTCAGCGTACAACGCAATCTTCGGTCGGCCACTCCAAACACCCTCTGAGGCAATCCCCTTCATTCCGCACCTAACAATGAAGTTCGTCGCCCCATGAGGAATAGGTGTCATGTGGAGCGATTAGGAGGCAGCCCAACTCTGCTATCTTCAGAAGGCACACCACGACCAAGACCCGGGGCTAGAAGGATTAGGTAGTGCTTAAGCTCGCACGCCCCCTACTATCTATTGATTTCCCTATTTTTTAAAGAATAAGTCACGAGAGGGAATTCACAAGCACATGTATCTTCATTTCATCAATAAAGTATATGTTTTCCAATTCATTGCGGACGGAACACCCCCAAGAAAGAAAGACGAAAGTCTTTCTGTATCTCCCAAGAAAGATCGGCAAAAGTCTTTCAACACTTCCCAGGCGAGATAGACAAAAGTCTTTCTGCATCTCCAAGGCGAGAACGAAGAAAGCCTTCCTGCACCTCAGGCGAGATTGGCGAAAGCTCTTCTACACTTTAGGTAAGACGGGCAAAGGTCTATCTGCACCTCCCAGGTGAGGTGGACAAAGGTCCATCTGCACCTTCACGTAGACGGACTCTGATCCTTCTGAGCCACGAATGAACAAAGGTTCTTCAACACTTCCATCGGTTTTAGAAAGCCCTTCCGCCAGTTTTAGATTGGCGAAAGCCCTTCTACACTTTAGGTAGACGGACTCTGATCCTTCTGCACCTTCACGTTCATTCGTGCTTCTTCTAGTGTTCATGACAAGTAAGAGGTTTCGTAAGATAACGACATCTCTCCTCCCGGTTTTAGAATGCATGCATGAAATCCCTTTTTATGCTTTTGTTTTAAACATTTAGGCACCAGATCTCTCAAATGAGAGGGATTCGGGTCGCCTTGGTTCAAGAAAAACCATCAGATCGATTGAGTCCGTCCCCGACATATTTTGCATTAGAAATCCGTTTCGTTGGTGGATTAGGCATTATGGGTGAAGCCGTAATCGCGACTGGTGATCCGATTCGGTGATGTTGCTTGACATGCATGTTAGGAATTTTTGCTAGAAATCTGATTGCAGCGAAGACACCGTTGTGATGCCCGTAATTTCGTGTGAGAAGGAATGGTGGTTTAGGGTGAGAAATGATGTGATTGTTGAATGTTATGTGAAGCTGTGGATTTATCTTTGTGGATGGCTGGCCAGCCCCGTGATCTTGCAAGTCACGCGTGGAGGGTGTCCCAGCAAGACAAGTCCCCTTTTGTGAAAACTGACAAGAACGCCAAGCTTTTGGCCAAGCCCGAGCGATGTAACCCATGAGCGGGCATGGTCAAAGTAAGGGTTCTTAATATCGGTTGGATTATTGTGGTGGAACTGACGAGAGTGGCAAAGCTTGCATACAAGCCCGAGTGTTGAGACCCATGAGCAGGTGGGGCCTAAGCAAGAGTTTCTTTTGCGACTTGAAAGTCGTTGAGGGAAATTGGAAGTACCTATGTGATTGATGTGATGTGATGATGTGTGATGATGTGTTAGAATCATACACTCTTAGGGTGCCTCGGATGAAAGCCTGGTTTGCATACATGTTGCATGGTAGACCTCTTTCTATTTCAATGTTCAACATAAAAACGTGTTTGATGTTTGCGACACTCACTCTAGCTATTTCTATGATGCTTTTCCTTTTTTTACATATGCATACAAAATGTTGGCATGCAGGGTGATGGAGTGCCCCAGGGTCTGCTTGGGACGGCTGGGAAGAGCGGTGTTGGTTACACAATTGAGGTCAACTTTTGCTTACTCACATTACATCAAATTTTTACAAGACAAGGATTGCAAGCTGAAGCTAACTCGCAGTCCAAAATGGCTTAAGCCTCATGAAGTGTTACTTCTTATGCTTGGTTGTTTGTTGTGTTTCCTTACTCTGTTTCCGTGCGACGACCCACGAAAGGGTTGCCCCGGGCGCGTCTGCCTCCGCACGCACCAACTCCGCATGCGCCACCTCTTTCGCGTGTCACCATGTCAGTGTCGCCACAAGAGTGATTCTCCACTCGCGACCATTTTCGTTTGTTCACTCACCATTCTCAAGGCATGAATTTTTTTAATGAAAGTACTAACCTTCTTCGAGGAAGACATGACGGTGGAAGGACCACGCAAACTCCAAGTGAAAGCTCTGCAAACTCCAAGATCTCTGCAACAGTGTAGGAGGAGAACTGAATGACCCTCTCCAATATATAGGCCTCGATGGAGGGCTCATAAGGGAAGGCATCTGAGATAAAAAAAATATCAATCTCTTGCAAAATTTTCCCGTCTCAAAACGGGCAACGAATAAAACCTATCTTGGTCAAATATCTAGCAGACATGACAGATAATATTCGACACATTATGACGAAAAGTATCCCGCCTTTTTCATTCAGCAAACAATTATTCGCGGTCGGGCCCGACGATCGCAAGATTCTGGAGCACCCCGAGCAAAGATAAGAAATTTTCACGCTCATCACTCTGCGAGTCATGAATCGCGGAAATTTGGAGACATTTGATGGGGTTCCCTCCTGAAAGTTTTGAGACAAGTCGGAAAGACTCAAACCAAGGACACGTGGGGAAAACCAACCTGACCAGGCCAATCGCACGCAGAAAGCCGTGCTTCCCCTAAGGCTCGAAAGCGCCGGAGAAGCGAGCAAAGCCCGTGCACGCACACCGACAATGCACTGGCACCCGTACAACCAGCCCGCGCCTGCGCGCGTGGCCTGCGTGTGCGCGCCCTGCCCTTATGCGACCATGCGCAGCTAGCCTGCGCTGACGGCGTGCGCGCGCACCCCTCACATGTGACGGAGGTCCCCCGCCGCCTTTGGTCGTCGCCAACCGCCACCGAGCACTCTGCCCGGGCCACCCGGACCGCCCGGGGGGCACTTTTGTTTTTTCGCTAAATTTAGTGATTCAGGTGACCGAAATAAAGCAACGCTATTCGTCAACGCAAAATCTATCCCGGCGCAATTGTCGACGCGTCCCTCCAAAAAATTATAAATATGCCCCCAAGCTTCATTTGAATACATGTAACTCCAGAAGCTAGAGAGAGCTCTGAGGTTTTCTGACGAGATCGTGGACTTAGGCTGATCCTCCGCTCAGGAATCCGCTCTGCTTCTCTTCTAGCGCAAAGGCTCCATCAAGCTTTAAGGCACGTCATACTTCTCCACGAAAGCGCTCCCACCAAGGCGCTGCTTCAATAGAAGCGCTTCCATCGAGGTTCCGTGAACTTAGAGGTTTTTCCCAGCCAGAACAATTTCATGAAGGTTCCGTGGACTTAACAACTTTCCAGGTCAAAGCGCTTTCATCGAGGCTCCGTGGGCTTAGTTTCTTTTCTGTCATTATTGTACTTTGCTCTTGTAATGAAGAGGTGTCATGTCATCATCTGAGAAATCATCTCAAGCTATTGTAAATCCCAACAAAATAATGGATTTTGGCTCGACACAGATCCAACCACGTGGTTTTTCACCCTTTCCAGGTTTTCCCCATCAAAAAAGCTTCTTGTCATTTGTTGTTGATTTCTTTGACTGTTTGCGCGTCCGGTCCAATTCCGAGTTAAGATGGTCTGATTCTTCGAACCGGGGAAAAACCGGATGACCCGCAACAGGTGTATAGAAGGAAATGTACCATTTGGGGAAACATTTCTTTCTAATTTACACAATATTTATTAGATCTTTTACACATTTATGAAGTGTGAAATATTTTTTTAAGTGTATTTATTTCATTTTTTATTAAATTTTGAAACGACAAAATTTTACGGTATGTGTGGTCATATTGTAGAACGGCAGAACCCATGCATGACTAATGTGTGTGCGCACCATATATATCTAAGGAACCTATATCCTTTAATGAAACTTTCATCTTTTCAAAATTAACCCTTTATTATTATTTTTAGGTGATTGTTATGGACAAATCGATTTTGGATAGGGGAAAACCAATTACATGGGCAAACCAAAAAATTATATGTGCAAACCAATTATGCGGGCAAACCACTTCCCTCGGCCTTTTGCCTGCCCGCCTCCGCTGCTCTTCTCCCTCGCCTCATCCTTCGCACCCTTTCCTACAGTTCAAACACCAACAATCACACCTCCTTTGACTGGTCGGACGACGATAACAACGCTGTCGCAGACAAGATGAAGATCAAAGATGCCGCTAAGGGAAGCAAGATCCTTCCCTCCCTATTATCCCTTCAGCAAGAAACCCGCCATCGAGGGCGTCATGCCGAACGTCGTCGCCCACACCGCCGTCATCAAGGCCTATGCCAACGTCGGCGGACACTCCAAGGAAGCTATCCACACCTTCGACCGCATGCTGGCCTCCGGCATTTCCCCTAACGCCTACACCAACGCCATCCTCATCAAGGGCCTCGCTAGGGACTCCAAAATTCCAGAGGCTCGGAAGTATCTGCTTGAGATGATGATCAGGGGAATCTAGCCCAATGCTCCTCATTCCACTCTCTTGTTGCTGCATCTCCAACCTCCCAACTCTCCTACTTCATTCCACTCTCCTATGGTTTAGGGTTTTGGTTTTGCCCCAATCCTTTCTGGGATAAATTAGTTAATAGTTATTTAAAAATTTTTATTTAAAATTTGATTTGTCCCTAGACAAAATAGGTTTGCTCATAACAATTACTTTTTTTATTGGACCTCTACATCAATAAGAAAAGATACGGATAAGCTAAGTCTTTGATTTTAGCCTTCATAAGAGTCAATAGTGAAAGTCAAATTGTCTTTGACTTGGTTGAAATTTATGATTAAGCTTTGATAATGAAATGATAATTTCCTAATTAATAATCTTAATAATTCACCATATTACGTGAGTTTAATTATCAAATATCATATTTATTTTTATGTCTATAGTTGAGATCGTTGCAAATAGATGTACACATACTTAGACTGCATATCACTATGACATTTATACATTTTTTTCTCTTTATGCTCATAGTTGGGATCATTCCAGGTATGTATTCACATACCTAGGCCACATATCACAAAGACAATTTTCCCTCATTTTTTATATGATCATAGTTGAGATCATTCCAAGTAAATGTACACATATTTAGGTCACGTATCACTATGACATTTAATCAATTTTTTTTATTGAGATTGAACACTCATAAATGACTAGTTTACTAAGATACAACTAGTAAAAATATAGGGTAATTAAACATGAAACAATATGTATCAAAATAAAAAGATTCAAGCTCAAAGGTTCTAGTGGATGATCAAAATGAATTAACTTTATAAGCTCATGTCTTGACTTACATCATTATCTCAGTTCTTACTCACTCTTCATTATTTTTTAAAAGACAATCTCAAAAGATTGCAAGGAAGTAAAAAAAATTAAAGAAAATTGTGCTGAAATAAATGCTTAAGAGAGTTTTACCCAAAAAATCTTACTAACTCGATGCTCGATGCACGCCAAAACTTGAGCGAATTTTTAGGCAATCTTCCGGTCATCATAATAACCATACTCACAAAGTGTTCCGTTCTAGACTCAAACTCACAAAATCACATGTATCGTCAATTTTATTAAAAAATCTGTTTTTTTTTGTTGCATAAAGGAGAGGAATGGAAACAAACTAATGTGGCATTAGTATTCAGGACAACTAATCAAATTACTCACTAGAAATGAGCAAACCGCCAAAGATTACTGGCACCTCAACTCAGAACTATATTCTTTCAGCGAATTTGCCTGACCGGGCAACCGTCAGATCCTATTCTTAATAATATCTCCTCCTGCAGCACATCACAGACTCTTCACAATCAGTTCTATGAAAAGAAATTAATGCATTGCAAACTATGTTCAAGAAAAGGGAAGGAATCAGAAATTGTGATTGGGAAACAAACAGTTTTCTGCATAATAATTACAACAGTAGTTCAGGAAAAGAAGAACAAAAATCTTTCTGGAGAATTAACAAAATGGGCTGCACTAATGCGACTCACCATCTGTATTGACAGACACTTCGGGGTCCGGTCCCACCAGCGTCGCCACTGATTGCACTTGTGCAACCACCGTTCTCACGGGCACCCGAAGAAGTTCCAGCACTCTCTCTCCTTCTTTTCGCAACACCATCTCCCCCAATAATCCCCCTACTTGCCATACACGCAATCGGCATCGTCGCCGCCAAGCTTCGCGGTGGTGCCGCCACAATTTGCGCCACCATCCATTCCCCCAGTCTCCATTCCGTAGCCTCCTCTCCGTCCACCTACTCTATGGATCCTCTAAAGCCATTCCTTCTGATGATCTCCCTTGCACCGATGCGATTCTCCTTCATCTCAGGCCTCTGTCGCCCATGTTTTTCTTCCTTCACTGGGCACACTCTCCTAGACTCCAGAGCTTTTGTCTGACGGCCTTCCTTCCGCAAGCGCATCGGCCACACAAGATCCTTGCAGTCTGTCTTGCCATCTATGAGCACGATGACGGTCAGCCACTCGATGCAGTTGTTGCCACATCAACACACTACCGGGAGCTGCTTTAGCATGAAAATAAGGAGCTAGACGATCAAATCATTCGAACCTCGTCCGAGCTTGAGGGCAAGCTCAACTTGAAGGGCGGGTGAAATGTTAGGGTCTCATATCGTCAGTTATCTCTTAATGGTTCTTTTACACATTATTACTACGTGCCTTTATGTATCGAGTTTGAGTTGTTGTATGAGTCAGGTCTCTAAAATTTAAATATTTTTAGTGTTATCTTTTTATTTAATGTTTTAGGGTTAATGTCTTGGGTCTATAAATAGACCCAATGGGTCAATGTATGCGGCATCAATGAAATTATGAAAGTTATATTCCTTCCTTGAGTTCTTTCCTCCTCCCTCAATTTCTAGGGTTAGGGTTAAGTACGACTCCCCTTCTTCATCTCCCCTCGCATTCTTTGCTAATTGAGCCTGACCTTATTCTAATTGCCATACCTGCAATGAAGACAACTTCTCTAATTATCTCCAGATCAAACTTCTTCCGCTTTCCAATATCCAGCTGAAAGACCTTTATCTTAAGTTGTTGTAGGTCTTCTATTTCGTCCCTCGGCATCTCATCTATGCTCTAACGATCTTTGCCAATGACAAGGACCATATTCATCTTCGTTTTGCTTCCTAGAGGAACCTTGTGTCAATCTTTTGTGCCCATGAGCCATTTCGATTAATCTTCACAAATTTGTAAGTTATCCTCTCCTTATTAGGCATCACAAAATCCTTGTTAATGACACATTTCCTCTCGGCGAGATAGAACCTCTTTTGCTTTCCTATCTCTAGTTGAAAGACCTTGATCTCAGACTATTGAGTCTCTTCTTTGTAACACCTCTACCCAGTTTAACAACAATCAAAAGCCCGACTGGTACTCCGAAGTAAGGGTAGTAATAAAATTTGAATCATACAAAAACAACTAAAGTTTACAGTGGACGTAAAAAATAGAAATTAAAATTACTTCAACATTTGTTGCGTTATGAGTTCTGTTCTTTATCTTACATTCTTGAAGTATAGAGAGTTTTGTGTCCTGGTTTATGTTTTAAGGTAGAGGTAATTAAACTTCATATTCCCCTTATAGATTTATGGCGCGCTGAGCGCATCCTGATTAGAGTCCAAATGATGACCCGGACGTGCTCTGAACTGATGTGTCCCTTGAGTGGAACACGGATTATCATCTGTTTATTTCTGGGTCTGAAAATGTGGGTCATTGTATGTCTGAGGCTCATATGGACTGTTGGGCATATGAGTATGATGGTGTGCCTCCATCAAACATGAGGGAAATATCTCTCACGCCATCTTTTGAACTTGGCATCTAGTGGTTGGTACGATCATTATAATATACCGTCCACTTGAGCTCACTAGTCTGAAGCTTATCACGTACTTTAACATTTTACTTTTAGTCTAATTGCATTTAACATCTTTAGTTAAGTCTGTTTGTTCGTTAAGATGTTACTACATGCATTGATCAATATGTCGAATTAATCTAATTTAATTGACATTTAATATGGATTCATATGCTACTGATAATTTAATTTCATGTGTTTTGTAAAAAATTACTTGCTTTCATATGAATTCTTGTGTTGCTGATAATTCAATTCCACGTGTGTTCTGCAATTGTTGAATTAATCTAATTTAATTGACATTTAATATGGGTTCATATGCTACTGATGATTCAATTTCATGAGTTTTGTAATAAATTACTTGCCTTCATATGAATTCTTGTGCTACTGATAATTAAATTCCACGTGTGTTCTGCAATAACTCATTTGTCTGTTGTTATTGTCATGCACTGATCTGTATGTCGAATTATGTTAATTTAATTGACATTTAATATGTTCATATATTACTGTTGATTCAATTTCACATGTGCTTTGTAATAAATTAATTGTCTTAATATGAATTCATGTGTTACAGTCTTATTGATAATTCAATTTCACGTGTGTTCTGTAATAGATCATTTGTCTGTTATCATAAAATAAAAAGGCTAAGAGCATTATGATTTTTCATGAATTCTAGCACGATTTAATAAATAAATCTACAATAAGTGATATGTCTAGTCAAAAGAAAACAAACTTCTTACCTCAGTTACTATGTTCATACACATGACGTGGCAATGTGATTTATCTAGATTATCTGAAAACACGTAATATTTTTCTCTGAACATCAACGGGGCTCTCCTTCGCTTTTCTCCAAAATCCATAAGAATAAATTTTTAAATGCTCTTAAAACTCATACAAATTAAAAGAGAGATGCCATGAGAGAATCCATGAGATTGTATGAATATAAATATACTGAAATAAGAAGGCAAACTCACCTTGATTTACCATCACTTTGGTAACAAATCCCATAAGGGAGGCAATTCATGTTTGTTGAAGGCAAAGAAAGAGGAGTCTCCTGCTTGAAGAGGGGCTCCAACAACATTAACATGGTAAAGGTAAGAACCACAACTGAGAAAAAGGAGGGGCGATGGTTACTTGCTCAAAAGAAACAGTAGGAGATTGATTGTGATCGAAAGTCAGTTGGAAGGTGTCGATGGCTAATGTTCTCATTTCTTGAAAACTATCATATGCTGAAGGAGAACTAAGAAACTCACGAAAACTCATTAGAAGGGAGATAATCTGGAATTTACCTGGCAAAGAAGGCATAAAATAGAGATCCAGCGAGGGATGGAATTCGCAGAAGGGTCATCAGGCATTCTCGAGGAGTAGGCGAGTGACAGGAAGGAATCGTCGAAGAAGATCGTACGATCGAACCTTGACCGTAGTCAATCTCCTCCGTCGAGCGCTTCTTTCATCCTGACGGCGAGGAAATAGCGGCGTGATTCTCTGGCTTGCGAAATTAGGACGGCTCGTAAACTCATCTCCTTAAATAAAATCAGATCGTGGGAGAAGTGATTCCTTGCGCTTGGCTGGGAAGGGAGAGGTAAAGACCGGTTCAATAACTATCTCCTTTTTCCTTAACCTCATATTACAAAAATGCCACAATCACTAGGCTCAAGTAACGCTGACTTGCATTCTCTTTCTCACGTGCAATCAGATTTCTTCAACACAGATCGTAAAATTGGTAAACGTGTGACGCACTCCATATTTATTTATTTATTTTCTTTTCTTTTTAAATAACTGATTGTGCATAAAATTCACCCAAATGGAAATGAATACCTCAATTTGTTGTCATCGTTGATCCTAATCATTCGTTGATCCTAATCATTCGCGATCGGACCCTAAAATTAAAAGGACAACGGGTAAATTTTTGTATGTTAAATTATTCCTCCTTGTCGATGTCTTTCGGTGATCGTCCCCAACGGCAAGGACCATGTTCCTCTTCGTTCTGCTTCCTAGAGAAATCTTGTGGTAGTCTTCCCCACCATGACTTTTCGTTCTGATTAATCTTCATAGATCTGTAAGTATATCATATTCTCCTACATCCGATTTAATGCATTGTGTTGTGATTATCTATCGGATGAACAAAAATTGATTTATATTTTATTATTATTTTTCCTTTAAATAATATTAATCATGCTCATTTTTCTTCATTTTATGTATTGATCTTATTTATTAATGAACTTGTTTATTAACGAACTTGGTTATTAACGTGTAGTGTACATAATGATTGATATATTGTAGAAGACATACGTTAGTGTGCGACTATGCCTTTAGTAATGTTGATTCTTTAAGCATAGAAATCGAAATAGAACCGCATATACCAAATCGAACCGATATTAAATAATTTAGTTCAGATTCTTGTTGAACCGGAACCAGAATCATGATGATTCCAAAAAATTATGCTGAACCTGAAAATGATCAATTAAACCAAATAAAATTCTGGTCCTAATTTAAAAAAATGTTACCTTGAAGGTTCAGTTTTTATTTTTAACCGTGACAATTAGTTATGACTACAGTTGCACTTAGGCCTACATTTTTGCCCTCATGCACAACTATGACTCAGGTTGCTACTACAATTATGCCCACATCCAGGCTTGTGCCAACACCAACGTTTATGTCTGCAATCAAAATAATGCAAATGACTACCGTTACAAAAATCCAAAGGACGGTCCCTTTGATACAAGAGTCCCTCAATAAATATGTAACTTGGGAGGACGGTCTGCAATCTAAACATAGAACCGTGCTTCTCCCACACTACAACACACAGAACCATACTTCTCTCACAAAAATAAAATAAAATAACCCCCTACTCCTACATTGAAAAGCAGAGAACCACCCTCCACAACAGTATAGAGTGATTTTTTACAAAATAAAAAAAAACCATGAATCTTCTACGTTAGAAAACAAGCAATCATGCTTTTTTACATGTCAAATACGAATAATTAATTTCCTTAACAAAAAAACAGATAATGATGCTTCTCCAACAAAAAATTGAGAACCATGCTTCTCCTACATAGCAAAATGGAGAACAACACTTAACCTACATGGCAAAACAGAGAACCGCAATTCTCTTATAAAGAATTTAGAGAATCATGCTTCTCATGAAAAAACAATGAATCATACTTTTCATACATGGCAACATAGATAATTGTGCGTCTAAACAGCAAAACACTTGCAAAAAATAGAGAATAACGCTTCTCTCATAAAAAAATAGAGAATCATGCTTCTACAGGCTCCTATGGGGAAAAATAGAGTACCGTCTCATACAATTCTAGAAACGAATCCGGCAAGGGGAAGGGCCGGCGGTGATGAGCGAGAAGAGAGGGATTAAGGTTGAGAAGAAAACTTAGGGAACATCCCTAAAAATTCACTCACCCAAAGATAAAACCTTAATACAAGCATACGATCCCCTTTTATAGCAGCGGGTGTGAATAACAAAATACAGTCTACAAATAGTAAAAAACAAAAACAACATTGAAATAGAAATAATCAAGTAGATCGAGCATAAGCAGTCTCTTCTACTACTGGTGGGCTAGTATTTGTCGCCGTCCTACGCGTGTAGACTCACCATGGGGTCTCATTAGGGTACCCAAGTCTCGTCGGCGTGCGCGACTGTAACAATGCCGCCGTCTGAAAAAATGTGTCTTCTCCTCAAGGCAGAAGTTGACGGACTGGCGGCTGAAGTCATATCGGGGCAGCCATGTGGTGAAACTTAGTCGTGGCGGGGTTGCAGGGAGGACCCTCCGCTGAAAGCTCCAGGGCTTCAAAGTCAGCCAGAGTAACCTCAGAATCGACGTCGCCAACGATGGAGTGGAACTCCTTCACGGAGCACTTATGAATGGGGAGTTAGAGTTGGCGGAACCGAAACACATGTCCTTGCTACGTAGCTCATTATAATCATGGTTGGAGAGGCATTAAGGGCCCGAAGTGTGCTTTGGGAGGGGTCCCCCATGCAGAGGGCGCGTCGGAGGAGCTAGGGAGGGCAGTCACCAAGGTGGCTGTGGAGGGGGGTGTCCGGTCGGAGAAGCATGAGGTCTAGGGGGGCGTCGACCTCCACCAAATGCGTCATGTCAAGGGCGTCGGAGACCGTCTGAAGGTGGTGTGTGCAGATATGAGAGAGAATATGTGGAAGCAGACCTGCATGAAAAAGCCCAAGTAATGATCGGGCGGAAGGCCAGGAACATGTGTGACCAAGGTGACAAACTAGTCAATATATTCGTACAAGCTGGCTGTCTGGTGAACACCGCAAATACTCTTGATAGCGGAGGAGTCAGAGTAGCGGGTGTCATACCACCGAATCATCTCATGTTTGGGCTCGGGCCAGCCCGAGAGAGGAATTGGTTCGATTGGTAGAGCCATCGAGCCCAATGGAGCACAGAGCCATCGAGGCCGACAAAAACTGTGGACACCTTGTCCTGTCCGGCGTGAAGTTAAGGTCGAAGTACAGCTCCGCCTTCGCGATCCAATCCATCGGTTCGGTGTCGACGAAGGAAGGAATGTCGGGGGAAAGAGTCGAGCGGACCGAAGCTGGATGGGATAGCGGCTCAGTTGGGGTTCTAGGCGGTATGTCACCAAGGAGGGAGCCCCCGTCCGCAGGCGAGCAAGATCTGGAGGCGGTCGACACTTGGAGGGAATCGATTTTTGAGTGGATAGAGAGAAGTGAGGCGTGCATGGAGGCGATGAGCTAATCTTGAGCCTCGACGCGACGGCTAAGGGCATCGGAGGTGGTATCTGGAGCGGGGTCACTGGAGGAGCGAGTGTTGGGAGCCATGAGAATGGAGTCATTAGACGGCGGCCGAAAAGGGGTGGATCTGGCTGGGGTCAGCGGAGGCAGAGGCCTGGCGGCCTTCCTGTGGCAGATCAGATTGGAATCGGCGGAACGGGGCTGGACTCGAGGTATCAACGCGGGACTTGTCTGATCGGGGTTGTACTCGTCAGATCGGGGCCTGGAATGGCCAACGCAATTGCTTGGGAACGATGGATTGGCATGGGAGAATGCCAATCCGTCGGAGCGGCCGAAAATCGACGGCTCTGGGCGGGAAAACACGGAGCCCGACGACTGGGAGCGACGAATCGGAGAGGGATCGGGTCTGAAGTCTGCGGACGGCGGCTGGAAGGCACTGACGGAGAGCTTGGAGAGCAATGATTTCAGGTAGGGCCAAATTGATACGATCCCGGAGAGGAATCCGGCAAGGGGAAGGGTTGGCGGGGGTGAGAGAGAAGAGAGGGATTAGGGTTGAAAAGAACTTAGGGAGCAGCCCTAAAAATCCATTTATTCAAAGATAAAATCCTAATACAAGCATAAGAGCCCCTTTTATAATAGCGGGGTGCGAATAACAAAATACGGTCTGCCAATACTAAAAACTAAAATAACATTGAAATAGAAATAATCAAGTAGATCAAGAAGTCTCTTCCACGACCAACGGGCTAGTATATGTCGCCTTCCTACGCGTGTAGGCTTGCCATGGCATCTCGTTGGAGTGCGTGCATCTCGTCGGCATGCGCGTCTGTAACACTCCTCTTATAAAAACAGACTCATGCTTCCCTCACAAAAAATAAAGAACCACACGTGTACCACCATGAAATAGAATACGGAGCTTCTCTTACAACAAATAAAGAACCATGCTTCTCTCACAAAAAATGGAGAACCTCCATGCTTCTCTCACAAAAATGGAGAACCAAGCTTCTCTTACAAAAGAGTACAACGGATCACGCTTTATTACAAAAATCATGCTTCTCTTACACAAGATTGGAGGACGTCAAAGCATGGTTGCAAGATCAAACTACCCGTGTACGCTTCCAAGGAATAAGAGCAAAAGCGAGGTTGCAGAACAAGCTACAAATGTACAGTATCAAGGCGTGTGCACACAAAAAATCTCAAAATTAAAGCTACTAACGTATACTACCAAAGCGCAAGCATAAAAACAAACTACCAATATACACTACCAATGTATGCTGTTGAAGCATGGGTACAAAAACAAAATTGGCGTCAACCATTAAAGCTAGTTGCCAGGGTAAATGTATAAAGGTAAGGTTGCAATCAAAAGCTACTACTGTTAATTGTCAGGGTAAAGGTACAAAGGCATGATAAAGTGTACAAAGGTAAGGTTGCAATCACAAGTTACTACTGTTAATTGTCGTCGATCGCCATCGGCTAATTTCCAAGGTAAGGCCTCCCTCACAATATATAATGCTAATTATTAAATCAAGGGTACAAAAAGGAAAGGTTACAATCATAAACTACTAAAGCTAGTGCCCAAGGCTAAGGTGCAAAGACAAAGTTGCAATCACATGGTACAAGAATAGACTATAAAGGTTTATAGAGATAAAGGGTAGCCCGGTGCACAAAACATCCCCGTGCAGCAAGGGTCCGGGGAAGGGTCCCACCACAAGGGTGAAATATAAGCCAACCTTATCCTGCATTTTCGCAAGAGGCTTGTGAGAACAAGAAAAAAGAGACCGGAAAATGGTATAACTGAAATTTTATTATGCCCAAAAAGATGTCTATTACAAAGGTATGACCTCCCTTATATAGAATGAAGGAGAGAGGAGAGAAAACTAATAAGAGATGTGAAACTAAAAATTTACAGGACACAAGCGGACTATACAGACACAAACCGCACAAGCCGCGCGGTTAGATAGAATGATTAACCGCTCGGCTACTACCAGAGAGAGAGAGAGATCGTCATGGGAGACCGCCAGACCGCCCGATCTCCAAGTCGTCAGAGACAAACCGCTAGACCGTTTGGACCTCAGACAGCAACACACAGCAACCAAACCGCTGAAGGGAAACCGCCAGACAGCGCGGTCATCAACCCGCCAAGCCAGACCGCCAGACCGCCCGGTCTCCAACTTCAACACTCCCCCTCAAGCTTGAGCATATATATCGATCATGCCCAGCTTGTCACAAATATGAAGAAACGAGGCGGATACTGGCTTGGTGAAGATGTCAGCCAGCTCTTTATCAGAAGTGACGAAGGGAGTGCAAATTTGTTCCTTCAAAATCTCTTCACGAATGAAATGACAGTCGACCTCAATGTGCTTGGTTCTTTCATGGAAGACCGGATTTTTGGAGATGTATATGACAGTCTTGTTGTCACAGAACATAGGTAGAGGATGGTTGTAGACCTCTCCTAAATCCAGCATGAGAGCCCGTAACCATTTTAACTCACAAGTGGTCGATGTCATACTCCGATACTCTGCTTCAGCACTGGACCTGGAAACGACAGACTGCTTCTTGCTCTTCCAGCTTACCAGATTTCCCCCAACAAAGGTGCAAAAACCGGAGGTAGACTTGCGATCCCCTTTATCATCAGCGTAACTCGCATCTGAGTATGCTTCAACCCTCAGATGATCATTCTTCTGAAAGAGTAATCCTTTCCCAGGCGCTGCTTTGACATACTCCAAGATCCGCAAGGCGGACTGTAGATGGCACTCCCTAGGTGCTTGCATGAATTGACTCACCTTGCCCACAGCATAGGAAATGTCGGGTCTGGTCACTGTGAGATATATGAGCTTACCAACTAGACGCCTGTGCCGCGTAGTATTTGAAAGAAGAGGCGAATCATCTGTCCAGGTTTTGTCTTCTCCAATTGCCATGAGGCATCAGGTAGATTTGGCCCCAGTCAAT
The DNA here is from genome assembly GCA_039513925.1 of Platanthera zijinensis. Classification (NCBI taxonomy): domain Eukaryota; kingdom Viridiplantae; phylum Streptophyta; class Magnoliopsida; order Asparagales; family Orchidaceae; genus Platanthera; species Platanthera zijinensis. Next base: position 54,086,237 of record CM077085.1, on the reverse strand, counting down.
CCTGCATCTTTTAACAGATCAAGGGCATACTTAAGCAGGGATAGGACTAAGGAGTTGGGCTTCCGAGAGATTTCGATCCCCAGAAAGTACTTTGGAGAGCCCATATCTTTCGTGACCAGATGTTGACGAAGATGCCGCTTTGTCAAGGCTACCCCTTCCTGGTCATCGCCAGTGAGAAGAATAGTATCGACGTACACAGCAAGAACCACCAGTCCCGAGGTGGTCTTGCGAATAAATAGCGAGTGATCGGCAGAGCTTCGCGCAAAACCAACGGCCGCCACGATGCCACTGAACTTGTCAAACCAGGCTCGAGGGCTCTGCTTGAGGCCATAGATTGCCTTCTGCAGCCGACATACTCGTGTCTCCCCCTGAGCAACATATCCAGGAGGTTGCTCCATGTAGACGGCCTCCTGAAGATCACCATAAAGGAAGGCATTCTTGACATCCAACTGGGAAATCGGCCAATCTCTATTGCCCGCCACAGAGAGAAGGACCCGTATAGTACTGAGACGAGCCACGGGAGAGAAGGTGTCAAAGTAATCAATCTCATAGGTCTGAGTAAAGCCCTTAACAACAAGGCGAGCCTTATAACGATCCACAGTGCCGTCCGGGCCAAATTTGACCACAAAGACCCAGCGACAGCCAACAACATCAGTACCGAATGGAGGAGGAATAAGAGTCCACGTACCCCGCTCCGTTAGGGTCGCCATTTACTAATCCATGGTCATCTTCCAGTGAGGAATAGCAAGGGCCTCCTGGTAGGAACGAGGTGTGGTAGTGGCAGAGATAGCCAGCGCAAAGGCCCTGCGAGAAGAGGTAAGACGATCATATGAAACAACAGCGGCAAGGGAGTGTAGGGTACACGTCCGCACCCCTTTGCGAAGAGCTAAAGGAAGATCCAGATCAGCGGGTCCCTCGGCATCCGGAGCATCCGTGGCAGAGCGAGCTGGCCCGGGAGGAGAGAGCGACGGCGGCGGAGATGAGGGAGACGGTGGCGGAGAAGTGGGAGAGAGAGGCGGAGGGAGAGGAGTGGACGAAGACGGTGTAGGGGTGGATATCGCAGTAGGAGACGAGGGAACGAAGGGAATATCAGGAGAATCAGAAGCTGGGGGAAGAGGAGAGGAGTCATCCGAGAAGTAGGAGGCATTCTCGAAGAAAGTAACGTCAGCGGAGACGAACTGCTTACGAAGAACGAGGTCAAAGCAACAATAGCCTTTCTGAGTGGTGGAGTACCCCAGAAAGACACATTTGGTGGAGCGAGGAGATAGCTTATCACGGGTGGCAGATGAGGCATGCACAAATGTCGTGCAGCCAAAGATTCGGAGAGGGAGAGGAAAAGGCTCCTTGCCTGGATAGAGAATGGAGAATGGGGTTTGACCATGGAGAACGGTGGATGGAATGCGATTGATGAGGAAACATGAGATGAGAACGGCATAGCCCCAATAGGCACAAGAAACTTGCATCTGTGTCATCAGAGTGCGAGCGACATCAAGAAGGTGACGGTTTTTGCGCTCCGCCACACCATTTTGCTGTGAAGTATAGACACAGCTAGTTTGATGAATAATCTCATGTTGTATACAGAAGGACGAAAAAGCATGACTGAGATATTCTTAGGCGTTATCAGATCGAAATACTTTAATAGAAACATCAAACTGAGTTTTGATCATGAGATAGAAAGACGTCCATACAGAGAATAATTCGGAGCGATCTTTTAAAAGATACACCCACGTACAACGAGAGAAATCATCAAAAAACGTGACAAAATATGAACTTCTCCGACCAACGGTAAGGGTAGGAGAAGGACCCCAAACATCAGAGTGGATGAGATCAAACGGTCGGGAAGATCCACGACTTGCTTTGGTGGGAAGGAGGAGCGGTGATGCTTGCCAAGCTGACAGGCCTCACAATTGAGGGGAGGACTTTGTGGAGGAAGTTGGGGAAGAAGCTGACGAAGAAGACGTGGAGGAGCATGACCAAGGCGAAGATGCCATTGGAGTAGATCTGTGGAGGTGGAGGAGAAGGCGGATAGAGCGGAAACGTTGTCGAGGAAGAATAGGCCGCCACTCTCAGTCTCAGTAGCAATCGTCCGCTGGGAGTCCAGATCCTGAAAAGAACAAGAAGTAGAAGTAAATGTGACGGAACACCGTAATTGCTTGCATAGAGAGGTAACAGATATTAAGTTGCACGGGAATTTGGGAACATAGAGAGTATTCGCCAATTGAAGAGACGGAGTGACTTGAACCACTCCCGTTCCATGGACCGGGGATGGAGAGCCATCTGCGAGAATAACCGGGGGCAACCGATCATGTGTTTCCAGGAGAGAAAAACACTGGGGAGAGCCGGTCATATGATTGGTAGCACCTGATTCGATCAGTCATTTTCCTTGAGTAACGAAGTGGGCACTACCAGAAGACGTGACCACCGAGGCAGAAGGCTTCGAAAAAGAGGAGAAAGTAGAGATATCGAATAGAGCCATAGGAGCAGAAATAGGTCGCGCGAACAGAGAGACAGGTCCCGCGAACTAAAAGGAAGTTCGAGAGAACCGAGAAACAGGCCGCGCGAACAGAGAAACAGGCCGCGCGAACAGGCAATCAGCGAACACAGCACGAACACAAGGAAGTTCGTGAGAACCAGAAGACCGCAGCGGACAAAAAAAAGGAAACCGCAATGGACACAACCAAGAAGCAGATCAAAGCAAGGAGAAGTTCGTGCGGTTAGAGATAAGGCCGCACGAACTAAAAAAGGTTCGCAAGAAAGGCGAGCAGGGAGAGCGACCAGCAGAGACCGCACGAACAGAGGAGGAGCCGCGCGAATCAAAGGAGATCGCGGGAAAAACAGAGGCAGAGAAACCGCGAAAACAGGTCGCGGATAGAACTAGAGAGAGAAAGGAGGCCGCGCGCACAAAGGGCAACGACAAAGAGGAGAAGAACAGGCCGCGACGACTAGGAGAAAGCCGTGGCGACAAAGAGAAGGTCGCAGATAGAAAGGAGAGGATGAAAAAACGTGCGGACAGGGCCGAGCAGACCGCGCGAACAGAGTTGCACAATCAGGTGGAAGAAATCGAGTCCCTCTGATACCATGTGAGAACAAGAAAAAAGAGACCGGAAAATGGTATAACTGAAATTTTATTATGCCCAAAACGATGTCTATTACAAAGGTATGACCTCCCTTATATAGAATGGAGGAGAGAGGAGAGAAAACTAATAAGAGATGTGAGACTAAAAATTTACAGGACACAAGCGGACTATACAGACACAAACCGCACAAGCCGCGCGGTTAGATAGAAGGACTAACTGCTCGGCTACTACCAGAGAGAGAGAGATCGTCATGGGAGACCGCCAGACCGCCCGGTCTCCAAGTCGCCAGAGACAAACCGCTAGACCGCTTGGACCTCAGACAGCAACACATAGCAACCAAACCGCTGAAGGGAAACCGCCAGACCGCGCGGTCATCAACCCGCCAAGGCAGACCGCCAGACCGCCCGATCTCCAACTTCAACAAGGCTTATAGAGCTAAATAACAAAAATCAGAGTGGTACGTCACCAGTGACTGAATGAAATAACATTATGTGCAAGATGAAAAATTGCTAAATACTCAACCACACCAACTACTACACTGGACATCACTTCCACCACACTTGCAACCACCCTAATGGCAGACTGGTACATAGGTTAGGGTTGAGCGCAGAGGATTTTGGTGATATGAAGGACCCCATACGGAGCAACGGACAAGTTGGGCATCATGGAATCAGCCAACAACTAAGATTGAACAAATTGGGAGATGAACGTGAGTTCTGAGATAATAAAGTATGATTTAGTTTCAATCATTTGCCAAACTCAGTTTAGAAATCTATTACAAAGTGGATTGTGTGCGGCTACACACACGACAAAAATTAAATCAAGCCAATTTCCAGCCACATGCCCCAATTTGAGTCGCCCTGATACGTTCTAACCACATTTATGGATAGCGATAAATTATGTGCACTCTTACAAAGATTTGGCATACTATTACAAAGATAGGTCAAGCGCATTTATCATTCATAGTATATGTCTATATGATAAGATTATATCAAAGTCATATTCCTCGGGCACCACTAAATACTCTATTTGCTTCTCCCTCATTATCATATTAATATTAGGTCATCAAGTATATATGAACATGTTAGATTTAATAATCATTGAAATGCTTTAAAATAATAAAGTTCCAAAAAATATATGTGAGTCCTATTCATGACCGAGTGATTCTCATATTACTCCAAACTCTTTGGTCAATATGGACGAAGACTGACCTTAAGTTGATCTAAGTGAGAATTCAACTCATTATTTAGAAACTCCAAAGAATTGCTTTAACGTTTTGTTAATCACTCGGTTAAGTTTGATCTTAATCTGGAGGATTTATATCGATCTCTCTCGAGATGTGCATGTAATTTTTTTTTATCCAAGTATGATCTATTCGCATTTCAGTCTACAAAAGCTTATGGAAATATGAGACTCATAAACAGAACTTAATACTCACGACATATCAATTCATTTCGTTAAATTACACGGATAAATCTATGAACAGTCATCACAATAGATTTAATTGAAATAATAAATATAAGTAAGCATTTAAGAGTCTAACAAACATGGATCAAGATTACATGAATAAGGATAGAAGATGAAACCCTTTTTTTAATCCTCTTTCTTCCTTGGTCTCCTTGCACTGAGTATTTCGGCCTTAGATGTCATCAAACGAAGAACTCTCTATTCAGAAAAGTTATCTCCTATTTATACTAAACAACCTTAGCCAATGTTTAACCCCACAAAGTCTGTTGACACGGCCGTGTCGTTCAAAGATTGCATCTTCTCGTTATAACCACACCCCAAGCACTTCAACTTGGCTTCCTGACCAACCTGTATCCATGACCCGTGCATCACTCTATTTGAACGCTACAAGAACCATGTGCATGGCCTCATGACACGACCGAGTCATATGAATGTGTAGATCACCTTTTGATGTCAGGTTATTCCTTTTAGGCTCCATATTACTTCTTACTTCAGACACTATCATATTCTTGCTCAATTGAGATGTAAACACAAATTTACATCAAATAGCATATAGCATGCAAAAAAAGGATAAGGGTATACAATGAATTAAAAATATGCAAATGTTAAGTAAAATTAGTATAATTATAGCCTCATCACCCCCTACTCGCAAGATTTTCCTTCATCCGCATGCATCAAACCAAAAAAGTTAAAGAATCTAAAATTTTGAACTCTTGCTGGGTTTTGGTTCTCGCGCCCTAACCCTTATGTTGTGCATGTCTTCTCTTAATTTCCTTATTTCATGTGCACCGAAAGTCATATCTCTGCAAAAAGCCCTAGCCTTTTCCAGTTCCTATGCACATTCCGACTTTTAATTGGGTCACTATGACTAGTTGAGCTAATTAAAGTAGCCCGATCACCTGCTAGGTACCCTAGAAATTGGGAGACAACCCTGAAATGTCAATTTAAGCAAATGAGTTCAAAATTGACTTCAGTTAGTTGCAATAGACTTGTACGATCTATATGAGTGCAACAAAAGTCGTTTCGTTTGAATTTGAGATCATTTAGTGAAAGTGACCCTTTTAGGTCAAGTTGTTCAACACAACCTCAAAATGTCATTTTGAGCAACATTAACTTCTATCAATTTCATTAGACTCATATGATCCATACGAGTGCAACGCAAGTCGTTTTGTTTGAATGCTTGGTCATTTAGTGAAATCAACCGATTTAGGTCACATTGTTAGACACAACAACACCGAAATGTCATTTGGAGCAAATGAGCTCAGAATTGCCTTCAGTCAATTGCATTAGACTTATATGATCCGTATGAGTACAACACAACTCGATTCGTTCGGATCTGAGGTCATTTAGGGAAAATGACTGTTTTAGGTCACGTTGTTCAACACGATCACCACAAAACCACTTTTTGAGTAAATGAACTCAAAATTGACTTGAGTCAGTTGCATTAGACTCATATGATCCATATAAGTACAACAGAACTCATTTCGTTCAAATATGACAGTGTTTAGTCAAATTGACCAAAATGGGTCTCGTAAAATTATGTGGTGCCCCAAAAAGCGTTAACACTTGAAATACAACTCCATCTCATCAACATTGATTCGTCATTCAACAACTAGGAACCTGATGAGTCCGATTTATATAGGGTTTTTCGGACTCATTTGGGCCTGTGTTTCTCACTCGTGCACGGCATTTCAACCGGTAATCAGTTATATTTGCTTCGTTTGGTCAATGACCACTCTGTGCACTGCATTGGCCCGAGGGTGTGCAATTGCGCATTCTGTTGTCGGGGGTAAGCACATGGTGATTCCATGGCTCTTTCCGGCTATTTTTTTATTGCATTTCTGTGATGCTGGAGGGTCCCCTTGTGATTTATTTGTTTGCATGCAGGTGGTCAGTTTTCCCCCAAGTCCGGAATTCAAACTTGTGGAAAACGCACGACCGTGCGTTTTCTTCCTAGTCGTGCGTTTTCTGCAGGTTTCTCTGGAGGATTGACCAACCCGTGCAATTTCTTCACACACGGTTTCTTCGGAACCGTGCGTGAAGGAAACACACGGTTTTCCTGTAGCTGCCTTGATTTATTGTGCTCTGTGATTAAACGTGTGATTTGCTCACGCACGGGCAGAAGTGCCCGTGCACGAGTAAAATGCACGGTTCCACCTGCTTGCCAGAAATTTCTGCTTTCTGTTGTTACCCGTGCGTTTTCCTTCACGCACGGGCGGAAGAGTCCGTGCGCAAGGAAACGCACGGGTCAACGCTTCTTCTTCCGCAAACTTGTTCTGAAATTTAATATCGCACGGTTAACGCACGGTCGTGCGCCAAACCGTGCGTGACCATTATTTTTGACTTCCCTATTTAAGCTGCAGGTCTCATTCGCCCAAAGGATCCCAGCCTGCCATTTCCGCTCCTCTGAGCGGGAAAACCTTCCTCCTGTCATTTTCTTCTCTCCTCCTTGGAGAGCTCGTACGACCACCGTTCTCCCTCCAAAAGCTCTTAATAGCTTCATCTTCGGCCGCCATCGTCATCTCCAACCTCAAAGCTCCGTTTCAAGCTCTTAGGTGTTGCATACGTGGAGTTCTCCGGTCAGGATTAACCCGACGGCTATTCACGAAGAAGACGGGCTATTAGAAGGAAGTGACAGCCCTTCTCAACCCCGGACGTCATCTGTAGACCGAGCACGGACAAGGCCCGACAACCCTTGACTCCGGTCGCGAATCTCGGAAAGTCTTCGTGTGTTTGGTTGTATCTCTCCCCCTTCTCTTGTAGTAACTTTGCTCTTGATTGCGTGGTTGCTGGATTGATGAGCAAGAACTTGATTTGCTTAATGATTTCAGCATGTCTATTTGTTGACATATTTTAGTTCTAGATTGTGTTGGTGTGCTTCCATCTTTTGTGTTCTTGACGCGATAGTGCCGTCCTAACAATTGTTAGGAGCGTGCGTGGCGAAGAGGTGACTGTGACCCTCAATGGTTTGTCCATCCTCCTTATTACTCACTTAAGTAATCCACCCAAGCGACGCGGTGAAGGCGACCCGCAATAGTTTTATTAGTGTTAAAATTAGGAAACCAAAAATCAAAACCCCTTGTTACATTGACACTTGCAATCCCTCTTTCAATAGCAAAGTCACACTCCCTACCTGCACTCCTCGAGAGATCGATATCTGGGGATTCAACTCCTCAACTTTATTACTTGACTACAATCGGTACACTTGCCGAAAGTGCATCAAGTTTTTTGCGCCGTTGACGGGGAGTGCAACCGTTGTGTGCACTTTTTTTTTTAGAAAAATGATTGTTGTTTGACCATTCTGTCCTCTTCTTTACTCGTTCTTTTTTGTTCAATTTTGTCCACGGCTAATTCAAAATGCAGGAACCTCAGCTAGCCTCCAACCACGATGAGGACAACTTTGCGCTATCCGCGTAGCAAATCAAGTTTATCTCGCAGCATTGTTTGTTTCATGGGCTCCACGGAGAGAATGTCGAGGTTCATATTGATAGCTTCCTGGAGCTTTGTGGCACCTTTTGCTATGCTGGGGACGTGCAGGACAAGGCTATGATTCAGCTTTTCGTGTTTTCTCTTGCTGGAAAAGCTAGACTATGGTATAGGGATATCATCCAGAGCGAGCTAACTTCATGGAAGTGCGATGAAGTCCAATTCCTCAGAAAGTACTGTTCGCGTGCGCAGTTGACGCAAGTGAATTTAGATTTGGTCACATTCACGCAGATCCCTGGCGAGTCTCTCTGTGAGGTTTGGGAAAGATTTCGGTTGCTGCAATCCAGGTGTTCTGGTCAGGACACGTTTGGAAAGTCGTTCTTGCAAACATTTTATTTCGGTATTCAAGAGCAGTTTCGATACCTGTTCGACACCGCCGCTGGAAGCGCCCTCATTAATAGGACTATGGCTGACGCTTGGCGGATCGTGGACGACGTGGTGCGCTCCAGCAGTTTATGGAAGATGCCTCCCGTGCCCGAAGCCGTAGGGGACTCTCAGTTCATAGGTAACAATACCGGGGAGAGCGAGCAGCTTATCCATCGTTTTATGGTATGGGTTAGAAAGTGGTGGCGATCTCAAACAGTAATATTGCAACAGTTACAAGATATTATTTCTGCCGTCAGTAAAATGTTGGAATTATGGGTCTGCCGTCCAGCCGAGACAGTAAATGCTATGAACCTCAGAAGCGGTAGGCTGGTGGATAATCGTGCACATCGGGAGGACCAACCCTCTGAACACATGGATAAGCCAAGTGCTGATGAGTCGCCCAAGGAACCCTCAGTGGCTATTACACCTGAAGTCCAACTCCAGCGGGAAAGGCCTCCATTTCCGCATAGGCTGCAAAATATCAGAAAAGAGAGGCAACAACAAAAGTTTCAGGATATTCTGAAGGGTGTTCAGGTGAGCATTCACATGGTCGACCTGCTGACACAGGTGCCGCACTATGCGAAGTACTTGAAGGATCTTTTGGCGAAAAATCAGGCTTCCGAGTTATGCGGCAGCGTTTCGACCTGGGAGGATTGCCCCACTATGGCGGTGCGGGATTGGCCCATAAAACAAAAAGATCAAGGGAGCTTCACGATTGCATGTACCATTGGGTGATCCGCGCTTAGTCATGCGTTGCGTGATTCTGGAGCGTCCATCAACCTCATGTCGCTATCCATCTTCCGTGAGCTGGGCTCTGGTGTTCTTCGGCCCACTAATGTCATTATGCAGCTGGCTGATCGATCAAAGAAGAAACCGTTTGGAGTGGTTGAGGATCTCACGGTTGTGATTAACGGGTTGTCCTTTCCGTCCGACTTTGTTATCCTCGATATTGAGGATGCGGATGGGACGTCGATTATTCTGGGGCGTCCGTTCCTTGCCACTGCTAGAGCCATCATCGATGCAGAAATGGGTTTGCTGACGTTGCGCCTAGGATCAGAGGAGACTGTTTTTGATATGTATAAGGCGTCAAGAGGAGATAGCCGTGCGGAGCTGGGTGTTATGGAGATTGAGGGGATGGATATTGACGACGACAGGACTTTTCAGCCTGATGAGGTTGAGGGTGAGTTTTGTGACCCCGATATAAATATTCAGGAAGGTTCGTGCGAGGCGCAGGTTGGAGACCCCAAGCTTCTGGCGGTACCCCCGTTTGACTCAGATGGATCTCGCGAGTTCAAGTCGCTCCCTAGCACGCTGAAGTATGTCTTTCTAGGAGAGAAAGAAACTCATCCTGCCATTATTTTTGCTATTCTTACAGCTGATAAGGAGGTCCGTCTCGTTGAAGTGTTGAAGTTACATAGAAAAGTCGTGGGTGGAAAATTTCGGACGTCAAAGGAATTAGCCCCACGGTGTGCATGCACAAGATATTACTGGAAGATAACTTCAAGCCTTCAACTCAACCGCAGCGCAGATTGAACCCTATGTTGCAGGAGGTGGTGAAGAACGAGGTTATCAAGATTTTGGATGTCGGAATTATATATCCCATAAGCGACAACGAATGGGTGAGTCCAGTGCAGTTGGTGCCCAAAAAGGGAGGAATCACAGTCGTTCGTAATGTGAACGGCGAGCCTCTTACTATGAGGCCTGTCATTGGATGGAGAGTTTGTATCGACTATCGAAAGATTAATGCGGCAACCAGGAAAGACCACTTCCCGCTGCAGTTCATGGACCAGATGCTGGAAAGGCTAGCCGAGCATGATTACTACTGCCTCCTGGACGGCTACTCGGGCTACTATCAGCTGGCAATTGCCCCAAAGGATCAGGAGAAGACGATGTTTACCTGCCCGTCAGGGACCTTTGCTTTCAGGCGGCTACCTTTTGGGTTGTGTAATGGGGTAGCCACCTTCCAGCGATGCATGACCGCGGTTTTTCGCGAGATGGTTGGGGATTTCTTGGAGGTGTTCATGGATGACTTCTCCTTGTTTGGTGATAGCTTCGAAGAAGCACTGCACAGCCTCGCTTTGGTCTTGCAACGTTGCGAGGATACTAATTTAGTGCTCAACTGGGAGAAGTGTCATTTCATGGTGCGTGAGGGGATTGTTCTAGGGCATAAGGTTTCTCGGCTGGGGCTAGAGGTTGATCCAGCGAAGGTAGAGGTGATTAGAAACCTACCCCCTCCGTCGACACTTCATGGCATTCGTAGTTTTTTGGGGGCATGCTGGATTCTATCGGCGCTTTATTCAGGGGTTCTCGGCTATAGCTAAGCCCTTATTTAATCTATTGGCGAAGGATGTCGAGTTTGTGTTCGACGACGATTGCAATCGGGCATTTAATTGTTTGAAGGATCGATTGATTTCATCCCTGATTCTCTCATCCCGGATTGGACAGTGCCTTTTGAGATGATGTGTGATGCTAGCGACGTCGCGATGGGTCACTGTTGGGGCAGCGTAAAAATAAGATCTTTCATACAATTGCCTACGCGAGTCAGACGTTGAACGATGCACAACTGAACTATACCACGACCGAGAAGGAGCTTTTCGCTATCGTTTTTGCCTTCGAGAAGTTCCACTCTTACTTAATTCTTTCTAAGGTGGTGGTGCATTCAGATCATGCGGCTATTCGTTTTCTCAAGCACAAGAAAGATGCTAAGCCACGGCTCATGCGTTGGATTCTATTGCTACAAGGATATGATATCGAAATTCGGGATCGCCATGGAATTGACAATGTGGTTGTCGACCATCTATCGAGCCTTGAAGGGGGAGAAGGCGAGGGCTCACAGGGAATTCCAATTTTAGACGCTTTTCCGGATGAGGGCCTGTTCGCCCTTTCTTCTATTGCTTCTACTCCTTGGTATGCTGACTTCGCCAACTTCTTGGTGAGCAAGGCGCTGCCGCCGCATTTAACATATCAACAAAAGAAGAAATTTTTCTCAGACGTCAAGTATTATCTCTGGGAGGATCCTCTACTGTTCCGCACCTGCGCCGACGGGGTTGTCCGACGTTGTGTCCCCGAGTTTGAAGTTAAAGAGATTTTGAGGCATTGCCATGATCGCGAGGCTGGCGGGCATTTTGGTGCCACACGGACCGCTCGCAAGGTTCTACAGTGCGGTTTGTTTTGGCCTACGTTATTCTGTGACTCTTTTACCTACGTCAAAGAGTGCAACGAATGTCAGCGCACAGAAAACAATGCTCGACGTGACGAAATGCCTTTGAACAATATGCTGGTTTGCGAGTTATTCGACGTATGGGGGATTGACTTTATGGGCCCTTTCCCCATGTCGCATGGAAAGCAGTACATCCTAGTTGTGGTGGATTATGTGTCTAAATGGGTGGAGGTGGAGGCGGTCTCGTCAAATGATGCCTGCACCGTGCTCCTCTTCCTTCATAGGAACATCTTCTCCCGCTTTGGCGCACCGAGAACTATAATAAGCGACGGGGGTAGTCATTTCTGCAACCAGCAATTCGCGCAATTGCTGAAACGGTTCGATGTTCACCACAAGGTCGCTTTAGCCTACCATCCCCAGACGTGTGGTCAAGTGGAGATTTCAAATAGGGAACTGAAGCGGATTTTAGAAAAGTCTATCCACTCCAACCGAAAGGAGTGGGCAGAGAAGGTGAGTGATGCTCTTTGGGCTTACCGAACTGCGTTCAAGACATCGATAGGGATGTCACCCTTCCAGCTGGTATATGGCAAATCATGCCACCTTCCTGTTAAATTGGAGCACAAGGCATTATGGGCCACCAAATTGCTTAACATGGACTTTAAAGAGGCTTCTGACAAGCGACGTGGCCAGCTTTGTGATCTCGACGAATTCCACTTGTGTGCTTATGAGAGCACGAGCATATATAAGGAAAGAGCCAAGCGCTGGCATGATAGACATATCTCACCCAAGGAATTCAAGCCGGATGACCAGGTTCTTTTGTACAACTCACGCCTGCGGCTGTTTCCCGGGAAGTTAAAATCCAGATGGAGCGGTCCTTATATGGTTGTAAGTGTCTCTCCATACGACGCGATAGAGATTCGGGACGACAAGGACTACACTTTCAAAGTAAACGGGCATCGCTTGAGGCGATTTAAGGGGAGTGTCATCGATAAAGACGTGCAATGCGTACTGCTGCAAGACCCCGATGGATGTTAGCCTCCTTTTGTTGTTTTGTTTACATTTGTTGCTTGGATTAGCTTCTTTCTGGTTTTGTAAAACAATATATAAGACTGCTAATACAGGTATTTGGTCCACCTTAAGGACAGTAAAGAAAAGGGCTTATGGGAGACAACCCAATTTCGCTGCTTTTAATTTGTTCAATTATGTTGATGTGATTATATGTTTATAGTATTCGTGCTTGGAGGTATTCTCTTTTGCAGGTGGAGTTCATTTGGGCCGTGGAATTTCTACTGAAAATAACGTCGAACTTCTGGTATGCTCATTTGCTGAGCATGGGGTAACCTCTCCCCCAACTTTTATTTCATTAATTTTATTGCAAATCTTGTATTAGGTTGTTTAGATTAAGTCTGGTGGGGGAGAGTTATGCGAGTTACCTGTGCACGTGCATCACTATCACTTTCATACCAAAAGCATATTTTTATTTTCTATTTTCATGAAATCACGTCCGTATTGTGCACATACACCCGCATGAGCGCGATCTTAACCACGCGCGCGGCTCGAGTCAAATATATTTCTTTTGTGTAAACTTAAAAATAGCGGTGCTGGCTTAGGATTTTAGTATAGAGTAGTGCGAAACTCATGCAGTGCACCTAATCGAGTGCTCGTGATCTATGTAGAAATAGTATAGATTTAATTTTTCTTTATGCTCGTGGATTTATACTTTTTCTGCAGATGTAAATATTGTTTGTACTACTCAAAATGTTGAATCTGGTGTAATCAAACAGTAGTGTAGGGATGTGTGTAGCCGTCACTAGACTCGTTTTGCTCGAGTCGGGAGGAAGGATCATCTTTGTCGGTGGCTAAGAACTTGCCCCAAGCTACTCTTGAAACATTGGTGCATGGTTAGTCAAGCGTGAGCGTGATATAGACCATCATTTTGGCCCGGTTGAGCCTTGAACCCCGTCCTAACGTAATCCTTGTTAGCCTATGTTGTTCCTATCTGATGAATAATTATTTATAAACATTTTAGTATACATTTTTGTTTAATTTCGAAATATAATTTGTAATATTTTATGTAAATTATTGAATAAATGATTTGTTTTTTTTTCTCTAAATAAATATTTTTAGAACTTAAAAAAATATATTATAACAAATATAAGTTGTTTAGATATAAGTTAAATAAAATATGTAATTGTTGTATTTATATTATATAAAATAAAAATAAAAATAGATTATAATTATTATAATAAATATTAAATATAATGGTACAGTTATGATAATAATATAAATATTTATACTACTTTTATATAATATATATATATATATATCTAATAACTGTAATAATTAATATAATAATAATTATATTATCATAATGATAATCATAGCTTATAATAATTAAAGATATATTATAATTAATATATATTTCTATGTATATATATATAAAGTTACAATTAAACATATATATTAATTATATTACATAAAGGTATATATATATATAAATATATCTATATATGTAAATAAAAAAATAAATAAAAAGAATTTAAAACTAGGACAAAATAATTTTATCATTTGAATATATTAATCTATATGTATAAATCTTGAAGAACATAATATATATATAATGTTTCTGGTTTTGACAGAAATGATTAGTTGGTCTAGTGGATTGGTGGCTAGTTATACTCTCTGGTTGATTGGGATCAAGACCAGGCCAAAGCATTTTTTGTATGGATTTATTCCAACCCGCCAATCCGCAACCCGCCAGCTACCTGCAACCCGCCGCCAACCCGCAACCCGCCAGCTACCTGCAACCCGCCGCCAGCCCGCGACCCGCCAGCTGCCTGCCTGCCCGACCCGCCAGCTGCCTGCCTGCCCGACCCGCCAGCTGCCAGCCCGACCCGCCATCCTTATCCAGCCAGCCAACTCAGCTGCCAAGTGTGCTCTATCCTTATCCAAGCCGCCACGTGTCAAGCTATCCAATAGCCAGCTGTCCCATAAGCTGATTTTCAGCTTTTCCAAAAGTTGTTTGGCAGCTTTTCCAAAAGCTGTTTGGCAACTTTTCCAAAAGTGCTTTTCCAAAAGCAATTTTTTTTCTATAAATAGAGGGGCAGAGCTGAGTAGAATTATTCGAACTCCAGCAGATTCCTTAAGAACTGTTAGGACTCCCCAGCTCTCTGACAAGGAACTGGTAGTAGCTTTCAAGTAAACTAAAGTTCTGTAAGTTGTAATTTTTCAGCTTTATTTTCAGCTTTTTAGAAAGTTGTAATATTTTCGGACTTTATAAAATAGACTCTTTCAATTTCAATTCTGAGTACTTTACTGCTTTCTTTTACTTTATTTTTTTATACTATCCCGAATGAAAGGCGAAGCTCTGCTTATGTCCTGGATTAAGATAGTGTAAAACTACTTTCAAACCTATTTTCAAAACCCTATTCTTTCATACTATCCCGAATGAAAGGCGAGACGAAAGTCTAAGTCCTGGATTAAGATAGTGCGGAAGCGCTGCAAAATTTTAGTTTTTACTACCCTATCCCAAAAACAAAGGTGAAGCGAAAGCTTAAATCCTGGATTGAGATAGATAGGTAGATATTATTTTCTGTACTTTATACCGCCCCCATCCTGAGAAGAGGCTAAGAACCCTTAGCACTTGGTCAAGATGAGCTCTGGGCTGGATACTATTTTCAAATATTTCAACTCTACTTTCTAGTTATTCTAACTAGGGTTTTCTGTTAATTGATCATATACCAGGTGACGAGACACTACGTTTACGTTAACCCGTTTAAACGCAAGCCTTCCCGGTCGTACTTTCGAGTCAGTGATGCTACCAAAGGGACCCTCTCGTTAAGTTAGATAATTAAGAAATAAAGTTGTTCTTTAATAGGCGAATTAATATCCGCTCAAAGTAATTCTGAAATCGAGGACTAAACTCTAAGTCCCTCTCTTAATAAAATCACGTACATAATTTTTTTTTTGTATCTTTTAATTTTAAAATAAACCCCACTCCGTTCTTTCGATAAAATAATAGTCAGTTCTAAAAAGTAGAATAATTAACACCGATCCCAGGAAAAATACGACCTTGATATTTTCTATAAAATACTATACTCCTATGCGATAGGTACTCTTGCCTTAATCCACAGGATATAAGTAAGTAAAAAGAGATAGACTTATATACGTAAAAGATTATATAAAACCAAATCTATCTTCTTTAAAACAAACTTTACTTATCAAGCTTTTTGGCGCCGTTGCCGGGGACTAGTTTATTTGTGTTAATATTTGAAAATAAAAGAACGCTATTAATTTTATCTTTTCTTTTTCTTGTTATTAAAAACCTTAGTTTTTATAAAAATAAAACAAACCTAAAATTCCGTGAATTTAAAACTTTATTTTTATAAAACCTAACTTTTTATTAACAAGTTTATTAACTACTAAAAAAAACAAAAAAAAAAAAAAAAAAAAACCTAACCTACTATTTTAACGTATTTTATAAAAAACTTGAAAAAAATAAAACTAGTTTATAATCAAAAACCTGCTTTTATTATAAAACTGCTTTTATAAAAAAACCTATTTTATATAAAAAACCTGTTTTTAGTTATTTTCCGTTTTACGTCTTTTCGTGTGTTTGTAATTTTTTAACTTAGTTTTTTTTACCCTATTTTTGTTTTTATATAAAAAATCTTTTGTTTAGTGTATGATCCGCAGAACTCCATCGGATTTAACTCTTGGACTTGATCCTGAAATCGAACGCACCTTTCGCAGGCGCCTCCGATCTCTGAATCAAGAGCTCGTATTAAATCTGGAAGAGTCCGTAGGCACCGCACACGTTCAAGAAATGGCAGCAGAGCAACAACAAATGCCAGAGGTGGTCCCCCAAAGGACCATGTCTTATTATGCACGACCTAATTTAGATGACACCGGGTCTAGTATCGTTCGTCCACCAATTGCTAATAATAACTTCGAGATTAAATCGAGTATAATCCAAATGATTCAAAATTCCGTTCAATTCGATGGATTGCCCGACGAAGATCCAAATACGCACTTGTCAAATTTCTTAGAAATATGCGACACATTTAAGATAAATGGCGTCACTGATGATGCCATCCGTCTTCGCTTATTTCCTTTTTCGCTACGAACGAAAGCCAAACAGTGGCTAGGTTCTCTCCCCAGAGGATCTATTACCACTTGGGCCGATATGACCGAAAAATTCCTAACAAAGTATTTTCCACCTGCGAAAACCGCACGTCTGCGTGCGGATATTTCTTCCTTTGTGCAAGGCGAGTCTGAGTCTCTTTATGAGACTTGGGAACGTTTTAAGGAATATCTACGTCGGTGTCCACATCATGCACTGCCAACTTGGTTCCAGGTACAAATATTTTATAATGGTTTGAATATTCAAACCAGACAAGCCATTGATGCTGCCGCTGGGGGCACGCTCAATAACAAAACCCCCGAGGCCGCTCAAACCCTCTTTGAGGAAATGGCCATGAACGCGTACCAGTGGAACGTGCAAAGGTCACGCCCTAAACAAGCTGGGATATATGAGCTCGACACTTCTTCTACTTTAGCACTCCAAGTAGAAAATTTAACTAAACAATTGGCAGGAATAACTGCTTCCTCCGCCACTACTTGGAATCCGAATAATAATGTAATTGAAGAAATCGATTATATGGGGAACTCTTATAGACCTTCCTATAATCCTAATATTAACTTAAATAATAATTCTTATAATCCAGGATATAGGAACCATCCTAATTTTTCGTGGAGCAACCCCAATAATGCTCAACGCCCTCCGATTGCAAATCCAAATGGATTTGCACCACAACCCCCACAACCACAAACACCACCACCACCACCGAACCAATTTAGGCCAACCCCGATAGAAGACATATTCACGAAATATGTCAGTATTAATGAGTCCAATATCCGGAACCTGACCGGATCAATTAAAAACTTAGAAACACAAATTGGACAAATATCAAAAATGCTATCGGAACGCCAACCTGGTAATTTGCCAGGAAATACGGAACCAAATCCGCGGGATACTGGCCAGTCCAGTAACCCATCAAGTTGACAAGCCGTCAAACTACGAAGTGGCAGGGAGCTACCACCACCCGTTAGGGTAGAAAAAGAAGCTAAGGTTAGCCTTCCTACACCACTTCCTGTTACGACTCTGCCTCCTCAACCCCCGCGAATTTCTTCCACACATGTTGTTTTACCTTATCCATCTAAATTAAAAGATGAGCGAGAAGATGAACAATATAAAAATTTTCTAAAAATGCTAAAACAAATTCAAATCAATATACCTTTCTGCGAGGCAATTGCACAGATGCCTAAATACGCAAAATATTTAAAAGCGTTATTTTCAAATAAAAAGAAACTCGAAGATATTTCGAGAGTTTTTCTTAACGCCGAATGTTCAGCCGTTTTATTACATAAATTACCCCCAAAATTAAACGATCCGGGACGATTTTCTATCCCGTGTCTTTTCGGTAATCTATTAATAAAAGATGCGTTAGCAGATTTAGGTGCTAGCATAAATTTAATGCCCTACTCGCTCTTTCAAAAACTAGGATTAGGTAACCCCAGCCCAACTAAAATGAGCATCCAATTAGCAGATCGTTCTATTAAATATCCAGTAGGGATAGTAGAGGATGTTCTGGTCAAAATAGACAAGTTTATCTTCCCGGTAGATTTTGTTATACTTGACATAGAGGAAGACGCCGATGTTCCCATAATTCTCGGTCGTCCTTTCCTCGCAACCTCTCGCGCGATAATAGACGTAAGTAACGGTAGACTTCTCTTACGAGTAGGAGATGACGAGGTTACTATCGATATAGATCCCTCTATGAAAAATTCTTTAATAAATGACGATTCCTGCTACCTTGCGGAAGCCTCTTTTGAGGAAAATGGTTTTCCCTATTCTGATTTATTTTCAATAACTGTAGAAGAATCGGACTTGGCAGACTTACCCATTTCAAATGAAATGCCTACCGATGATCCTTTAGAACCTTTTATATCTTTAACTTCTACAACTTTAAAAACTCCAACTTCATATGAAAAACCACCAACCCTCGAGCTGAAAACACTTCCTGCACATTTAAAATACGTTTTCCTTGAAGCCAAATCTAAACTCCCTGTTATAATTTCTGCCGAATTAAATGATAAGAAAACGTCTGAATTAATAGAAGTGTTAAAACAACATCGTCATGCATTAGCATGGCAAATTTCTGATATCCAAGGACTCAACCCATCTTTTTGTACGCATAAAATATTTTTGGAAGATAACCCTCGTAAATCTATCCAGCCCCAACGACGTTTAAATCCTAATATGAAGGATGTCGTAAAAGCTGAAGTAATGAAATTATTAGACGCAGGAATTATCTATCCAATCTCAGATAGCACATGGGTTAGTCCCGTACAAGTCGTCCCTAAGAAGGGCGGTATAACGGTAGTACCAAACGCTAATAATGAACTAATTCCAACACGTACTGTTACGGGTTGGAGGATGTGCATCGATTATCGAAAATTAAATGATGCCACCCGTAAAGATCACTTTCCACTACCGTTTATAGATCAAATATTAGAGCGACTCTCGGGTCACTCATATTATTGTTTTCTCGATGGTTATTCAGGGTATTTACAAATTCCTATAGCCCCTGAAGATCAAGAGAAAACTACGTTCACTTGCCCCTTTGGTACTTTCGCCTATAGGCGAATGCCATTTGGACTTTGTAATGCGCCAGCTACATTTCAAAGATGTATGCTAGCTATTTTTGGCAAGTTAGTAGAGGACGTTATGGAAGTATTTATGGATGACTTCTCCGTATTTGGAGACTCATTCCATACATGTTTAGATAACCTCGCTCGTGTTCTTCAATGCTGTGAAGACACGAATTTAGTGTTGAACTAGGAGAAATGCCACTTTATGGTTCGCGAAGGTTTAGTTCTCGGTCATAAAATTTCTTCCCAGGGAATCGAGGTCGATAAGGCCAAAATAGAAATAATTGAAAAACTTCCTCCTCCAACAAATGTAAAATCTATTCGAAGTTTCTTAGGCCATGCAGGTTTCTATAGACGGTTCATTCAAAATTTCTCTAAAATAACAAAACCGTTAACTCATTTATTAGAAAAAGAAGCCCCATTTATATTCGATAGTGAATGCTTAGTAGCATTCAATATTATTAAAGACAAACTTATCAACTCTCCTATTTTAGTATCCCCAGATTGGTCCTTTCCTTTTGAGATCATGTGTGATGCGAATGATTATGCGGTAGGAGCTGTCTTAGGACAACGAGTAGACAATTATTTTCATCCTATCTATTATGCAAGTAAAACTCTCACATCCACACAAACCAATTACACGACAACGGAAAAGGAACTACTGGCGATTGTATTTGCATTTGATAAGTTTAGATCTTATATTACGCTATCGAAAATTATAGTTTTTACGGATCATTCTGCCTTAAAATATTTACTAAGGCAGATGCAAAACCCCGTTTATTACGTTGGATTCTCTTATTACAAGAATTTGATTTAGAGATCCGAGATAAGAAAGGCGCAGAGAATTTGGCAGCCGATCATCTTTCTCGACTAGAAAATGCTGCAACAGATACACTCGTGGAAGCCGACATCGAAGATAAATTCCCTGAAGAAAGTCTCCTCGCACTCGAAAAGGTAACCAACTCTTCTACTCCTTGGTTCGCAGACTTGGCTAACTATTTAGTAGCCCGAGTCCTTCCAAAAGCTTTTTCATTTCAAGAAAAGAAGAAATTCTTTTCTGACTTGAAAAACTACTTTTGGGAAGACCCGTATTTATTCCGAGTCTGTGCCGACCAAGTAATTCGAAGATGTATTTCGAACGAGGAAGGACTAAAAATACTACGGCACTGCCACGAAGGACCAACCGGCGGACACTATCAATCCAACCGGACTGCACGTAAAGCCCTTGAAGCAGGATTCTTTTGGCCTACTTTATTCAAGGACGCTCAAAAAATGGTAAGCGTTTGCAACCGCTGCCAACGGTCAGGTAACATTTCTCGTCGGGACGAAATGCCCCAAAACTTTTACTTAGAATGTGAAATTTTTGATCTATGGGGCATAGATTTTATAGGCCCTTTACCTCCTTCTTTTAAAAATCATTATATTTTAGTAGCGGTCGATTACGTTTCACGATGGGCTGAAGCGCAAGCTTTGCCCACTGCTGACTCGAGAGTCGTCGTTAAATTTCTGAAAACCTTATTTTCACGTTTTGGCACGCCTAGGGCTATAGTCAGCGATCGAGGTACTCATTTTTGTAACACCCAGATGGCTAAAGTGTTAGCCAAATATGGAGTTACTCATAAACTCGCTACCGCTTATCACCCCCAAACAAGCGGTCAAGTGGAGGTAGTCAATAGAGAACTAAAGCGCATATTAGAAAAGACTGTAGATACCAATCGAAAAGATTGGTCGCTCAAATTAGATGATGCACTTTGGGCCTACCGTACAGCATTCAAAACTGCGATCGGTTGTACACCTTATCGTTTGGTATATGGAAAAGCATGTCACCTACCTGTAGAATTAGAACATCGCGCATACTGGGCGCTAAAATTTCTTAACTTAGATACAAACTTAGCCGCCGAACAACGTAAATTTCAACTCAATGAACTTGAGGAATGACGTGCAAACGCCTATGAAAATAATAAATTTTATAAAGAGCGATCTAAGTTTTATCATGATAGGAAAATTAAATTTCCAAAATCTTTTTCACCAGGTGATCTTGTCCTACTATATAACTCACGCCTTAAATTATTTCCAGGAAAATTAAAATCCCGTTGGACTGGACCCTATACTGTTAAACAAACCTGGCCATATGGGACCGTTCTTATTTCTCACCCTGAACTAGGAGCTTTCAAAGTAAACGGGCACCGTTTAAAACTATATTTTACTGGGGACCCTTTTCAAAAAGAACCTGAAACCCTAACACTACTTCATAACCTTGATATATAAATTCCCTTGTATATTTCCATCTTTTATGCTTTTGTATATTCTGTACATATTTTTTACTTCATACATATGCCTAACATAAGTATGGGGGTGCTTTTAGCTGCAAGTTATTTTCACTTTTATGATATATCTTATGTTTTCAATAAAAGTATTGTTTATTTTAGTACTCATCCAAAACAAGTCAAAATTTTCAAAACCATACTATGTAAATATATTCCAAAAAAAGCTGAGTTGATCAAAAATGCAAATTATTCAATTTTCAAATTTACTACTCCTTCTCCTAACTAGATAGATATAAATATCCGGAATACACTTGTAAACACTACCTTGTAAAATTTCATTATAAACGGAGTTAGTTTTTTAGCAAGTCTGCTTTCAATATCAAAGGAAATACATATATATACAATAGAAGCAAACATATTATGTTCACCAAACAATTGTAGACTGTAATTATCATTACTTCAATCTTGTTATAATATAGAAAATATCAAGCTATTACCATTGCTCTCAAAATCTTTTATCAAAATTATTTTACAACCCTACCTACTATTTCGCTTGGCATGTTTCTTTACGCACGCAAGCATCTAGGAGTATGTGCTCCTAGAAAAGAAAAGATCTTATGTCCATGGGAATAAAATATTCCGTAAACATAGGCATCCAATAAATGTTAAAAGACCATATGAAATGGAGTATGTGCTCCTAAACATATGCATTGGATTAATTCAAAAGTCAATTCTGCAAAGTTTTTTTTTACTATTTTGGAAAATCTTTTCCTAAAATAGTTGTAACAATGCATGAATATGAAAAAAAGGTGAGAGGATAAAATTCATCACCTCGTACTTTCAAAGCCTTTGTGTGGGCAAAACCACCAAGTTGATATCCCCTAAAACCACTACAACATTGAATTAATTTTGCTTAAAATTTTGAGAGAGCATACTTAATAGGTTGTAATTTTTCAACATATCCCATGCAAGAATAGTAGTCATAAAGCCAATCTATCTTTGTTATATCTGATTTTAATATCTGCTTACTATTTGTTTTCAAAAACTTTTATGGCTATAAATTCTAACTCTGGTATCAATGATATATATATATATATATATATAGCATTTAACTCTTTATTCACCGGATATTTATACCTGTTTTATCTTGAAGAATTAAATTGATAGTAAATAGAAAATTTCATAACTTGTAAATATACTCAACTCTATATTTACTCTGGAATAGCAAAATCTAAGTATGGGGGTATTTGATGAATAATTATTTATAAACATTTTAGTATACATTTTAGTTTAATTTCGAAATATAATTTGTAATATTTTATGTAAATTATTGAATAAATGATTTGTTTTTTTTTCTCTAAATAAATATTTTTAGAACTTAAAAAAATATATTATAACAAATATAAGTTGTTTAGATATAAGTTAAATAAAATATGTAATTGTTGTATTTATATTATATAAAATAAAAATAAAAATAGATTATAATTATTATAATAAATATTAAATATAATGGTACAGTTATGATAATAATATAAATATTTATACTACTTTTATATAATATATATATATATATATATCTAATAACTGTAATAATTAATATAATAATAATTATATTATCATAATGATAATCATAGCTTATAATAATTAAAGATATATTATAATTAATATATATTTCTATGTATATATATATAAAGTTACAATTAAACATATATATTAATTATATTACATAAAGGTATATATATATATATAAATATATCTATATATGTAAATAAAAAAATAAATAAAAAGAATTTAAAACTAGGACAAAATAATTTTATCATTTGAATATATTAATCTATATGTATAAATCTTGAAGAACATAATATATATATAATGTTTCTGGTTTTGACAGAAATGATTAGTTGGTCTAGTGGATTGGTGGCTAGTTATACTCTCTGGTTGATTGGGATCAAGACCAGGCCAAAGCATTTTTTGTATGGATTTATTCCAACCCGCCAATCCGCAACCCGCCAGCTACCTGCAACCCGCCGCCAACCCGCAACCCGCCAGCTACCTGCAACCCGCCGCCAGCCCGCGACCCGCCAGCTGCCTGCCTGCCCGACCCGCCAGCTGCCTGCCTGCCCGACCCGCCAGCTGCCTGCCTGCCCGACCCGCCAGCTACCTGCCTGCCCGACCCGCCAGCTGCCAGCCCGACCCGCCATCCTTATCCAGCCAGCCAACTCAGCTGCCAAGTGTGCTCTATCCTTATCCAAGCCGCCACGTGTCAAGCTATCCAATAGCCAGCTGTCCCATAAGCTGATTTTCAGCTTTTCCAAAAGCTGTTTGGCAGCTTTTCCAAAAGCTGTTTGACAACTTTTCCAAAAGTGCTTTTCCAAAAGCAATTTTTTTCTATAAATAGAGGGGCAGAGCGGAGTAGAATTATTCGAACTCCAGCAGATTCCTTAAGAACTGTTAGGACTCCTCAGCTCTCTGACAAGGAACTGGTAGTAGCTTTCAAGTAAACTAAAGTTCTGTAAGTTGTAATTTTTCAGCTTTATTTTCAGCTTTTTAGAAAGTTGTAATATTTTCGGACTTTATAAAATAGACTCTTTCAATTTCAATTCTGAGTACTTTACTGCTTTCTTTTACTTTATTTTTTTATACTATCCCGAATGAAAGGCGAAGCTCTGCTTATGTCCTGGATTAAGATAGTGTAAAACTACTTTCAAACCTATTTTCAAAACCCTATTCTTTCATACTATCCCGAATGAAAGGCGAGACGAAAGTCTAAGTCCTGGATTAAGATAGTGCGGAAGCGCTGCAAAATTTTAGTTTTTACTACCCTATCCCAAAAACAAAGGTGAAGCGAAAGCTTAAATCCTGGATTGAGATAGATAGGTAGATATTATTTTCTGTACTTTATACTGCCCCCATCCTGAGAAGAGGCTAAGAACCCTTAGCACTTGGTCAAGATGAGCTCTGGGCTGGATACTATTTTCAAATATTTCAACTCTACTTTCTAGTTATTCTAACTAGGGTTTTCTGTTAATTGATCATATACCAGGTGACGAGACACTACGTTTACGTTAACCCGTTTAAACGCAAGCCTTCCCGGTCGTACTTTCGAGTCAGTGATGCTACCAAAGGGACCCTCTCGTTAAGTTAGATAATTAAGAAATAAAGTTGTTCTTTAATAGGCGAATTAATATCCGCTCAAAGTAATTCTGAAATCGAGGACTAAACTCTAAGTCTCTCTCTTAATAAAATCACGTATATAATTTTTTTTTGTATCTTTTAATTTTAAAATAAACCCCACTCCGTTCTTTCGATAAAATAATAGTCAGTTCTAAAAAGTAGAATAATTAACACCGATCCCAGGAAAAATACGACCTTGATATTTTCTATAAAATACTATACTCCTATGCGATAGGTACTCTTGCCTTAATCCACAGGATATAAGTAAGTAAAAAGAGATAGACTTATATACGTAAAAGATTATATAAAACCAAATCTATCTTCTTTAAAACAAACTTTACTTATCACTATCCCTCCTGTTGATTTAGCCCTACTCCGTGATCACCAAAGCCTAAAAGCTTTTCCCAGTCGCACACCCCAATCTCTAAATATTAGTGGATTACTTCTTGCATTTGGTGATGTTGCTGTGGTGCAGTTTTGTGATTGAGTTGGAGTTTTCATGTTAATATGTGCTGAATGTGGTTTAAAAAAAAATTGGAAGTAGAAAAGAAAAGTAAAAAAATGTTGTTTGATATGAAATAAGAAAGTGAAAAAGAAAATTTCATTTGTGATTTTATTTTTGTGGCGTTAGGCGGTGCACACACCTTTGTTGTCAAGTTCAAGTCTGGTGGTGTGCTGCACCTGCAATTTTTGGTTGGCTGGAAGATAATCTTTTGTATGAGCTCATTTGGATTGTGCGCAGCCGCTGTTTTTACTCTTTTTGCATCCTTACCTACGTATACACCCAAGCCCCATTATTATTCAAAAGTCCTACGGATTCACGCTTGAGTCAAACTAGCGTCGTGAAGAGAGTGTAAACGGGCAAGCGTATGGTCCCCGACATTGATGGATTTCTTTGGAGGTGATCACGAGCCCCGGTCTTTGGCAATGCCCATTTGAGTGGCCTACCTACTTTCTTCCTATGTATGACCGAACGATTCTCCAGAATTCCAATTTTGAGTAGATATAATATTTATTTACGCCTGTCGAAAAGTATAAACTCCGTAGTATAATTAAAAAGTTTGTCTATTATATTTTCTATGTACATGATGTATTTGATTTCTCGCAATACTTTATTTGGAAATTACTGAGCCAGCTAACTATTTTCTAGTCCACGGAGTGATGATTTGCTCGAGACGAGCAAATGTTTAAGTCTGCTGGTGTGATGAGTCCGATTTATATAGGGTTTTTCGGACTCATCTGGGCCTGTTTTCTCACTCGTGCATGGCATTACAACCGGTAATCGATTATATTTGCTTCGTTTGGTCAATGACCACTCTGTGCACTGCTTTGGCCCGAGGGTACAATTGCGCATTCTGTTATCGGGGGTAAGCACATGGTGCTCCCCATGGCTCTTTCCGGCTGTTTTTTTGTTGCATTTCTGTGATGCTGGAGGGTCCCCTTGTGATTTATTTGTTTGCGTGCAGGTGGTCAGTTTCCCCCAAGTCCGGAATTCAGACTTATGGAAAACGCACGACCGTGCATTTTCTTAGCGCACGTTTTCTTCCTGGTCGTGTGTTTTCTGCAGGTTTCTCTAGAGGATTAACCAACCCGTGCAATTTCTTCACGTGCGCAAAGGAAACGCACGGTTTTCCTGTAGCTGCCTTGATTTATTGTGCTCTGTGGTTAATCGTGCGATTTGCTCACGCACGGGCAAAAGTGCCCGTGCGCGAGTAAAACGCACGGTTCCACCTGCTTGCCAGAAATTTCTGCTTTTTGTTGTTACCCGTGCGTTTTCCTTCACACACGGGCGGAAGCGTCCGTGCACGGGTCAACGCTTCTTCTTCCGCAAGCTTGTTCTGAAATTTAATATCGCACGATTAACGCACGGTCGTGCGCCAAACCGTGTGTGACCATTATTTCTGACTTCTCTATTTAAGCCGCAGGTCTCATTCGCCCAAAGGATCCCAGCCCGCCATTTCCGCTCCTCTGAACGGGAAAACCTTCCTCCTGCCGTTTTCTTCTCTCTCCTCCTTGGAGAGCTCGTCCGGCCACCGTTCTCCCTCCAAAAGCTCTTAATAGCTTCATCTTCGGCCGCCATCGTCTTCTCCAACCTCAAAGCTCCATTTCAAGCTCTTAGGTGCTGCATACGTGAAGTTCTCCGGTCAGGTTTAACCCGACGGCTATTCACGAAGAAGACGGGCTATTAGAAGGATGTGGCAGCCCTTCTCAACCCCGAACGTCATCTGTAGACCGAGCACGGACAAGGCCCGACAACCCTTGACTCCGGTCGCGAATCTCGGAAAGTCTTCGTGTGTTTGGTTGTATCTCTCCCCCTTCTCTTGTAGTAACTTGGCTCTTGATTGCGTGGTTGTTGGATTGATGAGCAAGAACTTGATTTGCTTAATGATTTCAGCATGTCTATGTGTTGACATATTTTAGTTCTAGATTGTGTTGGTGCGCTTCCATCTTTTGTGTTCTCGACGCGATAGTGCCGTCCTAACAATTGTTAGGAGCGCGCGTGGCGAAGAAGTGACTGCGACCCTCAATGGTTTGTCCATCCTCCTTATTACCCACTTAAGTAATCCACCCAAGCGACGCGGTGAAGGCGACCCGCAATAAATTTTTTAGTGTTAAAATTAGGAAACCAAAAATCAAAACCCCTTGTTACATTGACACTTGCAATCCCTCTTTCAATAGCAAAGTCAAACTCCTTACCTGCACTCCTCGAGAGATCGATATCCGGGGATTCAACTCCTCAACTTTATTACTTGACTACGATCGGTACACTTACCGAAAGTGCATCAGAACCCCAAGGACTTTGACATGCATGGAGGACACACCTTTTGTTTGACTTTGGTCAACCCTCTTAAAAAGAGAATTTTAAGCTTTAAATTTAAAGCACACTTTTCCCAAATTAACCAAGACTGTGAGCATCAATTTCAAGGAAAACCCTTTGATGTAACCTAGAGTGAGGTTTAGTTGAAATTAAGATATTTTTAAGCGATTAATTTTATCGTGTCGAGGCCGAGCGGCCAAATCAAACTCTTTGCGTGTAAAATTACTCTTAACGAAAAAGACTCCCACGAGATCGTTAGTCGTTATTAAAGAAAAACTCCTCGATGCCTATCGAATCGAACCGAAGAGAGATTCATACGTTCACAAGCAAAATTCACAAGCAATAATTTATGAAATAAGCGGTAATTAGGGCGGCAAGAACGTTCGAGGAAAATTAATAATTAATTAATTGAGAGAATAAAACTAAGCCAAAATAAGTAGCAAGGAGGGGATGAGGTTACCCAGGGGCCTGAATCCTGTCCAAGCCTAGTCAGTGACAGGAGAGCCAACAGTTGATTGACGGAGAGTTTGCGGCGATGTTAGCGTCAATCGGGAGTTTCGCAAAGCAGAGCCACAACCGACTAGCGGAGGAAATAAATTGAAGTCGACGTCAGTCGGGCAAAATCACCGGTAGCAGCCGCGAGGTTGAAGGAGACCTAGCGGAAAGGACGGACGCTGGAAGCTGTTGGAGGCGCAGGATCAGTGTGACGTCAGTGAGTGGAGTCCGTCGGGTGGTCTAAGCGCTGCTCGGGCTCGCAGGAACGGCTGGAAAAGATGGCATCGGTGTACGGGACTGAGGATTGCTGGCAGTTTCAAGGCTAGAGGAGTACTGTAGCGGCAAGGCAAAGAAACAGAGATGTACTTGTTTCTCTGTTGTTCGGGGTTGTCCTTTTTTCTTCTTTGGCTGGCAACTTTAATAGAGATGGCGGCTGTTATTTAATTCCAAAGAAGGTGGTGGTTGTTTAATTCCAAAAGAGTCTTGAAAGTAGTTTGGTTTTTTATTTATTTTTCCAAATAAGCTTTTCCCAAATAAGTTTTTCCCAAATTTGCTTCCACGGCAACAATTGTAAGATTCCAAATATTCTTGCAACTTTCATACGACAATAATTGTTTCCAAATACATTATTTTTCAAATATTTATTTTGTATGATTTCGGTATCCTTATATTCAGGGTGCTGTTACTAGCAAACTCAGTTTGATTTCTAGCAAATCATTACTATTAGCAAACCCTCATTTTTCAAAATGGTTATTTGAAAACCATTTTGTTACTAGCAAACCAACATAATTTTTTTTAAAAAAAATTAAATTTTGTTTAAAACATTCATTCTTTCAAAATAACCCGCTGCATATAATGACATTACAAATGATTTCAAATGTATTAATTCAACCAATTATGTTAGCATTATAGATGAGTCAAAATACCGCAAATATTTAGTAGGTCCAAAACTGTTTTTTCAACAAAATATCATTATCTGCACCAAAATCTTTAAACAAAATATCGGTCGGTTTAGAAATATATTTGATTTCTAATTTCATGAGAAGTGTTCAACATGAATGTTGTAGATCTCGACGAGATCTACAATTTTCATGTTGAACACTTTTTGATTTGAAGCACTTTAGACCCCCGATTTGGCCCCTGAAAAAATTTATGTCGTACATATGTACGGACGCCCGGGATCGGCGTGGCTTTTTTCGAGGGCCAAATCGGGGGCATAAACGGCTTTAAATCTAAAAGTGTTCAACATGAAAGTTGTAGATCTCGTCGAGATCTACAATTTTCATGTTGAACACTTTTAGATTTGAAGCCGTTTATGCCCCCGTTTTGGCCCCCGAAAAAAGTTACGTCGTACATATATACGGACGCACGAGATCGGCGTGACTTTTTTCGGGGACCAAATCGGGGGCATAAACGACATCAAATCAAAAAGTGTTCAACATGAAAGTTGTAGATCTCATCGAGATCTACATCTTTCATGTTGAACACTTTTTGATTTGAAGTAGTTTAGACCCTCGATTTGGGCCCCGAAAAAATTCACGCCGAAAATCTGTATGTTCCATGAATGTCTTTTTTAGGGCCCAAATTGGAGGCCTAAACGGCTTGAAATCAAAAAATGATCAACATGAAAGTTGTAGATCTTGATGAGATCTACAACTTTCATGTTGATCACTTTTTCAAATGAGAAATATTTGGGGCTCAAAATTCAAAAATGCAAAAATTACCAAAAAGCAAGATTGGTTTGCTAGTAGTAATTTTTGGGAAGAGAAAAAAATGCAAAAAATGACAGAATCTGTTTTTTTCTGATTTGCTAGAAACGAAAGTGAGTTTGCTAATAACAGCACCCTATATTTATCCATCCTTATTTAAATAAATTAAGTTGTCTTTAACAGAATCTGTTTTATGAAAGAAGTACAGAACAACAAATAAGTGCATTATAGCAAATTGAGAAAAACAATAATTTTATTAATTTCTCAAAGTATATGGTAGCATACGTAAATATACTTGTACACTTGTACATTTATATAAGAGAAGGAGAGAAGGAATCCTATCCTAAGATGTGGGACTAAACAAGCAACCAAGATGGGCATCAAGTTGGGCCAATCTTTGGGGTTTTACATATATTCTCTAACACTCCCCCGCAAGCTAGAGCACACAAATCGTAAGCACCAAGCTTGGACAAAAATTGGTAGTATAGCGGGCTTTGGTGAGGATATCAGCAACTTGCCCAGCAACAGGAATATGTTGTAAATCTATCTTCTTTAACTGAGCCTTGTCCCGAATGAAGTGACAGTCAACTTCAATGTGTTTTGTCCGTTCATGGAAAACGGGATTCTTGGCAAAATGTATGGCAGCTTGACTGTCACAAAAGAGTAGTCGGTGAGGAAAGCTTAACCCTTAAATCACCTAGGAGACCTTCAAGCCATGTAAGCTCAGACACAACAGCTGCATTGAACGATACTCGGCTTCAGTAGAGGAGCGAGCAAATACAAACTGTTTTTTGCTGCGCCAGGTAACGAGATGTCCTCCAAAATAAGTACAGTATCCACTTGTGGAACGACGATCATCTAATGAACCAGCATAATCAGCGTCAGAATATGCAATCAGAGATAAGGAAGACGAAGAGTGCTTATATACAAGTCCTTGTCTAGGGGCAGTCTTCAAGTATCGAATAATACGATCAACTGCCTGGAGATGAGAGATACGCGGCTCATGCATGAATCAACTGACGACTCCAAAAGCAAATCATATATCAGGTCTTGTAACAGTGACATAGATCATCTTTTCCAAAATACGATGGTAATACTCTAAATTCGGAAGGAGAAGATCAGAGTCTGAGGCATGAGCACAGAGCTTGTGATTGATATCCATGGGAGTGTCGGCAGGCTTGCATCCAGAGTACCTCGCATCATGAAGCAAGTCAAGACAGTACTTTCTTTGAGATAAAAAAAGCCTATCAGGTCGCCGAGCCACCTCGAGACCTAGACAATATCGAAGATTTCTCGGATCCTTTATTTGAAACACAGTCGCCAGATGTTGTTTGATCATGCACCTGTGAGATCGTCTCCCGTAATTAAAATATCATCAACATACACCAAGAGAATTACAGTGCATGTTGGATGATGTCGAGTGAATAAAGAGAAGTCAGTTGAACTCCAAGTGAACCCAACCGCACTAACCGTCTGGCTGAACCAGTCAAACCATGCCCGAGAAGACTGTTTGAGACCATAAAGTGATTTCTTCAGATGACATACGAGAGACTCCCTCGTGGTCTCAAACCCGGGAGGTTGGTGCATATAGACAACCTCCTACAAATGAGAAAAGCATTTTTGACATCCAATTAATGTAATGTCCAGTGTTGATGAACAACAAGAGAGATCAAGCACGAACAGTGTTGAGTTTGGCGACTGGTGAAAAGGTCTCATCATAATCTAGACCTTGTTGTTGAGTAAAACCACGAGCCACAAGGCGAGCCTTCAGATGTTGAACGGTCCCATCTGAACCATTTTTAATGACAAACACCCACTTACAACTCACACTGGGTTGTGTAGGAGGAAGAGGGACAAGATTCCAAGTGTGGTTTGCCCAAAGAGCTGGCATTTCCTCGTCTATGGCCGTCCGTCACCCCGGATGTTGGAGAGCCTCATGCACAGAGGTAGGGGTGGTAATAGAGGATATAAAAAGAGCAATCTTTTGGAGGTCCGGAGATAGCGGTGTAAGGAGACATAATTCGTCATTGGGTGAGTAGTAGAGGTGATTGCCAAATCTACAGGTCGCAAAATATCATCAGCGGCGGGCATCTCCTGTAGAGACGTAGACGAAGATGGGCGACGAGTATACACCCAAAGCAGAGGTGGTTTTGGTGGGAGTATTGTGGGAATGGGAGGTGGGCTTGGTAGGGCAGGCATGGGAAGGAGAGGTGGGAGGTTAAAAGTAATGGGGACAGCAGGCCACAGAAGGAGAGACGGAATTGGAGACTCGGTTGATTGAGAATGATAGGGCTGGTCCTCGAGAAAGGTGGCATCAGCAAAAGTAGCAACCTTGCGATCCTTGGGAGAGAAGCATACGTAGCTCTTCTAACCAACAAACATATACTTCGTGGCACGTTGAGCGAGCTTTTCAGTGGAGGAACTAAGATTATGAACATAGCAAAAGCAGACAAATACACGAGGTGGGACAGAAAATGGGTTTGTCGAAGGAAACAGGAGATTAAAGGGAGAGGCAAAGTTGAGAACAAAGGAGGGCATGCGCCATGCGGTTAATAATGTAGCAGACTGTAAATACCGCAAAATTCCAATAAAGTATGGGAACATTCATTTGAAACATAATGGAGTGTGCAACATCAAGGAGGTGACGATTCTTGCGTTCAACAACACCATTTTGTTGGGGGAAACAAGCACAAGAGTTTTGATGGATGATCCCGAACTCAGCGCACATGTCAGAAACCCCATGACTTGTATACTCACGGGCATTGTCGGTTCAAAGAGTTTTAATCGTACTAGAGAACTGATTGCGAGTCTCAATAATAAAGGCACGAAGAATCCGAGTCAGATCAGAGTGATCAAGAAGTAAATATAACCATGTCATTTGAGAGCAATAATCAATAAAGAAGATGAAGTAACGATAACCAAAAGTACTCGCAGTTTTATAGGGTCCCCAAATATCTGAATGAACAGGGTCAAAAGGGGCAGCGCTTCGTGCAGAAGAAGGTGGGAAAGTAGCACGGTGTTGTTTGTCGTAGATACAGTACTCGCATGCGAAGTCATGGATAGGCTGATTCGGGAGAGCTTTTCAGAGAATGTGGAGAGGAGCATGCCCAAGACGTCGATGCCACTCAACAGAGCTAATAGAGGAGAGAATAGTGGAGTGAGAGGGGTCCAGGATGTAGAGACCATTCGACAGATGCCCTTTTCCAATGATATTCTGCGTCTTGCGATTCTGCACAACACAAGAGGTAGAAGAGAATGTTACATAGCAGTCAAGCTCTTGAGTGAGACGGCTAATTAAAAGAAGGTTGAAAGGAGAGCCCGAAACATGAAAAACTAAGCAAAGAGTGACGAAGAGAGTAAGGTTGATGTCGGTTGAGTCAAAGACAGGAATGGTGACCCCACTAGCAACAGTAATGAACTTGGGATGCACAGAGGCCAAGTAATGTGATGATTTCCATGAGGTAATGCGGTGAGAGGCTCTTAAATCCAAAATCCAGGATGAACTATGGGCAAGACAGGAGAAACCACCATCTGAAATCGACACACCAGAGCCCGGGGAACGGACGATCATCCCTTGAAGTTGCTGGATTTGGATGCGCAAGGCATCAATGTTAGTTTGAAAGTTGTTCGAAGTAGAATGTGCAGTCATGGGCAGAGGGGCAATTTAGAGCAAGACAGTGATTCAGACACGGCAAGCAGCGCAGCAGACAGAAGAAGTGAAACGTTGCGGTAAGAACAGTAAGGCGGGAAACGCTAGCGGAAAGCTTCAGTGGCAAGGGCAAACAACAGCAAGAGTCATCAATGGCAAGAGCAGACAGCGGATAGGAGAACTGCGGTCAGGCGGCAAGACCAAACGGGGGCGCGGCCTGGGGAAGAAGTGGAGGCCGGGGATGAAGAGGCAAGCGGCAATCAGGACGAGCAGGGTCAGGCGACCTGGGGATGAAGCCGCAAGAAGCAAACAGGAGGCCTGAAGCGGGTGATTGTTGGTTACGACAAGTAGTCGTAGCGGCCTGGACAAGAGAGCCAGTGGCAAGGTTGAGCTACGGCAAGAACCAAGAACCAGCTGATCAAGGGCGCTGAAGAGAGCGTGATCTGCAACAGGGTCAGGATTGGAGGATAGAGCTAGCTGCGGCAAGGGTAGTCGCGACAAGGTTGAGCTGAGAAGAAGCCGCGGTCTGGAGACAAGGGGTTGCGGCCTGGAATAAGCTGTGGTCTGGAGACAAGAGGTTGCGGCTAGTCGAAGCAGCGAACAGAGGTAATGAAGGCCTGGAGAAGCGGTAACTTGAGTGGCGGACTA
Organism: Platanthera zijinensis; assembly: GCA_039513925.1. Classification (NCBI taxonomy): domain Eukaryota; kingdom Viridiplantae; phylum Streptophyta; class Magnoliopsida; order Asparagales; family Orchidaceae; genus Platanthera; species Platanthera zijinensis. The sequence goes on along the minus strand of CM077085.1, from coordinate 54,052,208 downwards.
CCTTGCAGCCGGACTGACGGCCTGGCTAGGACACCAAGCAGCTGGCGACAAATCTTTGTGGCTATGAATTTTCGTAGCAAACTGCCAGCAAGAGCTTGCGGCAAGAAAACACTGGTTGCGACTAGGGATGTGCGGTGGCGATGAGCAAAAGCTAGCAAGAGAGCAGGCAGTTGTGGAGACCAGAGGAGGGGGCATGAAGGCCGCTGCGAACAGAAGACTTGCGGCGAGAGGCCAACCTAAGACAAGAAGCGGACAGTAGTGTCCGGGCAGATGACAATTGGAGAAGAAAGACGCTGTGGATAGAGCCAAGAAGACCGTGGGGAAGGAGATGGCAGTGGGACCCACGGAGGAGAGGATAAAGGCTATAAAGCAGGGGAGGAGAAAGGAGAGGGAGGTGGATCCACGGGAGGAGGTGAGCTGCGGTTATAAAAGTAGGGTTCAGAGGAGCAGAAGACAGGTGGGGTATGCGGTTAGACTAGAACTAACCGCCCAGAGCATAATGTGAGAAGAAAATGTCAGAGCAAAATCTCTGATACCATGTAGCAAATTGAGAAAAACAATCATTTTATTAATTTCTCAAAGTTTATGGTACCATAAATACATCAATATACGTGTACACTTGTACATTTATATAAGAGAAGAAGGAGAGAAGGAATCTCATCCTAAGATGTGGGATTAAACAAGCAACAAAGATGGGCATCAAGATGGGCCAATCTTTGGGCTTTTACACATTCTCTAACATGCATAAAAATAAAAGTTTCATGTCGTATGATGACGTCATGCATATTTGAATGCGATGGAGGATGCATCACCCTTGCTGGTTTTCAACCATGTGGCAAACCCAACCCCAACCCAAGCTAACCCAAGCTTAAAACCAAACCCCTCCACTCAATTAACTCAAACCCTAAGATAAGCCTTCTAACATTAACCTAACCCCTGTCCTTTTAACCCACACAAGTACAACCCCCATCCACTTAAGTGCTTCCATCCGCCCCACCTTCGCCAAACCATGATGGCTTGAACTCTACTCGGGTAAGAAGAAGAAAGGGGGAGGGAGTTTTTGGCACTCTATTTAAAGGTTGCTAGGCCACTGCTTGCTCCTACACCACCTTCCGACCCCGATCGAAAACAAGTCTGCTAGATTGGACCCTCGCCGGCACTGGGGGAGAAGACCTGAGCGCCACCGCCCTCCTCCCTTCCCCCTAGCCATGTCGCCCGACCCTTGACAGCTTGGGACGACCCAAAAAGAGGTGAGTTTCAACCTCCTACCTAGGTTCGTAAATAGGTTGCATGGACGCTCCGGCCCCCAAAGCGCCACCGCCTCCCCACCTGAGCTCATTATGAGTCTCAGGTGGCCGGCACACAGAGTCTCCGTAGGCCTCTTCAGGCTCTAGGAAGCTCTGCTTGCCTGGAGAGGGCTTGTCGACCCTCTCTGGGGAGCCTAGAGGCAGTGGCACCGCCAAAGAGCAGAGCTTCGGTGGTGCCTATTCAACATAGGGCTCTGTTATAATTTCCCAGCGATCACCGACGACTCTAGGTTGTCAGAGCACCACCAAGGAAAGTGCCTACCTCCGACGAGCCCACTGGAGGTGGAGGCGCGGCCATCGGACGGCTAGCCGGCGGTGGCTGAGACAAGATAAGTCTGCCTCCACAAGGATACAGGCGATGTCCGCTCTCAATCAAGAGATCAGGCAGCCCTAATATTTTTAACTAAGGATAATAATGATAGCCCCTCACCCACCCACCCATAGTGAATCCGCGCTAGATCGGTTGTGGGACTATTGCTTCCTTTTGTTAGTGTTACCATTGTGATCTAGAAGTGGTCAACCAAGTAGTCTCACTGTCAACGCAATATAAGCCTATGGGGTCGCACATAAGAGTATTGCAAAAGTTAGAAAGGTGTGTGTTGGCATTGCTTATATGTGATATGAGTGAAAGGCCAAGCCTATGACATTCTGGATTTGGAGGTTTTTCAGCCCGGGACCTATATTGTGAATATAGATGACCAGGTGAGTTGTCGGAAGACTCGAGGGTAATTCGTCAAAAAGTATCTTGATGTTTCGAGGAATCTGTCTAAATTCGTCGTGTATACTCTTGACATCTCGACGAATTGGACTTGGATTCGTCGAGTATACTTTTGACATCTCGACGAATTGGACTTGGATTCGTCGTGTATACTCTTGACATCTCGACGAATTGGACTTGGATTCGTTGAGTATTCTCTTGATGTTTACACGAATTAATCTGTCTGAATTCGTCGAGTATTCTCGTGTTATTTTGACGAACGGATCCTTGATTCGTCGTATGTACTTGTGTCATCTCGACGAATGCTCTTAACTCCGGTTTGATTCTTTAAGTCCGATTTCGGCCTGGTCTGCGGGTAACGGCAATTTCGATCTTCTATATATATATATATATAAATAGATGAGATAAATGTTATCTTAATATACACTTGACCTAATTGATCGAGATCGTGAGTGCGACGACTTCTTCCCGACGGAACAGTTCCGCAACCTAGAAGTCGCAGCCGCTGCTCCGTGTCGCCGACCGTTCCGATCTGTTGTCGTCGCCGGGAAAGTGTTTCCTAAGCTTCGTCTTCGTCACTGCCGCCTCTCTTTTGACGGATCTAGCAATCTGTGGAGACGTTGAGGGCATTCCTTCTTCCAACCTAGATCTTGTGTGACAAGAGTATAAGGGTTCTTCTTACTCGTGTGGATACCTATAGAGGCGTGGATATACTTCTATGCTCGGAACTCCAGCCGCAAGTGTTTGTCGGATTTCCTTGGAGCACCTTGGTTGAGTAGTGACTCAATCCCGCTAAGATACATTTTATATAAAATTGTTTTTACTTCTTGATCAATGTTTATCGCAAGATCCATTTTTCTTCGGGTTTTATTGATTTCTTATTCTGCTGCGCACGTGTGATGTGTCTCTCAATGAAACCCAACACCTTTCTGTCTGGCTCGATCTTAGGCAGAAATCTTCAATGAATTATTTGAAGGTTAAAGACCTCTATTGAAAATTTCCCATATAAGAAAATTGTGTACAATTTCACAGGGAACACAAATATAACATTTTTAGATTCTAATAAAATCATTTGTTATTTATCCATGCCAAAACAATGTGTTTTAGTTCAAATTAATTATCAATCCAATTTACAATAATTATATAAATTAAATGGTGCATTTTAGTCTTTGGCCCCCAAGATTAAAAATGCATAGAATTTCATGACGGGTCTATACAAATTATTAGAAAAATATCGGGCTCCATTTGTAAAATTTGAACTCTTTGAGACGGCAATAACTCTTACTTCCTATGAAATGACTCGTATCAACAAAGCCTCGCTAAATGACAATTTAATCTCACAAGTATTATATAATACAATTTAATATGGGAAAACTAAATAATTATCGGGTTTGAGCAACGTGTAACCTAACGAACGCCGAATTCAAGATAAATATAAAAAAGCACTCTTACGAACCCAGTGAATTTAAAATGCCTCCTAAGAACGAATATGAGAACTATGAAAGTCTCCTATGAATGGAGATGAGAATTGTGAATGCCTCCTAGGAATGGTGATGAATGTCTCCGGAGATGAATACATCCTTGGTACGGAGATGGAAATTGGAATGCAAAGGGTTTGCAAAAATTCGAAATAGGACATATTTTAGAATGTCTTTTATTTTTTTCATTTACTGCTTGTATTTCCCTTATGCACCTTTTATTTACTATTGGTTATGGCATACTGTTCTATTTTACATTACTATTTTTATATTAGTCTCATTTAGAGTTGTTGGAAAAGCCCATGTAAATGGCTCATTATTGGGCCCTCTTTCTGTATTTCTCTCTCCTTCTTCTTTAGTCCCACATCATGTATATGATTTATTCTTCTCTCTTCTCTCCTATATAATTGTATTCTCTTCTTGTATTTGGACACTCAATACATACATACAAGCTTTTGTGCTACTTTCTACATGGTATCAGAGGGAGGTTCTCGCGGATTCCAGCTTGTATCCGCACGCTCTTCGGCGGCCTGAGTCTTGAGTCCGCGCGCTCTCCTAGCCGCCTAGTGTCGGCGGTCTTCCCTCTCCTGTCCGCTCCCTCTACATTCTCTGTGGATCCACTCAGCCCTTCTGGTCCTTTTATAGCCCCCACTCTCTGACCTGTGGGGTCCACTGCATCCCTCAGTCCGCTACGACCTTTTTCTGTCTGCAGCGAGCTCGGCGAACTCGCTCCCTTACTCTGCGGTCTCCTTCTACCCGTTGCGAGCTCGGCGAACTCGCTCCTTCTCTCTTCCTCTTCTTGTCACTCTTGCGAGATCTTTTTTGTCCGCTCCGTTTCCTCTGTCCGCTGCGGATTCTCTCCCTTTCCCCTCTTCCAGGTCGCGCGGACTCGCTCTTCTCCTCTGCGATTTCCGCATCGCGGACTGGTCCAGCCCGCCGCGGCCTCTCTTGTTTCCGCTCTTCGACGCGGTCTGCTGTCCCTCTCATCTCACCATTTCTTACGGCCTGCTCCAGCCCGCCGCAGCCTCCCTCAACTCGCGCCTTGCCGATCTCTCCTTCTCGCCGTGACCTGCTTAGTCGCTGCAGTGTTGCCCTATCTACTCGCTTCCAACTTAGTCGTCGCGGCCTGCCTTCTGAGCGACCTGCTTATTCGTCGTGGCCTGCTTAGTCGTCGCGGCCTGCTTAGTCTCTACGACCTGCTTAGTCGCCGCGGCCTGCATTCTGCTCCCCTTCTACTTGCAGCGGCCTGTCCGCTGTAGTTCTTCTCCCTGTCCGCTGTTGTTGCTCGCTTCCTCTTCTCCAAACCGCCATGTCTTCTACGGACTCCACTACAGCTAGCCCTACTGCTGATCGCATGGCTCCTGCTCCCGAACTCCGCGACGAGCTTCGGATTACTACACTTTCCCTCTCTGGGAAGAAGAACTTCATCCCGTGGGTTCACTCCGTTCGTCGGGTCCTGCAAGCTAAGGGCCTTGTGGGTCACCTTACCCAGGAACCTCCTTCTCCCACTACTGATGACTGTCTAAGAAATGATGGTCGCGTTCAGACCTGGATCCTTAACTCTCTGGAGGGTGAGCCCTACCAGATGATCATGTATCATGAGACTGCCAAAGCAATGTGGGATGAGCTCCACTCCTTGTACTCGGGCAAGGACAGCCTCCAGCACCTCTTTAAGATCATCACCGATCTTCAGGCTTTGGATGTTGGCAAGGCTATGGACATGACCTCCTTTGTGGCTCGTGCTAAGACTCTCATAGAGGCATGGATTCAGCACCAGCCATCTACTAATGATCTCGCCGCTCAGCGTGCCCAAAAGGAGGCTGTATGCATTGCGATGATTATGGATCGAGTCCCGCCACACCTTCACAGTATCCGGGCACAGGTTTTGGCATCACCTGCTACCCCCTCCTTTTCGGACGTTTGCTCTATGTTACTTCGCGTCCCACCTCCTCTGGAGGCCTCTGCACAACCATCTCCAGCCCTTCTTCAGCAGACCCTTCCTCCCCTACTTTCCCCACCATCTTCTACTCGGGGTGGTCATACGAGCTATCGTGGAAGGGGCCGTGGTGGTCGGGGTGGTCGCCCACGGTGCTCATATTGCGGCCGGGATGGACACACTGAAGCCGTCTGTCACAAGAAACATGGCTACCCTCCTCGCCCGCCTACTGCTGTTATTGTTGATATCCCTTCACCCAATGGTACGGACCTTGAGGCTGTTCGCCTTCAGCTGCAACAACTCCAGGGGCTCCTCAACCCTCCTTCTGCTTCGGTTGCCTCCACTTCTACTGCAGGTATTGCATCCACTTCCACTATAGGTAGTGCATGTCTTTCCTCCAATTCCCGTTGGATCCTGGACTCGGGTACCACGCACCACATCACCTCGCTGCTGCCGCCAAGATTCTCAGATGCTCCTCATCCCACATCTATTACCGTGGCCAATGGTGCGCTTGTTCCGGTCTCCGGATGTGCTGATCTCTTAATCCACCCATCCATCTCTCTTCGCTCCGCTCTTTATGTGTCGGCATCCCCATTTAATTTACTATCTTTTGGCCGTCTTACTCATGATATGAACTGCTATATTACCTTCACCTCTTCTGGTTTTTTGATACAGGATCGACAGACGCAGATTACCATTGGTAGGGGTCGACTGCAGAACGGGCTCTACCTCCTTGATGTATCTCCTACCGCCCTCTCTACTGTGTCCTCCAGTGATTGGCATTGCCGTCTTGGGCATGCTCCTCTCCCTATCCTCAAAAAGGCGCTCCCTGATGTATCTCTTCCTTCATTTAAATGTGATTCCTGTATTCTTGGCAAACAACCACGCTCTTCTTTTCCCGCACATTGTACTCGGAGCTCTGCTCCTTTTGATTTAATACATTCTGATATTTGGGGTCCGTACAAGTTTACTAGTATCTTTGGTTATCGTTACTTTATAACGTTTATTGACGATTACTCGCGCACAACATGACTGTATTTACTTCGTGATCGCTCAGAGCTTCTTCGCGTCGTTCGAGCATTTGTGTTAGAAACTCGTACACAATTCTCTACTACTATCAAAATCTTCCGCTCTGATAATGTCCGCGAGTACACTAGCCACGAGTTTGCAAATATATGCGCGGACTTCGGTATTGTTCATCAGACATCTTGTCCATACACCCCTCAATAAAACGGGGTCGCCGAACGAAAGAACCGCCACCTTCTTGATGTGGCTCGATCCCTCATGCTTCACATGCACGTTCCCAAAGTATACTGGAACTTTGCCGTCTCAACTACATGCTTTCTCATCAACCGCCTCCCTTCGTCGGTTCTCCAACTTGCTACACCATTCAGCCTTCTCTTTCCCTCTGCTCCAGCCTTTCCCCTCCCACGCAAGGTCTTTGGATGTACTTGCTTCGTCCATCACCTTGGTCCCCCCTATCGACAAACTGGAACCCCGAGCAGCGAAACGCATCTTCGTCGGCTACTCCCGCACCCAAAAGGGCTATATGTGTTATTCTCCGGCTACTCGGACGGTCTCTGTGTCCGCAGATGTCACGTTCCGGGAGGATCAACCCTTCTTCCCTTCTCCTCTACAGCCTCTTCTACCAACCACCACTCTCCCACCTCCCCTTCCCAGACCCGTTATCCCCGTCCACACGCCTCTCCCCCTCACTATACAAACTCCCACACCTGCTCCTTCGAGGCCTCCCGTCATTCGGGTCTACACTCGCCGCCCTCCTCCTGTCGTTGCCCCTCTGCAATCGGCTTCTACCTCGGCTTTTCCGCGTTCTGCTGCTCCGGTGCCCGCCTCTACAGCACATCCGCTGGCCAACTTTGTTTCTCTACATCGGCTCTCTCCACAACTTCACACATTGGCTACTTCATTATCCTCGGTCTCTATTCCTAACTTCGTACAGGAGGCTCTTCAACATCCTGGGTGGCGTGCTGCCATGGAAGAAGAAATGGCTGCTCTGTGGGCAAACCAGACTTGGACCTTGGTGCCCCTTCCTCCCGGACAGAAACCATTTGGATGCAAATGGGTATTTGTCATCAAGCATGCTCCTGATGGGACCATTGACAGACTCAAAGCTCGTCTGGTCGCTCAGGGCTTCACCCAGCAACAGGGTCTCGACTATGACGAGACTTTCTCCTTGGTAGCCAAGCTCAACACGGTTCGCGTTCTCATCTCGGTGGCTGTCCATCGCCAATGGCCCTTATTTCAACTAGACATCAAGAATGCTTTTCTGAATGGCGACCTCCACGAAACGGTTTACATGCAACAACCTCCCGGGTTTGAGACCACGGGGGAGTCTCGGGTCTGTCACCTTCTCAAATCACTCTATGGCCTCAAACAATCCCCTAGGCATGGTTCGATAAGTTCAACAAGGTTCTCCGGGAAATTGGTTTTACTCGGAGCTCGGCTGACTTCTCATTATTTACTCGCCACCAGGCAACGGGTACGGTTCTCCTATTGGTATACGTCGACGACATCATCATTCATGGAGACGACTCGAACGGAAAACAAGCTGTTAAGCAACATCTGAGCTCCGTCTTTCAAACTAAAGATCTGGGACACCTTCGGTACTTCCTAAGTCTGGAGGTTGCTAGACGATCAGATGGTCTGGTCCTCTCTCAACGAAAGTATTGCCTAGATCTCCTTCATGATGCAGGCTACTCCGGCTGCAAACCATTGAACACTCTCATGGATGTAAATCACAAACTATGTGCTCAGGCCTCGAAGTCCGATACTCTTCTACAAAATTCAGAATATTACTGTCGTCTTGTTGGGAAACTAATCTACTTAACGGTAACAAGACATGATATATCCTTCGCTGTGGGGATCGTCAGTCGATATATGCACTCTCCTCGGAGCTCTCATCTTCAGGCAGTGGAACGGATCCTCAGATATCTTAAAACAGCTCCTGGTAAAGGACTTGTATACAGAACCTCATCTTCAATCCCAACATTGGTGGCATACTCTGATGCCAATTACGCAGGTTCTCTGGATGATCGACGATCCACTAGCGGATTCTGCACATATTTTGGAGGACATCTGATTACTTGGCAGAGCAAGAAACAAGCAGTAGTTGCTCAATCCTCAGCAGAAGCAGAATATCGAGCAATGGCTTCTGTAGTCTCGAAACTCACATGGATTGAGAGTCTCCTTGTCGATCTTGGTGTCAGGCTCTCTTCACCTGCTCTCCTCTTATGTGACAGTCAAGCTGCTATACATATAGCCAAGAAACCGGTCTTTCACGAAAGAACGGAGCATATTGAGGTAGATTGTCATTTCATCCGAGAGAAAGTCCACATGAAGAAGATTGAACTCAAGCATGTTCCAGGTACTGAACAGGTCGTGGACGTCCTCACAAAAGCTCTACCAAGTACCCTCTTCTATCAGTTCCTATCCAAGCTTGGCGCATACGACTTGTACGCTCCAGCTTGCGGGGGAGTGTTGGAAAAGCCCTTGTAAAGGGCCCATTATTGGGCCCTCTTTCTGTATTTCTCTCTCCTTCTTCTTTACTCCCACATCATGTATAGGATTTATTCTTCTCTCTTCTTACCTATATAATTGTATTCTCTCCTTGTATTTGGACACTCAATACATACATACAAGCTTTTGGGCTACTTTCTACAAGAGTTAACCTGGAGATGAGACATTCCTCCGAGGTTAACCCTAAATATTGCCTCCGAGGTAAAGCAATGTGATCGAGTTCGATGTCATAGTTATTTCCCAGGTCATTATATTGTTGAGTAGGGCAAGAAACCGTCGGGTTCGAAATGCAGGGCTTTGCATCTGAAACAATTCTTATGCTTATAAAGCTTCTTATATATATGGCATGGTACATGTTTGTTGTGGCGGGTCGGTCATGCCCAGGAGTCGTGTGTACCGACATAGGAGGGTTGACGACTCTTGAGCACTATGGAGAGTATGACCACGGGAGATTATCTTATATTTATAATGCAACGATGTGTCCCTCCACTTGTTAGTAAGCTGTTATTATCGCTGGATGTCACTCACATCCCCGAGTACACCATGTTGTACACAAGGACCTAGGTATTGAGGCATGAATATACCTAGAAGTGGTAGGACCGGCCACTGTCACTGTCTTGCCACAAATGTGAGGCCCATATGGTTAGCTACCCCGCTGGAAGCGAAGGTAAAACTATGTCGACATAGAGGGTTGTAGCGGGTTATGAATACCTATTTTGAATGTTTGCAAGCTAAATATACATTGATGGCTTAAATACTTAAGTCGCATGTACATTTCAGTTTATACTACCCCCTCAGTTCTCGCGGTCCTTTCTTACTGCATTTATTTGTATTATTTTCGACATTTAATTCCTACATAAATTACTAATTAATGTTTAAATTATTTATGCTTCGATTATTGCATAATCCTGTAGAAGCTCGCTCTCGTCCCCAAGCCTTAGGGTTCTTGGGGAGGGGGTGGAATTTCACTAGTCTTTTGAATAATGTGTCATTATACAACATTTTTAGAGGGCATCCGAATCCTAGGCCTTACCAGAGAATGAGGACATTTTAGTGATAAAGCCAACTTCTGGCGTTGTAGATATGACAGTTTCGCTACCTACCTTCCGAGATGTGAGATGTTAGATTGTGTGTTAGCGAGATTTTGTACTTTTGATTTTGCCCGTTAGGGTCGCTCTGTATACACTCTGGCTACATCCTTGCTATATATATATATATATATATATATATATATATATATAGGGTTATTTACCGGGATCTCCCCTCGAAGTTTAAGTAATTACAATTTTCACCCCTCTAACTTTCAAAATTACAATACCCCCTTCAATATTTACATTTCATAACATTCATGCACAAAAAGACTTCCCCCCCCCCCCTCAAAATTTACTTCAAGGGGGTATTTTTGTGCATGGATGTTATGAAATGTAAACATTGAGGGGGGGAGGGGTTCTGTAATTTCTAAAGTTAGAGGGGTGCAAGCTGTAATTATGCAAACTTCGAGGGGAGGTCCCAGTAAATAACCCTATATATGTGTAGAAGGAAATGAAAGGTGCAATTTTATTCTTCCACAAAGGGGCATTATATAGGAAATACAACATGACTCACAACACCGATAGGCGGTGTGGGACTAAACACCATAATACTAAAATACTACTAACTCTAACACTCCCCCTCAAGCTGGAGGGGAAAACTACAGCTTGAACACAACATAAAACGGAAGGTAAAAGAAGGTTGGCAACATGGGGCAAAACGGAGCCACCGAGGCCCAACCGCATGTCACCGGGGATACTACAACCGGGCAAAAGCCACACGACGTTGATCCACAAGCTGACCATGATCACGCTGGATACACTCGGAGCTGAAACTAGGTCAACCAAGAATGCCAAACCATTCCTACCACTAAGCGAAGAAAAGAAACGGGGAGACACATACACAACAAAAGAAATTAACCTGGGGGGCATGTGTGACTAAGGCAGAAGTCGGGAAAGAGGTATTTGAGTCGCCGTTATCACAAACACTCCCCCTCACGTGGAATACGTGCAAGAAGACATAGGCTACACCTGGAGGCCATGTGTGACTAAGGCAGGAGTCGGGAAAGAGGCATCTGAGTCGTCGTTATCACAAACACTCCCCCTCACGTGAAATACGTGCATGAAGGCATACACTACGCCTGGAGGCCGTGACGTACACTCCCCCTCACGTAGATCACGTGCAAGAAGGCGGAAATCGAATAGAGACGCAGACAAACACACCAACATACCAACAAACAACTTTTAAAAAAATAGCTACGAAAAAGCTAGACTGAAAAGAAGAAGAGCAACAACAACATAGATCCACCAAGCCGGAAGAGGAGGAGACAAGAGCTGCAGCGGGGCATGAAGGAGGTGACTAGATCTGATTCGGGATTGAGAGAAACCAGCGGATTCGACGAAGGAGAGCGTCGACGAGCAGGAGAAGAGCAGCGGTATGACGGGATCGTCGACTGGAGAAGAAGAACTGTCGGAATCGATGGGAAGCATAGCCATCGGAAAAAGAGCCGTCGGCAAGACGGGATCGTCGAATGGAGAAGGCAACCACGGAAGCAGAGCCGTCAGGAGAAGCAGACGACAGGATCGATGTTGCTGTTGCCGACGGGAGAAGCAGCCGTCGGGAGAAGCAGCCGACGGGATCAATGTTGTTGTTGCCGACGGGAGAAGCAGAGCCGTCGGGAGAAGCAGGCCGATGGGATTGATGACGATGGAACATCGACTCGATGGGAGAATCTGTACAGGGGGAAGCGGGCCACTGAGCCATCGATGAGGGGAGAATGTCTCGCTCCCTTCTCCGGAATCAGACAACCATTCCGTGGACGAGAGAGAGGGGAAAAACTATATCCGAGAGCCCTTAGCAGGTCGAGGTCGATCAGAACACATCGGAAACGAGAAATTTGATGAGAAACGGGAACACGGAAGAAAAAAAAATTAGGTTTCAGATCGAGTCCTCTGATATCATGTAGAAGGAAATGAAAGGTACAATTTTATTCTTCCACAAAGGGGTATTATATACGAAATACAACATGACTCACAACACCGATAGGCGGTGTGGGACTAAACACAATAATACTAAAATACTACTAACTCTAACAATATATATATACATATATTTTTATTTCTGAGTTTTGCTTCCGTTCGAGAATGTTTCTGGATGTGATGATGTTTAGCCTTACAAGACGATCATTCTACGTTTGATAGCGTAGAGCGGCCTCCTTCGGCATAAGGCCCCCCTCGGCACGGAGTTTTTGTGTGTGTGTGTGTGTGTGTTGTGGGGGGGGGGGGCTTGCATCTTATCCCTCAATGCTCCTTCCCCACTCAATGTTCAGATACCTGATCTCTGTAACCAGTTTCTCTTCCTCATATCCCTTTCTTCAACAAAACTTTGGTTTAATTCTTGCATAACTACAATGACCAGGGGTTCCTTTAAATAGAACTCCCAATGGCATAATCGTAAATAAAAAAACAGACGCGTAAATATGAAAATACTACAACGCTAAGACTACGATTCGACTCGATAATAACAGCTCGTCTCAATACATAAAGACTCGACTCGATAACATAAACAAGCCTAAAAATAACATAACTACTAGATAACTGATGTCATGGGCCTCTATTAGGCCCCTATCAATAACTAATGTCGTGGGCCTCTATCAAGCCCCATCAGGATGTGTCATGTTTGTGCATCAAAGCCAGCATGGAATTATCTGCTACAAGCAAACAATCACCATGAAGAAATGAAAGATGCCTTAATCATTAGAAAAGTATTAGTAAGTCTTGGACTATTTCTCTAAGCATAAAAAATTGGATGCTTGTTCATGTAAAGAAGTAGGAAAGACATGTTTTGATACCTGAATTTGGGATGTGACATGTCCAATACCCTGTGTTTTGTATAGAAGTAGTTAGTGTAACAAGAGACAAAATTTGTCCAATCAAATTTTGAATTGAAATGCACACCTCAAATCTCTTCACTGCCCAAGATACTTCATTCCAGCTTCTAAGGTGAAAATCTTTGCATGAAGTGGGAGCTTGGACCGACTCAACATGCTGTATGAGTCTTAATCCACCTACCAGAATTGAAAGAATGTTTAGAAAGTTCCAGGTCAAGTACATATACATTCTAGAGAATCACCTAATAAGTTCATCTTCCAAAGTAAAAAAAAATATTGTTGCAGGGGAAAAGATGTAATATCCAAAAATCTTAAGTAACTTTATAATTAAATTTGAGGGTCCGATCGTGGATGACTTTGATTGGCGACATCGACGAAACGAGGTACCTGCACCCTTACGGTTAATTTTACGGGTTAATCGTGATTTAAATAGTATCTTTAGTGGACAATTTTATGATATTTAATAAGGTGAGATTTAGGATTTTGCGAGAACGTTCGTTGTTGAAATAATACGGGTTCAATGTGTAATGACATTTTAGTAATATATGCAGAATTGTTTAACCAAGATTTTAAGAGATGAGGGTTACAAAATTTCATATGGCGTCAATTCACCTCTCGATTCAGTCTCCCAATCGAGCACATGAACCACCGCTCCCTCTATCTCGTAGACAACTATGGACATTATTCTTTTTCCGCCTCATCTCAACATATCAATGAATCCTTCGATCACAGCAGAGGGATCAATTCCTCCTTCCTCCAATTGATCGCAGAGGGGTCGTTTCCTCAGCCCTAGCGACGGGTGTATGTGCAGAACCTCACAACTCCTTCTGTGAGTTCTCCTTTTAACTCCTCCCCTTCTTTCCTTCAGTAGTTGATTGCTCCGTTTGCCTCAATTTGTTTGTTCGATTACAGGAGTTTGGAATTCTGACTTCCCAAACTTGCCGACTCCTTGGTGGTTTTCGGTTGTGGGAGAAGAGGTAAAGGCCCCCTTTTCTCTTTCTTTTGCCAATTCACTCATTTTCTCTTTTCCTTTAAATTTTCAAAAGGGATCTAGTTGTTTTCTAGCCAACCCTAGAGGAAAGGGGTGATCCCTAAACTTTTGGTGGTTCACCTTTTTGCTTATTTTAGGATTTTTGTTACATTTTAGAATGGAGTTGCATGTTTGGGGGAAAATCAAAGAAGACTTGCTCAGATTTCATTTCAACCTAGAGAAGTCATGTCTTTGTGTTGTGTTTATGAACGTCGCAGTACCAAGATAAGAAATTTCATTCCTCTTGGATAGACATATCACCTATAATAGATTCATTATTTAGGTCGCGTAACAATACATATGAACTCGAATTACTAATAGCATCTTATTGCATGTTACCAGTCAAGTAAATTATTACAGAATACACATGGAATCAAATGACATGTAGCCTTTTATTGCAAATAAACAATCAAGTAAATTATCATGATGCAACGCATAGATCAATGTAGAAATACTTACATCTTATAGTAAGAACAAAAATGAATAAGGATGATGAATGCAACTAAGCGAAGAATTACTAATAGCCTATAATTGTTCATAAATGTTTTAAACTGTCATTTTAGTGTTACTAGGAGGAAGAATTTTTCTTGCTCACCAGATGGACTGACTTCGTCTTCGGACATTTCTTTTCAGGGAACACAGGTCGGGAAATTCTCTAAGGATAAGCTTTTGAGGGTTTCTACATTTTAGTTTGTATTTCATTTCAGTATGATGTAACATTTTCATGTGAACTTAAATGTATCAGACAACATTTAAAATTCACTTATTTAGACTTTTTTGTTCTTTACAAACTTTAAATAGCTCTGTGAATCAGATTTTGAAGTATTTATTTAACCTTAGTTCTCATCTTTTATTTTTGATGTTTACTTTAGCTATTTTCTTATTATGATAATAATTTTATTACTGTTGTTTAGTTATTTCATATCTCCAATATCAAACGGGCTTTGAAATGTTGTTGAGCTAAGTAGGGGTGCTACAAATTGTATCAGAGTCACATTTAGGGTCCATTGAATCCTAGAAATTCACTGAGCCTTAGGATTTCATCTGAATCTCTCCTTCAGAGTTAGATTCGTTAAGTTTAATCTTGTCCTTTGGATTTTCATAGTTCTTTATTCTTCCATCATAAAAATTTTCGTGATGACAATTTCTCTTTGCATCGGCAGTCTGTACTAGCGATGCAAACGAACCTTCATAGCAAAATAGAAAGCCTGAGATTGTCATGTAAGTCGTTAATGCACCAGCAGAACCGTTACCTACGGTGATTGCAACTGAAATTACTAAAGCGATAACCCTGGCTTTGATGGAATTCCAAATTAATTTACCTGCAGTGGCTTCAGTCCCAGCACCTGCACCTGAAGTGGAGATTGGAATGGATCGCTATTTAAGAAATTTTAGAGAACTTTACCCGTCAAATTTTAATGGAGAAGAAAACCTCATGTAGACAAAAGATTGGTTATTTAAGACCAGGCATTTGATGAGCGTGATGCAACACCCTGAAATAGAAAGATGACTTTAGTGGCCTTCCTGCTTGAGATTGAAGCCAACCAATGGTAGAGCATACATTTGGATGACGATCTGAAGAGCAATATTTTAAGTTAGATTCATTTTCCTTTTGCATTCTTCATTCCCGACATAAATTGGTTAAATCTTTCTTATTTTAGATCATACAGTAGACCTAATTACTTGGGATGAGTACGCAACAATGATCTCACCTTGTTTGTGACTCCTACAAAGCGACATATCCAACAAGAGTAGTACCTCAATCCGGTACAAGGCGATAAGATAGTTACAGCATACGAGCGGGAGTTCACCCACCTACCTCTTTAAGCGGACACATTACTGGGCAAGATGAGGACAAATGCTATCGTTTTAGAATTTAGAGAAGATATGTGTGATTCACTCAGATAACTACTATTGATTATGGACACCGCTAGCTACAGGAGGTTGGTGGATACTACTAGGAAGTTGGAGGTCGATCAAGAAAAAGTTCAAGGGCGCGACAATTATAAGATCAAGCTGTCATATTGCACGTAGTAGAATCCTCGCAACAACAGTCATCAGGGGCAGCACTGGAATAAGAAATAGAATGTCGGAGATAAGCAATGCAATCAGTTTAGGGGTAAGACTAGAGACTATCCGGCTCTACCCTAAGTGCAACCACTACCATCAAAGAGAATGTTTAGCTGCTTCTAGTGTCTGCTATAAGTGCAGCAGATAGGGCAAATTGCTCGTTTTGACAAGAACCTACGAGCAATCAGGTAATTTAATCTTAAGTCTTGTGTTTCCTCGCAGATTTAATTCTTTCCTTCGTAGTATAATACTTATTATTATGGCATATCCTATAGTTGGAGGTTGGTGGTCTGAGTAGGATTGATAAAGGAAAAGCGGTCATGGACGCTAATGTAAATTCATCCCTAGGATGAGGTTTAGTACAACCTAGAGCTTACAGACTTGGCTAGCAGAAGGACAAGAAGCAGGAAGATGTGGTCACAAGTAATGTAACAACCCATTTAAAAAAAAACCCAATACCTAAACCTACCCCCCCTCATAATAATGATAATAATAATAACAATAATAATACAAATAAAAAAGAAAGACCTAAATTAAAGACCGGTCTAAACCTACCCCCCCTCCCCCGGTTTTAAATCCCGCAAGAATCCCGCAACCCGCAGCAACCAGCATCCCGCGCGCGACTCTTCCCGACCCCGCTCTGTCGGCCCCGCCTTCATCTCTCGAGCGCCCGGCGGCCTTCTCCTCCACCTCCAGTGGCCGGCAACACCTTCCTCCAGGCCCGGAGCATCTTCCTCTTGCTTCCCCGTCGTCTCCGGTGCTCCCCTTGGCCGGCAACTCCCGCACGATCCTTCTCTTGGCCGACTGCTTCCAAGAAGGGCCGGCAGAAATCTTTTTCTCCCTTCCTCTCCTCCTTCTCCGGCCAATGAGGGCAAAGACATCGTTTCTTCTCCGGCAACCCTAGCTCCTCCTCATTCCGGCTTTGGATTTTGTGAAGGATTCTTAGGGTTTCGCTCGAAACCCCTCTTCGTGGATTTCTGAGCCCAAATCTGGACTCCTTGGGTAAGAAATTTCATCAATCTCTCATTCTCTGTTTGCCCTAATCTTTTTTGGGAGGATTTTCGCCCTCCGATTGACGCAATTTTGTCGGTCCCCCTTGGGTTTGTCATAAAGTCAACTAATTTCAGTCCTGTTTGCATTTCCGGTGCCGCTCGTCGGACTTAGGTGGTGGGATCGTTCCAATCTTGGGATTTTCGCCTCCAAATCGCCGCCAAAATCCCCGATCTCTCGCGGTAGCCACTTCTCCCCTCACTCTCGAGGGAGGTAAATTTCTACAACCTCCCCCCCCCTCCTGTGGTGTGATGCGAATATCCAACGCATGTGCAAGTATAAAACTCTTGTTAATTCAATTTAAAATGCGTTTGTGGATCCTGAACAGGTTTAGCTCGAGCTCCTAACCTTGCTCGCGCCACTTAGCTGTTGCTAGTTTTTCGACGTGACTTTGAGGAAAGTAGAGAAATCTCTCTCGCTTGCAAACATGAAATTTATATTACTTGACTTGTTGCAATAAAATAGACCCTTATAAACTGGAATCGTCAAAATAATAATTTGTCATTATTATATCTTGAATCCCTGAAATCATATACTACCATATGAAAATATTGAGGTAAGAGTGTTGTTTTGGTGTGACGCCTTAAATCGAGCTCTCGACTAACTGGTAACAGAAACCATTAGTCGACCATTGCAAGCACCGTCGTTGATAAGCCTTGCATCGATTTATACAATGGAATTTTGTGCACCAAATGACAACACATTCACCCTTCAATATAGTTTGCTTATGGTATTGCAGCTAGGCTAAACTCCGGAGTAGGCTATTAACGTAAAAGAATCTTATTAGACATGGTTACTTGTCTGGGTGCTACATGTAAGACTAGCTCACTGAGCTCTAGTTTTCTTTACTTACTTTTTGCGTAAGTTATTAGCTTGAATCATTATGTAACTTCATGCTCTGAGGCATTTTTCCTTCTGTTTGGATTTTGCCTTAGGGTTCGTGACTGCGCCGTCCAGTTCCTGAGTTTCCTCCACCCAGCTTCAGCTTTTGTTTGGAGGTTTCATTTTGCTTGATGCACCGACAAGTTCTATGTATTTGCTTCATTTACTATTGGACTGTATTATTCGTGTATTAGTTATCATCAGACATTTTCTCTCGTATTGTGGACATCTTTTAGGGTAAAGCATTGTATTAGAACATTTTTACTTATGAAATTTTGGTAACTATATGCATTCGTAAATTTCAGTACAACTCCTGCAATTTTTTTTTTATAAAAGTAAATGCATGCATAAAAAAAATATTTTATTCACCAATTTGCGGCTTCCGCATCATTTTAAAAATCAAGTAAACCATTGTTTCAAAAATATGAAATTTTAAACTGGTTTGTAGGATTTCCGGTTTCGCCTTAGAAGACATGGTTCTTCTCTGCATGTCTGTGGCATCACGACCCGCCCGAAGCGCACTCTGATCTTGTCGAGACAGGTCGTGACAGTTGGTATCAGAGGGAGGTATGACCCCTAAAAAAACGAAATATTTTGACAGTATTACATATTTTGGTACTCTATTATACATACATGCATCATTACTTCACTCACTCTATCGTTGTCTGTTGTTCGAAGCTGAAACACGCACACACTCACTCATAAGCATGAGTAGTATGCATGCAAATGTTAAGGGAGTATGGGCAAACTTAACATTTATGTGCATATGAATTTCCACTAAGATAAAACACCGCTTGCAAATATTAAATTGTATGGGCGATTTAATATTTTCAAGTGCGTGACATTAGAATCATAATACGTATGACATGTTAAGTGATATGAGCGCTTAATATAGCATATGTATCCATTCATGGACATTTTTTTAGGAATGCATTATAGACATAATTACATTGTACGCATATCATAACTCATTGCACAAGTGTTAAGCTACGAGCAACAGATGACGATTGTACACACATGGATTTTACAATCATAGTTCTATAGCACACAATTCTATCGTCGCATCTGCATTTGCATGGCTATCACCTAGAGTTGTCCACTGAAAATGTTGTAACTATTACATGATTTATGTATCCAATAGTGATAGAATGCTAGAACCTGTAGTATCGATCTGTCATGCTTAGCCTGATTGTTTCTCTTACTCAATTCTTTTATGCTTCTTTTAGATGGCTCCTAAGCGATCACAGAGAAAGAAAGCTATCCCTGCTGCGAGGGAGGCCCCTAAAGACGATACTGCCCAGCTTTTGAGGCAGCTCCTGGATCGTGTCACTCGTCTTGAGGGGGAACGCCAAACTCCTGACCCAGGCTCTGGTTCCGGCAGCGCAGGGACGATTGGAGGAGCTGTTACCACCACCACTCCTGCACCTGGATCTGGAGCCGGCTTGC
Organism: Platanthera zijinensis; assembly: GCA_039513925.1. Classification (NCBI taxonomy): domain Eukaryota; kingdom Viridiplantae; phylum Streptophyta; class Magnoliopsida; order Asparagales; family Orchidaceae; genus Platanthera; species Platanthera zijinensis. Next base: position 54,032,835 of record CM077085.1, on the reverse strand, counting down.
CTGCTGGCACCTCAAAGTCCTCGCTCGTGCCAAGTCTGACTGCTGCTCCTATAGCGATGGCAGATACATTGGCTTTCAAAAGACTGAATCCGCCTACCTTCAACGGCGACCGTGATTACTTCGTGGTCACTGAGTGGATCTCCCAGATGGAGAAACATTTTGAGTATGTTGGAGTTCCCGAGACCCAAAAGGTTCTCCTTGCGGCCTATCAGCTGACCGAGGATGCTTACACTTGGTGGCTTCAGCGTCGCAGCCTCTCCGATTCTACCACCTTGACTTGGGGACAATTCAAGGATGCTCTTATGGAGAACTTCCTCTCTTCTGTGGAACGGGAAAAGCTAGCTGAGAAGTTCCTGTCCCTTCAGCAGTTCGGCGGGACGGTGACCGAGTATGCGAGAGAATTCTCCCGCCTATCCCTCCTTGCAGCAGAGTTCGTGTCGGATGAAGCCAAAAGGATCAGCCGTTTCGTGAAGGGACTCCGTTATGACCTCCAGCAGCATGTGGTAGCCCATGGCGCCACCACCTACGCGGAGACCATGGGAGCCGCCTTGAAGGTGGAAGCAATCGAGTTGAATCATTCTGCCAAGAAGGTCCAGCATGGCACCAGCAATGCCGCAACATCAGACCTCAAGCGTAAGAGTGCTCCATCTAAGGAGCAAGGTTCCGGATCCAAGGAGGTGTGTGCCTTCTGTCACAAGGTGGGTCATGCTGCCCAAGTATGTCGTTCTCTCCTTAAGAAGCAAAAGGACATTCATGCCCCGCCGCCTCAGATGACGCTTGCCTCTACCACCACCGTCTGTACGTACTGCAAGAAGCCGGGCCACCAGCTGAAGGACTGCCGTCGTAGGCAAAGGGCTTGTTTCAAGTGCGGGCAGGTTGGACACCTCAAGCTAGACTGCCCATCACAAGAGAAACACGATAGTCCTCGTGGTAGGCAAGCCAAACCAGTGTCATCCTGCTCGCCCGGGTGGGGAGTGCTCGATGGTGCTAGGCACTTGCCTCTTGCCCCTCAATTATGGGCGAGTAGGAGGTCGTCAGATCCACTCGCCCAGCTCAACTCACCCGCTGTATCTCACAAAGAGGGTGGCGAGCGCCCGGTGAGATTGGTCCCTCGTCACTTGGCTCCGGTCGGCCGAGGCCACTCGACGGATACAAGGTCGCACACGATCCCCGCTCTTTGTGAGCCCTGCCTAGGGCTCAGAAAGACAGTTCAACTCCATCGTTATTAGGCGAGTGGGGACTTTCAGGGAATCTCTCAGTCGGTCCCACCAAAATCTATATATACACCGCAGGAGGGAGGTCACCCCTAAGACCCCCCTCTCTTCCACTTGACTTCCAATTTCATCCCTGCACTGCAACACCATGCCGATCTCGAAGGCCGCTCTCGCACGTCTTGCTGCCAATAAGGAAAAGAATAAGGCAGTCACGACCACACTGATGTCCATCGCCACTGAGCACTCATCGTGAACATCGGTGAGACGGTCAGAGGATCAGGTGATAAAGAGGTCGAGGGCCGACTCAGCTGGAGGAATGAACTCCCCCGGCCACCTACAACCCAACCTTGGACAAGATCTTGGCCCCCTCTCCCAGGTGCTCTCTTTTATTCTAACCTCAGGTTTGAATTGCTCTTTCTAGATCCTGGGTGAGCTCATGCCCTACACCTTAGCAGCTCAAAGCTCTTACCGAGGTCGTGGAGGACTTGGCCGGCGAGATCCAGGGAGCCTTGGCAAATTAAAGCGAGTCGGATGTTTGCGCACAAATCCCTGGTATGTGAATCTGTTCACTCCCTGACTCGACTCGTTACCTTGGCCGAGCGAGACTGATCATCATTCATCATTCTTTCCCTACAGTACCCTCTTTCATCGATGTCACCTCGACTCCTCCGGTTTGTGATCTTAACCCTGATCTCGATGATGTATCGAAGTCTCCGGTGAATGGCGGAGCGACAATCTTAACGCTGAATATTTAGTCTCCTCGCAACCCTAGCCTCCCGCGAATGGGGCCGAGTAAATCCATGCTACTGCCCCTTAGCAACTCTTTTGGTGGCCAACCGAGCTTTCCCTCGCACTATCCCGGTAAGGAGGGCGAGACCTCCCTTGGTCAGTCACCTGAAATCCCTTATTGTTTTTGGTCGTGCAACTTCGTATTGACTTCTCACTTTTCTTTGGCAGATGCAACGAACATCTCTATCAGTGGCGAGTTGGAGGCCGCCATGGCTTACTCCGCACACCTTCACCTGACACAATTAGGGGCTTCCTTGGCGAACCCGCTTCTATTGTCGAGCTGACTGAGTGAGTGGCAGTCATTCTGCGGAAGCACAGATTCATGCACCGTGAGATCCAGGAGGAAAGGGCCCAGTCAGTGAATGACCGTCTTCCTCACCTACTCACTCTCAAGCAATGAGTGGAGGCCTTGGGCTGCGAGTGCGCTTCATTCATGGGGGGGATGCAGACACTGCTTGGAGGGAACACCGCGTAACTAGAGGGGCACCTGAAGAAAATGGAAGAGTGTTGTTGCACGTTCGAATGCAAGGTTGCTACTGTTCGCGAGGAGAACATCCATAGGGGAGGCTCCCATGTGAGGACGCGGGGGAGAGGCTCATGGAAGTGGATCCCACAATGATCCAACGAGAGGGACTGATTTTGTTGTGATGTATTTATTTGCGTTTTATTTCTGCGAGATCTGTTGGAACAAAACCTATTTATAGGTCTCGTGAGTTTTTTTTGTAGTGGTTTGGATGTCGCTTGTTTTGCTGCGAATGCATGCTCTGCAATGAGGATTAGATGTATCTCGCTACTGGAAACACACTCGCCACTGCCAATAGGCGAGGGGAACTGGAGCGATTCCGGGGCATTGCGCGAGATCGCGGGAGGCGAGTCGATTCGCGCCAATTGGCTGAATTCCCCCTAGCCTTGCTATAAATATCACCCCTGCGCCCGAATCTCACCCAATGTCATAACCGCTCTCCTCCTCTTATCACCTCGACTATCTTCTACTCGCTTCCTCAACTCGCAAGATAGGTGGTGATGGTGATGGATTAGAGGGAAGGAAAAATTGTGCGGCCTACTTCCTAGACTACGTCTTTCCAGACCTCCACGCTGCCACTACGTCTTCCATGACACATGCTTAGGATTTTCCTGACTAGCTATGGTCCACGCTCACCACACAAAAAGTTTTGAACCCGAAAATCATGGTTCAATGAGGAGTTCGGACCGGAAGTGTAGCTCGTCATTACTTCTCCCGAATTGGTTTCTTGGTCGATGACTTAGAGTTTGGAAACTTTCCCACCAGAACAATTTCAAACAGACCCCGAGCCGCAGCGAGGAGGTCCCGTCATACACCCGGAAGATCTTATAGAATGCTTCCCCTCCCAATCCAGTACTGGACCGGGCACTTTTGAAGGACCACGAGAGCTCCCGATTACTCACCCGAAAACCACGACGAGTGATGAGTTGAAGCCCTTGCCAACCAAAGCTAGCTAATGGAGAGGAAAAATTAGAAGAGAATCCTCTCCAAAAGTTTCCTTGGGGGTCTATTTATAGTTTGCTGGGGATGGTCTTCCAACTACGAAATCCCGTCTTTTGGTTCTACTAAACGCAGCCCAAAGTGATCTGCTAATAGTGAAACTCCGCTGTTTGGAGAAGTTATTGATAGGCCAAAATGGGATCACAAGAGAGACACGATAGTCCTTGCGGCAGGCGAGCCGAACCAGTATCATCCTGCTCGCCCGGGTGGCGAGTGCTCGATGGTGCTAGGCGCTCGCCTCTCGCCCTTCAATCATGGGAGAGTGGGAGCTCGCCAGCTCCACTCGCCCACTGTCTCTAGCCAAGATGGTGATGAGTGCCTGATGAGACTGGGCACTCGTCATTGGCTCAGGCCGGCCAAGGCCACTCGACGAATATGGGGTTACACACATGCATCATCGCCCGTTGCCCCCGATGGTGCCTTTTAATTCATCGCCGTCATGAACGCCACAGAAGAAGACACGAAAAAATTCTCGCTCTTCTCACGCTTCGGTTCTGAGCACCGAGAATTGTGGGGGTGTCATGATTTTATAATAGTCGGAGGTGCGATTAACCCACTCCCCATGATACCCACCAAATTGGTGGGGATCATGGGTTTGACTGCCGTGCGCGCGATCGCCCCACGTGATCTCGCGCGCGCGGGATCCCGCCAATGCTAACCAGTCGGGGTCGGCCGAGAGGGGGAAGACCCCTCTCCCTCTCCTTCCCCGCCGGCCGACCGGCATGAGCCAACATGGCTCCCGGCCGACCCGGATGGCTTGCCTCCGCAGCCGCGCGACACGACAACCCCGTCTGTCATACCGACCGGCGGGGGCCCCTCCTCCCATGGCCGCCGTTGCGACCACGGGAGGTCACGGGTCACGACTAGGAGCGTCAGCCAGCCCGGAGGCCGCGCCTGTCAGCTGCACCTCCGCAGTCGCACGACACTGCAACCCCGTCGGTCGCCCCGGCCGGCGGGGGCGGATCCTCCCGCGGCAGCCATTGCTGCCGCGGGAGGTCGCGAGTCGCGGCCAGGGCCGCCAACTGGTCCTGCTCGGCCCCCGCCACTTCTGGTCGGTCACTCCCGCGGTTGGCCGGATCCGCGTCGGTGATTGGCTGCCAACACCAGGACCGGCCGCACATAAGGTGGGGGCTGACTACCTTCCTTGCTCGCCTGGGCGACGCTCCCGTCGACCACGCCGCCGCCCTCTCCCTCCACCGTCTGATCGGCCCGCCGCGATCGCAACCAACCGATGTGCGGGAAACTACCCGCATAACCACTATTGCTACTGGGGGTGGGGTGGGGGTGGGGGGTAGGCCATGATCTTAGTGGCGATCTATAATTAATAAATATTATGCGATTAATATTTGCCCCAAACTATACTTGAAATTATAATATTCTTGGTTACGATGTGCGGATAGACGTATAACCACCATAACCACCTCCTTGAGACTATAAAAGGAGTCACAAGCCTCCTCATTTCTCATTTTTCTCCTCATTACTTTCTTCTTCCTCAGGCCAGAGCTCGGTAGAATTCCTCATACGAGCCGCCGCCCCTCCACCAAGAAAGTCGACTAAGTCCACCAAAGAGAGCAAGTCCCGAGAGCTGCTTAGAAAAGCCCCACTTGTGCGCAACATTCCACAAGTCCGAGCCAGCAACACTCTGCAAGCTATGCAGCAGTCACCAGCATCTGCATGGTGCCCAAGGGCGTTCGTCGTCGCCAAAGGAAATTAGCTTCTAACTTCGCGTGAGGCGGCCTGTCGCTCACCGAGCACAATGACACTCTCTTTCGCTCACCTCCAATTATAACGAGGACTGGTATGTCGACCTCGATTCTACAACTAACTTGTAATCTGAGGCTCATAGTAAAGTTTTACCGGCAAAGATCCGGTCACGTGATTTTTTACACAGTTAAAGGATTTTTCCACGTCAAAAATATCGTGTGTTCCACTTCTATTATTTTGTGACTGTATGCGCGCTTAACTGCTCAGCGGACTAAAATGGACAAGTTTAGTCTAATCTGCCAAGTGTGTTAAGCGAAGCACAACAGTCCAGATCATTTGATAAAAAATATGACTATATTTTTCTAGTAGTCATATTAAAAAATGATCATACTATGATCCAAAAAAATCTGCACCATTGAAATTAAGATTATACGACTGTATTTTTTCCTGCATGAGAAATAAGTGTGTTATACCTAACCAAAAATTCCTCCGGAAGCTTATACATTAACCATCATAATAAAAATTTGTCAGTGTGATGTATACATACTTTGGAATAAAAATGTGTAAAAATATAGTTATCGAAAGTATTTTTTTTAACTATTAAATGATTATATTTTTGTGACAAAAATAAGTCTAAAACTACAGTCTTTTACACCTTAAATTTCATTACTATCTGTCACTTTGCAACAAAAAAAAACCGTGCTTCATGTTTATGATGTGACAGCTCATGGAAAATATCCTGCGGGATGTTATGAATATAAGTCATTTAATATCTTGGCAAACACCTATAGAGAATTGAGAATGAGGGGATAAATTGTGGCTACACACTTTATAGAAATGTGCTGGTATCTAACTGTTTGTAAGGATACTCACACATATCTCAAAATGATTTGAGATGTGTATATTTTAAGATGTGTATATTTTGAGATGTATGTGAATATCCACACAAATTATTGAATTTCCACACTTTACGATAAAGTGCGTGAAAAAGAAAGTAAATCGCATTCTCTTAATAAAAACCTTTTACATTTGAACAAAAAAAATGCAAAGCACCATCAAATCACAAGAAGGAAAATTTTAGTTCTTTTCAACTTCACTATACTAATAAGTTAAAGAAATTGAAACAACTATAAAAGGGCGCTCAAAGCATTTTCGCACAGTGAGGGTTTGGAAAAGGACCCAATCTCAAAGCTGAGATGTAGCAAATTTTATCCAATATTTTTGCAAGAGGCTGCTCCCAGGACTTGAACGTGGTGACCTCAAGGTCACATGATAACACCCCAACCGGTGCGCCAAGGCCATGGCCGGGCTGCCAATAGCCATAACCGGATAGCCAATTTAAACGCCCATAATTTATTATATCATTTTGGTTCACGCCAAAAGGGAGGCTGGATGAGTTATCGATTCTAGAAAAGAATGCACGGGAGATACCAAGACGGTCAAAGGTACCAAGGAGGACTTTTCTTCTAATGTTTCTTCATATGAAAGCGCAAGATTGACACAATCACATGGGAGCATTTGTACTAGTAGACTTTGGGTCCGTTTGGCGCGGCAGTGGCGTTTGTGAACACGGTGGTTATGAATCATTGTTCGTGAACGTTTAACCTCTCCGAACAAAATTCATTCCATTTATATTCAAAGGTAATTTTTTTTTCTTGGTAATGATCATAACCACTATCATACCAAATATACCGTCCATGATGGTGATTTTTTGTCCAAACTCATCCGAGCAAATAATCCATGCCACAAGGATCCTTTTTTGGAGCAGATTTGTGTCGGTAAATGCATGTGGGAGTGGGTGGGCGTGGGGTGTGGGTTCGTGCAAGCATGAGTGTGTGGGTGTTGATGGGGTTCCCCCTGAAGCTTCTGAGTCAAGCCGAAAGGACTCAGACCAAGGACACGTGGGGAAAACCAACCCGATCAGGTCAGTCGCACGCAGAAAGTTGTGCTTCCCCGAAGGCTCGAAAGCGCCCGAGAAGAGGGCAAAGCCCGCGCACGCACACCGACAACGCCCTTAAATGCATCTTTTCATTACCTACCTTAGTGTTAAATAATCTTGAACGTGCCCGTAATGTTCATTTATAGGGAGGTTTAGGGTCAAGAACAAGTGGATGCAAATCCTATTCGATTCTGGGGCATCCCACTCTTTTATTGCTCGCCACATCGTAGACCTTCATAGTTTGCCTACGTCAACACTTGATGTCCCTTTCGAGATTTCTGTACCCTGACATCTACATATCTCAACTAGAGGCATTCTCAATTGCCCGATCCTGCTTGGAGAACTGCAAGTTTTTACCGATCTCATAGTTCTGGAGATGTCAGAATTCGACATAATCTTGAGAATGAATTGGTTGGTCGCGTATCGAGCAAAGCTGGACTGCGTGGCAAAGAGGGTCAATCTCAGCATTGGCGACAAGGACTACAGCGTTCATGTTTAGACCACCCGCAGCCACCTGAAGGTAATACATGCTGTGCGCGCCACTCGTCTTCTCAGTCAGGGTTGTCCTGCTTGTTTCGTGTTTGCTTCACTTTCTGACGATGTCACCCCTCCACTTGAGTCTATTCCGATTGTTTCCGAGTTCCCTGACGTGTTCCCTGCTGAGTTGCCTGGAATGCCTCCCGATCGTGATGTAGAGTTCTCTATTGATGTGGAGCCTGGAACGCGCCTCATATCTAAAGCTCCTTACCATATGGCACCTCGCGAATTGGAAGAGCTCAGATTGCAGTTGGATGAGATGCTTGAGCGTGGATACATCCGTCCCAGCTCATCTCCATGGGGAGCCCCCGTTCTCTCCGTGAAGAAGAAGGATGGTTCCTTGAGGCTTTGTATCGACTATCGGGAGCTGAATAAGGTTACCATCAAGAATAAGTATTCCCTCCCGCGCGTGGATGACCTCTTTGATCAGCTCAATGGTAGTTCTGTGTTTTCCAAGATAAATCTCAGAACGGGTTACCATCAGCTAAAGATCAAGGAATCTGACATCCCCAGGACAGCCTTCCGGACTCGATATGGACACTTTGAATTCTTGGTGATGCCCTTTGGGTTAACTAACGCCCCATCTGGTTTCATGGATATGATGAACCGTGCATTCTGTGAGTTTCTAGACAAGTTCGTCATTGTCTTCTTAGATGATATCTTGGTCTACTCTAAGACTCGTGAAGAGCATGCAGTTCATCTTAGACATGTTCTCTCCACCCTACGTCAGCATCAACTCTATGCCAAGTTGGCGAAGTGCGAGTTCTGGTTGGATCGTGTTGCCTTCTTGGGACATGTCATTTCAGGGGATGGACTATCTGTTGACCCCGCCAAGGTCTCTGCAGTGATGGACTGGAAGCATCCCACTACTCCCACCGAGATCCGCAGTTTCCTTGAGTTAGCTGGTTATTACCGGCGCTTCGTCAAGGGTTTCTCCTCCCTTGCCGCTCCTCTGACAAGGCTAACTCAAAAGCATGTGAGATTTGAGTGGACAGATCAGTGTGAGCAGGCCTTTTCTGAGCTGAAGCAGCGGATATGTGTCGCGCCAGTGCTAGCTCTTCCGTCAGATGGGTTGGACTTTTTAGTCTACACTGATGCTTCTGGAGTTGGTTTAGGCTGCGTTCTGATGCAGGATGATCGTGTTATTGCCTATGGGTCGAAGCAAATGAAAATTCATGAGCGCAATTATCCCACCCATGATCTGGAATTCGCTGCAGTGGTGTTTGCCTTGAAGCTGTGGCGTCATAATCTTTATGGTGTGAAGTGCCACTTTTACACCGATCATTAGAGCCTGAAGTACATTTTTGTTCAAAAAGACCTCAATCTTCGTCAGAGACGTTGGCTCGAGTTTGTTTCGGACTATGACTTGCAACTCACATATGTTCCTGGTAAGGCCAATTCAGTGGCAGATGCGTTGAGTCGGCAGACTTCTGTCGTCGCTTGTTCACCTATATCAGCTATTCTTGCAGCCCTGATTGATGACCTCGACCGGATGGACATATCCATCGCACCCGAGGGTCATGAAAGGGTTTCTGGTCCGTTATGGGTAGAGCAGGTGAAGGATTTACAGCCATCTGATCCCGCACTTCATCGCATTCGCCGGCAAGTTGAACTTGGGACTCTTCCGGATTTCTCCATCTCTGATGATGTTCTGCATTTCCGAGGTCGACTTTGTATTCCAGATGTCCCTGAGTTGCTGGATAGTATTTGCCGAGAAGCTCACGAGTCCCGCACATCTGGTCATCCTGGAAACAACAAGATGTATCATGACCTGAAGCAGATCGTGTGGTGGCCTGGCATGAAGAATTATATTGCACGCTTCATCTCTCGATGTCTGACGTGCCAGAAGGTAAAAGCTCTGCGTCAGTGTCCTGGTGGACTTTCGCAACCTCTGTCTATTCCCGAATGGAAGTGGGAAGATATCTCTATGGACTTCATTACGGGTTTGCCCCGCACTCCGAGAGGGCATGATGCGATTTGGGTCATAGTAGATCGCCTTACTAAAGTGGCTCACTTCATCCCGTATAAGGAGGGTCATTCCACTGAGAAGATGGCCCGGATTTATGTTTCTGAGATTGTTAGGCTCCATGGGATTCCTCTACGGATTGTTTCTGATCGTGACTCGAGATTTGTATCGCACTTCTGGAAGGGATTTCAACAAGCTATGGGTACTTATCTCAACCTAAGCATCGTTTATCACCCGATGACTGATGGCCAGACCGAGAGGGTCAATCAAATTCTTGAAGACATGCTTTGATGCTATATTCTGGATACAAGGGAGCTTGGGATGAGCACCTGCCCTTGGTTGAATTCGCCTACAACAACAGCTATAGAGAGCCTAAGGATGGCCCCCTTCGAAGCACTGTACGGGCGTCGCTGTAGGACCCCACTCTACTGGTCAGAAGTCGGTGAAAAGGTGATTTTGGGTCCTGAGTTACTTAAGGAAATGGAGGAAGCTACCAAGAAGACTCGTCTTCAGCTCAGTCGTGTCATTGAGAGATAGAGAAAGTATGCAAATCAGCGCCGCCATCCGTTAGAGTTTGTTGTGGGTGATCAGGTGTTTCTGAAGGTTTCTCCTACTCCTGGGTGAAACGGTTCGGTCGCCACCATAAGCTCAGCCCGAGGTTCGTGGGACCGTATGTCATCTCAGAGCGTGTTGGAGGATCTGCCTATCGTCTGGAGCTACCTGATTCTTTGGTCAGTGTCCATGATGTCTTTCATGTTAGTCAGCTCCGGAAATATATCCACGATTCTCATCGTGTTCTTGAAGAAGTTCCAGTGATTCCTGAAGCCAATCTGTCTTATCCGATCGAGCCTTCAAAGATCGTCGAATATCAAGAACGTAAGCTTCGCAAGAGAACCATTCCGTTGGTGAAGGTACTTTGGGTGCACGGCAAGTCTGAGGAGCACACTTGGGAACTCGAGTCTGACATGCGCAGCAAATACCCGCAACTATTCTCTTGATTCCTGGTACATCTCAAAGTTGACTTTCTTGTTATTTCAGTATCTTTCATGGTTAGCTTTCACGCGTTAATCTGAAAATTTCTATTTGAAGTATATGTCATCTGAAACTTCGTTGTTTAGTCTCATTCAGAGAGTTCTCAGGAAAGTTTCGGGACGAAACTTCCTAAGTGGGGGAGAATGTAACAACCCATTTAAAAAAAACCCCAATACCTAAACCTACCCCCCTTCATAATAATGATAAAAATAATAATAACAATAATAATACAAATAATAAAGAAAGACCTAAATTAAAGACCGGTCTAAACCTACCCCCCCCCCCTCCCCCGGTTTTAAATCCCGCAAGAATCCCGCAACCCGCAGCAACCCGCATCCCGCGCGCGACTCTTCCCGATCCCGCTCCGTCGACCCCGCCTTCATCTCTCGAGCGCCCGGCGAACTTCTCCTCCGCCTCCAGTGGCCGGCAACACCTTCCTCCAGGCCCGGCGCCTCTTCCTCTTGCTTCCCCGTCGTCTACGGTGCTCCCCTTGGCCGGCAACTCCCGCACGATCCTTCTCTTGGCCGACTGCTTCCAAGAAGGGCCGGCAGAAATCTTTTTCTCCCTTCCTCTCCTCCTTCTCCGGCCAATGAGGGCAAAGACATCGTTTCTTCTCCGGCAAACATAGCTCCTCCTCATTCCGGCCTTGGATTTCGTGAAGGATTCCTAGGGTTCGCTCGAAACCCCTCTTCGTGGATTTCTGAGCCCAAATCTGGACTCCTTGGGTAAGAAATTTCATCAATCTCTCATCTCTGTTTGCCCTAATTTTTTTTGGGAGGATTTCCGCCCTCCGATTGACGCAATTTCGTCGGTCCCCCTCGGGTTTGTCATAAAGTCAACTAATTTCAGTCATGTTTGCATTTCCGGTGCCGCTCGTCGGACTTAAGTGGTGGGATCGCTCCAATCTTGAGATTTTCGCCTCCAAAATTCCCGATCTCTCGCGGTAGCCACTTCTCCCCTCACTCTCGAGGGAGGTAAATTTCTACAACCCCCCCTCGTGTGGTGTGATGCGAATATCCAACGCATATGCAAGTATAAAACTCTTGTTAATTCAATTTAAAATGCGTTTGTGGATCCTGAACAAGTTTAGCTCGAGATCCTAACCTTGCTCGCGTCACTTAGCTGTCGCTAGTTTTTCGACGTGCCCTTGAGACAAGTAGAGAAATCTCTCTCGCTTGCAAACATGAAATTTATATTACTTGACTTGTTGCAATAAAATAGACCCTTATAAACTGGAATCGTCAAAATAATAATTTGTCATTATTATATCTTGAATCCCTGAAATCATATACTACCATATAAAAATATTGAGGTAAGAGTGTTGTTTTGGTGTGACGCCTTGAATCGAGCTCTGGACTAACTGGTAACAGAAACCATTAGTCGACCATTGCAAGCACCGTCGTTGATAAGCCTTGCATCGATTTATACACTGGAATCATGTGCACCAAATGACAACACATTCACCCTTCAATATAGTTTGTATATGGTATTGCAGCTAGGCTAAACTCCGGAGTAGGCTATTAACGTAAAAGAATCTTGTTAGACATGGTTACTTGTCTGGGTGCTACATGTAAGACTAGCTCACTGAGCTCTAGTTTTATTTACTTACTTTTCGCGAAAGTTATTAGCTTGAATCATTATGTAACTTCATGTTCTGAGGCATTTTTTCCTTCTGTTTGGATTTTGCCTTAGGGTTCGTGACTGCGCCGTCCAGTTCCTGAGTTTCCTCCACCCAGCTTCAGCTTTTGTTTGGAGGTTTCATTTTGCTTGATGCACCGACAGGTTCTATGTATTTGCTTCAGTTACTATTGGACTGTATTATTCGTGTATTAGTTATCATCAGACATTTTCTCTCGTATTGTGGACATCTTTTAGGGTAAAACATTGTATTAGAACATTTTTACTTATGAAATTTTGGTAACTATATACATTCGTAAATTTCAGTACAACTCCTGCAGCTTTTTTTTTATAAAAGTAAATGCATGCATAAAAAAATGTTTTATTCACCAATTTGCGGCTTCCACATCATTTTAAAAATCAAGTAAATCATTGTTTCAAAAATATGAAATTTTAAACAAGTTTGTAGGATTTCCGGTTTCGCCTTAGCAGACATGGTTCTTCTCTGCATGTCTGTGGCATCACGACCTGCCCGAAGCGCACTCTGATCTTGTCGAGACGGGTCGTGACAAGTAAGGATTTATTAAATTTAATTCTGGGTATGGATTGGCTGTCAGATGTAAATGTTAAGATAGACTGCAAGAGTAAATAAATCTAGTTGGAAAGACGTGACCAATTCATCCTCATCTTCTAAGGAACAAAAGGAGTCTTCAAGCTGATTATTTAGTCAATAAGGGGGTTAGAAATATTAATAAGGGTTGTCTTGTTTTTCTAATGTTGATGCATACCGAAGCTAAGAGCAGTTTGCAGGAAATACCGCTAGTGCAAGAATTTCTTAATGTCTTCCCCGATGAACTATTTGGTACCCTTCCTGCTAGAGAGGTTGACTTTCAAATCAACATAATTCTTGGATCCACACCAGTAGCCAAAGCCCCTTACCGCATGGCTCCAGAAGAATGAGCTAAATTGAAGATTCAGTTGCTTGATTTGAAATACCAGACCCAACACATCGTCATGGGGGCACCTATTCTCTTGTAAGAAGGACGGCAGTTTGATACTGTGCATAAATTATGGCGAGTTAAACAAGCTCACGATTAAGAATATCCCCTCCCAAGGATAGATGATTTGTTTGATAAGCTAGAGGGGTCTTGCACATTCTTCAAATTATATTTGAGATCGGGATATCATCGATTGAGAATCTGGGGCGGGGATATTCAGAAGAAAATTTTCAACACAAGGTGCGGGCACTATGAGTTTGTTGTCAAGCTACTTGGGTTGACTAATGCCTCGACTTCCTTCATGGATCTGATTAATAAATAATTTCGAGAATTTGTGGATCACTTTATTATTGTCTTTATAAACGATATTCTGTTATATTGATAGAGTGAAGAAGAGCATGTTGTGCATCTTAGGACAATTTTGGGTACTCTAAGGGAGAATCAGTTATATGCAAAAAAAAAATAAGTTTGAGTTATGACTCATAAGTCGTCTTTCTGGGACACATTGTTAGGGAGGACTCTTAGTTGATCCGAAAAAAGTAAAAGTAATCAAAGAGTGGCAAAGGCTGAAGATAGTTACTGAAGTTCGCAGTTGTTTTGGCCTGACGGGTTATTATATGACATTTATTAAGGATTTCTCAAATATAGCTCCACCTTTGACTTCACTTACCAAAAAATGGAAAGTCTTCAACTAGATAGGGGAATGTGAGTTTGCATTGAGAAGCTGGAAAACCTGGTTAATGACCGTACAAGTACTATGTTTACCTTTAGGGCAAGAGGGATTTCAAATATATAGTGATGCTTTGGGTGAAGGCTTGGGTTGTGTGCTTATGCAATATGAGAAAGTTATAGCCTTCGCATCCAAACAGTTGAAGGATCATGAGAATAATTATCATGTTCAGGAATTAGGGTTAGCGCAGTCATTCATGCAGTGAAGATTTGGAGACACTAATTATATGGAGCGTGTTATGAAATTTTTACAAATCATAAAAGTCTCAAGTATATTTTTGAGTAGCAAAACTCAATATGAGGCAACGTAGATGATTGGAGTTTTTGTCATATTATAATATGGATATTCAGTATCACCCCGGGAAAGCAATTGTTGTAGACACTTGTAGTAGATGCTTTCAGTAGAAGAAGCTTGAGTTATTCCCACATTATACATCAGAAGGATTTGTTGTGACCCTGGAGAGACTTGAGATCAATGTTACCATATTTTAGTACGAGTTCTGCAACCTTAAGTTGGATAGAAATCACGTACGAAATAAAGGATAAATTAGGCAGGCTTTACCTTTAGATTCGAAGATGGAAGAAATTTGGGAATTGAATTGAACATAACTAAAAGAGAATTTTGTAATTCATAAGGGTTTATTGCTAAATAATGAAGAATTTGTGTATGAGATATAAATCACCTTCGCGAGGACATACTTGCTGACTCGTAATTTCAAATACTCTATCCTGGTAGTACAAAGATGTATGTAGATTTAAAGAAGTTCATTTAATGGCCAAGAATGAATGGTAATGTTGCTGAGTATGTGGGAAAACGAAAGACTTGCAAGTTAGTCAAGCTAAATATCATAGACCAGAGGGCAAGTTGCAGCCAATTCCTATCTTAGAATGAAAATTTGAAGACATCTCGATGGATTTTGTGCATGGTCTTCCAAGGTCTCGAAGTGGGAATGATTCTCTGAGTTATTGTCGGCCTTCTTACCAAAGTTGCTCATTTCATTCCTAATAATAAAAATGATCAGTTATACATAGATGAGATAATTCGACTGCACGGTGTTCCAAAGTCTATCATTTCAGACGTGGATGGTAGATTTATCTTTAAAGATTGGAAATATATTCAGGAGCGTCTGTGTACCAAACTAAAGTTTAGCGCATCATTTCACCACCCCCCCCCCCCAAACAAAAGGACAAATAGAGGGTACTAATAAAACTATGGAGGATTTGCTATAAATATGCGTTATGAATTTTGGAGGTAAGTGAGAGAAGTATGTCACTTTAATAAAATTCTCTTACAATAATAGTTTTCAGACAAGTATCAATATGACACATTTTGAGGCTCTTCATGACAGAACTTCTCAGACACCACTGTGTTGGGCTAGAAGCGAAAGAGAACTTCAAATAAAGAATCATAGATTGATAAGATCACAACTGAACTCAAACTCATTCAGGAGTGTATGAAGATAACCCAAAATAGACAAGACAAATATTATGATCAGAGACATATAACAGTAGAATTCAATATTGGAGATTATGTTTATCTTAAATTCAAACATATTAATGATGTTTTTAAGCTTAAGCGGATGAAGAAATTGAGTTAGATCCGTTGGTCCATTCAAATTGCCTGAACGCATTGGTAAGATTGCATACAAGTTAGCCTTACTCAAGGAAATGAGTGGTTTACATGATTTGTTTCATGTCTTCTATTTGAGGAGAGCAGATAGAAATCCTAGTCATGTGATCAGTACTGAAGATACACCGGTTAAATGAAATCATAGTATCAACGTTAAACTAGTCAGGATTGTGGACTCAAGGATTCAGATGCAAAGAAACAGAGAGATTTTCTTTGTGAGGGTCATTCGAATGAATTGTGGTCGATCAGAGTATACATGAGAAATAGAGGACGAGCTACAAAGCAATAATGTGCATGTCCTCTTCAATCCAGGTATGATTGTAATTTTCGATGACGAAAATTTTATTAAGAAGATTTATAACATCCAAAAATCTTAAGTGCCTTTATAATTGTAGAGAAGTAGAAAAACCACCTTGTAAATATGTTTACTTGTGTTGAATACAAAGAATGAGTACAAATATATAGATAAGAGAAAGAGAGAGCAAGGTCCAATACACAATGTGGGACTAAAGAGGAGAGAGAAATATCAACAAAATAAACTACATGGGCCTAGTTAAGTGGGCTTCTCTAACACTCCCCCGCAAGCTGGAGCGTATAGATCATATGCACCAAGCTTGGACAAACACTGGTAAAACAAAGTGCTTGATAGAGCCTTCGTGAGAATATCAGCAACTTGATCAGTGCCTGGAACATGCTTTAACTCAAGTTTCTTCATTTAAACTTTTCCCGTATGAAGTGACAATCGACCTCGATATGCTTCGTACGCTCGTGAAACACCGGATTCTTTGCTATGTGTATGGCCGCTTGACTATCACAAAAGAGAACAGCAGATGAAGGAAGTTTTACTCCCAAGTCAGCAAGAAAGCTTTCAAGCCATGTGAGTTCAGAAACAACCAATGTCATAGATCGGTATTCAGCTTCCGCAGAGGATCGAGCGACCACGGCTTATTTTTTACTTTTCCAAGTAATGAGATGACCTCCAAAGTAAGTACAGAATCCACTGGTCGGCCGCCGATCGTCCAGGGAACCGGCATAATCGGCATCAGAGTAAGCAACCAATGCGGGAGTCGAGGTGGAGGTTTTGTAAACAAGCCCTTGACCCGGAGCTGCCTTAAGGTACCGGAGAATCCGTTCAACGGCATGGAGATGAGAAACCCGGGGAGCATGCATGAACCGACTGACAACCCCAACAGCAAATGATATATCAGGCCTCGTGACTGTTAGGTAGATCAACTTTCCGACAAGGCGTCTATAGTACTCCGGGTTCTGGAGAAGTAGATCCTCATCAGAGGCATGTGCACAGAGCTTGTGATTTGCCTCCATCGGTGTATTAGCTGGCTTACAACCTGACTGGCCAGCATCTTTGAGGAGATCGAGACAGTACTTCCATTGGGAGAGGACAAGCCCATCTGGTCATCGTGCGACCTCAAGACCGAGGAAGTAGCGAAGATGCCCTAGGTCTTTGGTCTGAAAAACGGTGCTCAGATGTTATTTGACTGCTTGGATCCCCTGTGAGTCATCTCCAGTAAGTAGGATGTCGTCAACAAATGACGGTTCCCGTTGCCCGATGTCGGGTGAAAAGAGAGAAGTCAGCAGAGCTCCGAGTGAAACCCATATCCTGATCCACCTTGCTGAATTTGTCAAATCACGCCCGGGGGGATTGTTTGAGACCATAGATAGACTTCTTTAGAAGGCACACATGAGACTCCCCCGTGGTCTCAAACCCGGGCGGCTGGCGCAAGTAGACGGTTTCGTGCAGATCACCATTCAAAAAGGCATTCTTGATATCGAGTTGATGAAGCGGCCAGTGGCGGTGTACAGCCACGGAGAGAAGCACACGAACCGAGTTGAGCTTGGCCACCGGAGAGAAAGTTTCCTCATAATCGAGGCCATGCTGTTGAGTGAAATCACGGGCCACCAGTCTGGCCTTCAGTCGGACAATAGTGACATCCGGAGCATGTTTGATGACAAAAACTTATTTACACCCAACCGGGTGCTGATCGGGAGGCAGAGGGACCAGGGTCCAGGTCTGGTTGGCCCAAAGAGCCGTCATTTCTTCCTCCATAGCAGCCCGTCAGCCAGGATGTTGACGTGCCTCCTATACAGAGTTAGGAATAGAAACAGAGGATAATGATGTGGCAAAGTGGCAAAGTGGTGGCGAAAGGCGATTGAGGGAGATATAGTTTGCCATCGGATGAGCGGTGGAGGCAGGAACCGGAGCAGCAGGTGGCGGAGCATCAGAGGACGAGGCCGACTGCAGTGGGGCAACGGGAGGAGAAGAGCGACGAGAATAGACCCGAATAACAGGTGGAGTCGGACGGACCGGAGCCGGGTCAGGAGGAGGAGAGGATGAGGAGCAGAGAACCGAGATGATAGGACGAACGACGGGCTTTGGAAAGGGAACGTCATCCGGAGCAGAAAAGAAGGGAAGATCTTCCCGGAAAGTAACGTCCGCAGAGATAGTAACCTTGCGGGTAGTAGGCGAATAACACATATACCCCTTCTGAGTGCGCGAGTAACCGACAAAGATATGTTTGGCCGCACAGGGATCCAATTTGTCAGTAGACGGGCCGAGATGGTGAACATATCAAACATACCCAAAGATACGAGGAGTAACAGGGAAAGGCGGAGTGGACGGAAAGAGGAGGCTGAACGGAGTAGCATTCTGAAGAACGGAGGATGGTAGACGGTTGATAAGAAAGCAGGCGGTGGAGAGCGCAAAATTCCAGTATGATTTGAGAACCCACATTTGAAGTATAAGGGATCGAGCCACATCAAGAAGGTGTCGATTCTTGCGCTCGACGACACCATTCTATTGCGGAGTATACACACACGAGGTTTGGTGAATAATGTCGTTCTCACAGCAGAGGGTCGCGAAGTCATGACCAGTGTATTCTTGCGCATTGTCGGTACGAATAGTGTGAATGAGCGCAGAGAATTGAGTGCGAGTCTCAAGAATGAACGCCCGGAAGACGTGGGGAAGCTCAGAACGATCGCGAAGAAGATACAACCACGTCATGCGCGAATAATCATCAATAAAGGTAACGAAATACCGATAGCCAAAAATACTAGTAAATTTGTACGGATCCCATATATCGGAGTGTACTAAGATAAAAGGAGCGGAACTCCGAGTACAATGAGAGGGAAAAGATGAATGTGGTTGTTTGCCAAAAATACATGTTTCACATTGAAAAGCAGGAAGAGATACATCCGGGAGAGCCTTCTGGAGGACAGGTAGAGGAGCATGACCAAGACGTCGATGCCAATCGGAAGAGGTGACAGATGCGAGGAGAGTAGGAGAGTCGTCAAGAAGGTAGAGCCCGTTCTGCAGTCGCCCCTTACCAATGATAGTCCGCGTATGCTGATCCTGTATCAGAAAAGAAGAACTAAAGGTCACTGAGCAATGTAAATCAGAAGTAAGGCGACCAACAGAAAGCAAATTAAAAGGAGAGCCCGGAACATGAAGAGCCGGGCGCAGTTGAAAAGAAGAGGTGAGAGGAATATCAGCACAGCCAACAACAGGGACAGAGGCGCCATTGGCCACAGTAATGTACTTCGGGTGAGGGGAAGACAAGTACTGAGGCGGCCGAACAGAGGTGATGTGGTGAGTGGCACAAGAGTCGAGGATCCAACGCGGGCCAGAGGAAAGGCATGTGATACCTTCATTGGAGATGGAGGCAGCGGAGGCAACAGAGGCGGGCGGGCGGCTGAGCAGGCCATGAAGATGCTGAAGCTGAAGGCGGACCTCGTCGAGATCAGTACGAGTGGGAGAGGAGTCGGTAGCAGCAGCAGACGCCTGCGGACGAGGTGGGCGACCATGCTTACGATAGCACGTGGCTTCAAGATGCCCATCTTTGCCACAGAACGAGCACTTAGGCCGAGACCGGCCACCCCGCCCACATCCCCGTGAGTCAGAGTGGTCTCAACGGACAGAAGATGGTAAAGGCAGTAAAGGAGCAGGAGCCTGCTGGACAAGAGCTGGAGAAGGAGGGCCCGACACCTCCGGAGGCGGGGTAACTTTGAGAAGCATGGAGCACACATCTGAGAAGGACGGGGTAACAGTAGAAGAGAGGATGTGGGCCCGTATACTATGAAGGTGATGGGGTAGCCGAGCCATCATCATGGCTATGCCCACAGCCTCCTTTTGAGCACGTTGGGCAACAAGGTCCACAGTAGGAGGCTGATGTTGGATCCATGCCTCGACCAAGGACCGAGCCTGAGCCACAAAGGATGTAGATCAGTCGCACCACTGCTATCAAGAGCCTGGAGAGCAGTGATTATGTCATACAGATGGTGGAGACTATCCTTTCCGGAGTAGAGGGTATGAAGCTCATCCCACATATCTTTGGCCGTCTCGTGGTACATAGCCAGGCAATAGGATTCGCTATCAAGAGAATTAAGGATTCATGTCTGCACACGACCATCATTGCATAACCATTCGTCAGTCGGAGTCCCGGTAACCACCTGGGTCAAGTGATGAAGAAACCCCTTAGATTGCAGGACCCGGCGAACAGAATGCGCCCATTCGACAAAATTCTTCTTGCCAACCAAAGAGATAGTAGTAATACGGAGTTCATCCCGTATTTCGGGAATAGAGGCCGGGCGGGCTGCAGGAGGAACCGTCGTGCTAGTCGAATCAGCAGAAGAACCCATGGAGGAGAGGAGGCTAGGAGAGCAGACCGGCAGCAGAGGAGTCCGCGCAACTAGAACAGAGACCGCTCAGAAAGGAGGAGAAGAGAGGTCGCGCGACTAGAACGAAGACCGCCCGATCACGATGTAAAGACACCAGCGGCAGGAGGCCGCGACCAGAGGCGGATAGAGAGCCGGCGGACAGAGACCAATCTGCGCGGAGAGGAGGAGAAGAGCACGACCTAAATGCGGGAGAAGACAGTCCGCACGGTCAGGCTGAACCCAGCAGCGGTCAGAAACGGAGGCTATGATGGGGCAGAGAGACGAAACCGCGAGTAAGGAACACTCAAGCGGATAGAGAGAGGTCGCAACAAGCAACAGGAAGAGGCGAGCAAAGAAAGAACTCGGAGGAAAGGCAGATAGAGACCGCGCGAGAAGGGAGACCGGCGGAAAGACCAGGCCGCACGAGAAGGGAGCCGCGACAAGGCGGAGAACTGCGATCAGGAACAGGCCGCAGGAAAGCGTATCGGATAGCGGGAGAGAGTTGCGGATAGCGAGAAGCCGGGGACCAGGAGACCGCGGCGGATAGCACAAGGGAGACCGCGCGAGAAGAGAGAGGCGGGCCCCACAAGAATGCTATAAGAGGCGAGAGGGGAGGAGTGGAACCACGGAGGGGAGAGGGGAGAAGAGACTAGAGAGGCGAAGCGGATAGGAAGAATCAGTGCGCCAGAGACCGAGCGGGAAGAGCGGGAAGCGGACAGAGCGGGCTGTCCGCAGCTAGCCGCACGCCGAGGAGAGAACACAGGAAGAAAGGCGGTTAAGAAGAGGGTAGCCGCCCAAAGAGGACCGGTGGCTCTGATACCATGTAGAGAAGTAGAAAAATCACCTTGTAAATATGTTCACTTGTGTTGAATACAAAGAATGAGTACAAATATATAGATGAGAGAGAGAGAGCAAGGTCCTATACACAATGTGGGACTAAAGAGGAGAGAGAAATATCAACAAAAGAAACTACATGTGCCTAGTTAAGTGGGCTTCTCTAACAATAATTTAATTATAGTGTTCGATCGTGAATGATTGTGATCAGCGACACAACGAACCGAGGTACCTATACCCATATAGTTAATTATGCGCGTTAATCGTAATTTAAATAAGGCTTTTAATGGGAAATTTTATGAAATTTAATTAGACGCGATTTAGGGTTTCGCAAGAGCGTTCATTGTTGAAATAATAAGGGTTTGATGCGTAATGGCATTTTCATAATATATGCACAATTGTTTAACCCACGATTTTAAGAGATGAGGATTATGAAATTTAATATTATGCTAAATCTCGCCTCCCAGCCGAGCGAACGAACCACCGCTCCCTCTCTCTCGCAGAAGACTATCGGTACTCTTCTTTTTTTGCCTCATCTCAATAGATCGATGACTCCTTTTATCATAGTAGAGGGATCGATTCCTCTTTCCTCCTAGTTGTCGCAGAGGGTTAGCTTCCTCAGCCCTAGCCAACGGGTGCATGAGTAGAACTAACACAAGTCCTTCTGTGAGTTCTCCTTTTATCTTCCTATCCTTCGTTCTTTCCTTCAGTAGTTGATTGCTCCGTCTTCCTCAATTTGTGTGTTCGATTACAGAAATTTGGAATTCTGACTTCCCCATTCAGAAAAAAGAAAAATCTTTAGTGGTTTCTGGTTGTAGGAGAAGAGGTAAAGACCCATTTTTCTTTCTTTCAACAATTCAATCCTTTCTCTTCCCCTTTAAATTTTCATAAGGGATCTATTTGTTTTCTAACCAAATCTAGAGGAAAGGGGTAATCCCTAAACTTTTGGCGATTTGTCTTTTTACATATTTTTGGATTTTTGTTCCGGTTTAGATTGTGCTTGCACGTTTGAGGGCAAATCGGAGAAGTCTTGCTTGGATTTCATTTCAACCTAGAGAATTCATTACTCTGCATCAAGTTTAAGAATGCCGCAACACCGAGGTGGAAATTCCTTTCCTCTTTGCTAAACATATCACCTATTATAGATTCATTGCCTAGGTAGCATAAGAATGAATATGAACTCGAATTACTCATACCACTTTATGACATGATACGAGACAAGTAAATAATTACAAAATACAGAGAATCGAATTACACGTAGCCTTTTTATTGCATATTAAGAGTCTAGTAAATTATTATGATATGACACACTTAACAATAAATGAATACTTACATCTTATAAGAACAACATAAATGACTAAAAATGATGAATGCAACTAGGTGAAGAATATAAGATTAAAATGCGTAATAAGCCTCAAACTAGTGGCATAAAGCAGACAACATAATATAATGATCGAACCAACCATTGGGTGATCAGTTCAAGGGGGCATTGGAAGTGCTTCCCTCATGATTGATGGATGCACAACATCTACACATAGGGCCCAGCAAGCCATAGGAGCCTGAGACATGGGGTCGACAACCCACACTTAAAAACTTGGAAACAGTCAGATGTGAGTTTGTGTTCCACGTAAGAGACACATAAGGTAATGTGGAGCAGAGACGAGGACGCGTTTTGGGCCCGTTCGGGCTGATTTGGCAACTTTCCATATATGGCGTGTCCGAATCGATGATCGGGCTCCGCGATTGCGTCCGGAGCATCGCCGCGAGTCAAAACGCTATATTACTTTATATTTTTTAGTTTATTTTGATGTATTTTAAGGGTAACCCACCGGCCAATCATAGTCGTTGATGGGGATGCCCTAGTTTGTGTTTTCTTATAAATAGGATGCTAGGGGGCTGATTTGAGAGGTTGTTGGATTTGGAGAAGAAGCATTCCCGGATTCCAGCGATCCCTCCCCGGTGCCGACGACGTGGAACCCTAGGTAACGACTCCTAGGCCGCCAAACTCCTCCCCAAGGTACACCCCACCCCCACCTTCGTTTTCCACCTCTCATACTCCATTTCACACCACCGGAATCTCCCAAACTCCTCCCTACAGCCCGCTGAAATCATCACCAGCATTTCCTTCTTTTGGTACTATTCAAAAATACAAATTACTGTTCATTTCTATAGTATGAACAGTAACCGTGCCCTCCCTGTACCTTCCGCCTCCCCTCCCTGTTGCAGAACCAGCCGACACTCCCCTGCTTCCGTTCATCCAGCCGCCCAACTTCACCTCAAAACCGGCCTCCTCCAAGGCTTCCTTATCCCTAGCCGGCCACTCCTCTTCCTCCCCTTCGTGGATCCACTTCCCACCGCCCCGAAAACCCTAGATCTATTTTGATCTAGTGCTACCACCCTCCGATCCGTTATTTCTACTGCATAAACCTTTCATTTTTGCCCGAATCCGCTCCCAAATTGCGGATCTACTCACCCCCGGTCCGGATCTACTCATTTGTGGCTGGATCCGCCATTTTACCTTCCGTTACCGCCACTTCTCGCCGAAGGCAGCCACCGTCATCGCCACTTCGCCTCCGGTTCCACCTCCGATCGCTCGTTTTGCATCCGGCTCTTCAAATCCTCCATCGCCTCGGATCAGCTCACTACGTCGTGAGTATTTGTGGTATCGTGTTCTGTAACTTAACATTTTCATTTGGTTGTTTATCTATATTTGTGCTGCGATTATGGTTATGTAGTAGTTGTTCTCTTTATGCTAATAATTGCCTGTGGAAGTATTCGTCGCCGCTTGCCTTGGCCCTCCGAGCGGAGGAAGTCGTTGCCCAATTGCTAAAATTAATTGTTTGCCTCTTTTATTTCAATTATTTGCGTGGTGCTGAAATTTATATTGCTTAAATTATTTGTCAAATACTGATCATTGCATTACATTTAGAATTGCATTAGCGTGTCACCTTCGCACCAGCACTAAAGTCCTAGTTTTCGAGCACCACTAGCCTACCCCTACATCATAAGGTCAGGACACTTCCGGTTATCACGAGGAATTCAATAATTAGAATATGTTAAGTTATGAAACACAAATTAACAAGAGAAATATGAAATTCATTTACCTCAATTTTACAAAGGAATTTGGAACACAGAAACCTCAATACTTCAAAAAATTAAAACTATGATTCTAACTCATTATGCGATTATTCCAAAAATGGAAATATATATTTGTATAGATTGTTTTATTCAATTGCATGAATAATTACCCTATTACTAATCATGGTTCCTAAATTCAATTGGTGTATACTTATAACTACTCATACATGTTTTTATTAGATCATTTTTGTGTCAGGGATACATAGAATCCAAGCAGGATAGTTGAAGTGGAGAGGCGCGTCAGGGAACTCGTGTGATCGTAAAATAACATTAAAACTTAAAGGCAAGTTTTACCGTATTGCAATTAGACTAGTGATGATGCTCTATGATTCTGAGTGTTGAGTGGTGAATTGTGTACATGAGCAAAAAATGAAAGTTGCGGATATGAGAATGCTTAGGTGGATGTGTGGGCACACGAAACTGGATAAAATTAGGAATTAATGTATCAAGGATAAGACAGGAGTGGCACTAATTGCAGAAAAGATGCGAGAAGCTTGACTAAGATGATTTAAATACTTACAAAGGATATCATTAGAGGCGTCTGTTAGGCGTCGTGAGAGTTTAGTCACTAAGCATGTTAAACGGGGGAGGGGTAGACCAATAAAGACTAAATGAAACTATAAGGAAAGACATGATGTACTTAGGCATTAGTGAGATTATGACTAAAGATAGGGAGTAATGGAGACAAA
Source organism: Platanthera zijinensis (assembly GCA_039513925.1). Lineage (NCBI taxonomy): Eukaryota > Viridiplantae > Streptophyta > Magnoliopsida > Asparagales > Orchidaceae > Platanthera > Platanthera zijinensis. The sequence goes on along the minus strand of CM077085.1, from coordinate 54,007,826 downwards.
GGATCCATATAGCTGACCCCCCTAGAGTGCGCTAAAGGTTTGAGTGTTGTTGTTGTATTTTAGTATCACTGGAAGAAAGAGTTTTTATTGCTCACTAGATCTGACTTCGTCTTCGGACATTTCTTTTTAGGAAACACAGGCCGAGAGATTTTCTTAGGATAAGCTTTTGAGGGTTTCTACATTTTAGTTTGTCTTTCCTTTTAGTATAATTTATTACTTTCATATGAACTTAAATGTATCACACATTAATTCAAGATTTTTAGTTATTCAGACTTGTTATTCTATACAAATTATAGTTGGCTCTGTGAATCTGATCTTCAGGTATTTCTTTAACCTTAGCTTCAGCCTTCTATTTTCTCTGTCTGCTATGATATCAATTTTATTATTATTACTTACTTTGCTTCATATCTTGAGTACGGGCCAAACATTAGAAATGTCGTTGAACTAAGTCGGGGTATTACAAAAGAAACACTAATCATTCATAAATAGACAATTTTAAGACTAATGCAATAAATATCTTTGAGGCTAAGAAATAATCTGAATTGCAAGTAACATTCCGAAGTAGATCCAAGTATTTGGTATATTAAACCTAATAAATGAATCCCGAGGCCAGCAAAAATATAGCTTACAGTCATAGTTCATTTTGTCTCTGTTTGGTTTAAAGAAAATGGAGAGAATGCAGTTGTAATTTCTTTCACAAATTCATCATGGGTGTTTGGTTCTAATGATAATTGGATTTATCTAGGACATGTGGACAAACACATTCATTGACAATTCCTTAACCGTAGTGAAAACCTGTAAGAAATTTATTGGGTTATTATTGCAAGCGGGTTGGTTCAAGTGGAGAGGCGCGGCAGGGATCTTATGTGATCGTAAAGTACCACTAAAATTTAAGGGCAAGTTTTACCGTACTGCAATTAGACCCACGATGCTCTATGGTTTTCAGTGTTTGGCAGTGAATTGTGTACATGAGCAAAAAATGGGAGTTGCAAAGATGAGAATGCTTAGGTGGATGTGTGGACACACGAGATTGGATAAAATTAGGAATGAATTTATCAGGGATAAGACAGGAGTAGCACCAATTGCAGAGAAAATGCGAGGAGCTCATCTAAGATGGTTTGGAAACGTACAAAGGAGACCATTAGAGGCTCCTGTTAGGCGTTGTGAGAGTCTAGTCACTAGGCCTGTTAAACGAGGGAGGGGTAGACCAATAAAGACTTGGAATGAAACTATAATGAAAGGCATGTGGTACTTGGGCATTAGTGAGATTATGACAAAAGATAGGGCACAATGGCGGTAAAGGATCCACATAGCCAACCCCACATAGTGGGATAAAGGCTTGAGTGTTGTTGTTGTATTATTGCAAGAATATTATATATAGTTTTTCAGCAATCAAACAAGTACAAAAAATATCTTCTCGCCCAACTTCTCCTTAAGCAAACAAATAGGTATAGTTTTAATATCAGGTCAATTACATTACCTTTTCCATTTATATTTCTTTCTCTTACGATATCATACAATTTCTCAAAACCAAACAGATCCTTAGGGTTTGTTTGGAAGAGCGGTTGCAATTGTGAACGGAATGGTGGCAAATGGAGGTTTGTAAATGGGGCTATGGGCAATTGGTTATTGCAAATGAAGATCTGTTTGGATAGTCTGTGTTTGCACAACTGTTCAGAATAGAGATCTGTTTGGATAGTTTGTGTTTCCAAATGGAGAACTGTTTTTATATATATACTCGAAATACATTTATACATCATAATATCCAAAAACTCGAAATACATCTACACATCATAATATCCAAATACTCGAAATACATTCATACAACATAATATCTGTAGATGAGAAAAAAGGAACCTTGTATATATGTTCACTTGTATCAAATACAAAGAATGAGTACATATTTATAGGAGGGAGAAAGAGAGAGGAAGGTCCTATACATGATGTGGGACTAAAGAGAAGAGAGAAGAAACAATAAAAATACATAATGGGCCTATGTCAAATGAGTTTTTCTAACAATATCCAAAAATTCGAAATACATCAATTCGAGCAAGATATGCATAAACTCCAAATACTTTTCCTCTATGTATAGTTCTTCGGCACTGGAGTCATGCATTGTCAACTTTCATCAATACCTACTCGAATGCCTCTAACATGATCTGCATTCGACTTTTCATTACAATGTCATACTGTTCTTTGTCGTCTGTCCGGATAAATCATATTCTCGTCTTCATCACAAACCCGGAAATGAGCGTGTGAGCGGGATAGATGTCTATGAATATAATTATGCAAAGTCATTATTGCTATCACAATATCATGTTACCTTGCTAAACTATATTGTGGCATATCCCTAAGTATTTCCACTTCTTTTTCCAGACTCCAAATGAGCGTTCTATAATAAAAAAACAATTACACACATACACATCATCCATAATTACACACATACATAAACAATTACACACATACACCACACACATCATCCATAATTGCACACAAACATAAACCTATAAACATACACATCATCTTCACATAAAAAGGGAGAAGTCAAAATGACAATGAAAGGAAGGCACTTACAGTGCAGATCGAGCTCACAAATTGTCGGAGTTAGGGCTGGGAGATATTCGGAGAAGATGCTGCTGAATCGAGCTCAGATGCACAGATCTGCACACCAAGCAAGCTCAGAAATCGTCGAGCTCAGATGTCGAAGAGGCTTTGGATGTCGTCTAGCTGTGATGTGGTCGAGCTCAAATGTCGCCGAAGAAGAGATGTTGTCGAGCTCTGGATGTCATTGAGCTCCAGAAATCGTCGCCGAAGAAGAAGCTCGATCCAGCAACGGCTGGAGAAGAGCTCGACCTACAGAAATCGTTGTCGCGCTCGAGTTCTAGAAATCGTCGAGCTCGAGCTCCAGAAATCGTCGAGCTTGAGCTCTAGAAATCGTCGTCGAGCTCTGAGAATGACGCCGAAGAAGAAGCTGTTGAGCTCTGATGTCGAGCACGGGATGTCGCCGAAGAGGAGGCGCCGACGACTGTGAATATCGGGAGCGGCGCTGGAGGAGAGTTGTCAAATGCGGCGAACTGGAGGGCTTGGGAAGGGTCTGCGACCGGAGAGATTTTAGGGATCAGGGCTTTTTACAGGCGGCTAGAAACGAAGGCGCAAAAACAAACGGAAATAAGGCCTCCATTGCTTTTGGACAAAACAGAATGGAGCCATGCCGCCTAAACAAACGGCATCTTAGACTACTTTCAAACTTATTCATATTGCAAATGTCATTCAAGCATACCATTATTCTAAGAATCAATTAAAGGATAAAAAACAGAACACATCAACGTTGGCAAGCTGTTCATGAAAACCTAAAAGGGAGAAAGACATTGCGATGTGAAAAATTTATCCAACTAATAAACTCCACTTTAAAATCTTAAAAAGGCTATGAGTTTGGTGTATAAAAGAACAGTGAGAAGTACAAACTGCTAATATGTTTGATCATCAAACATCATAATTTGATGAAGATTAATCCCGAGATGCTTATAAGATTACCTCCTTACATGCTAGAAGGGCCTACAATGACAATATTCAAGAAACAAAGGTATAACCCACATCATATATATAGTGCGAGAAAGTAATTAAGATATAACAACGCCGCCATTCATGGGTCGTGGCTCATGATCTCTTTTGATTCTTACTGCAAACATGTAAGTTCCATGATAACTGATAAGGCTAAAATATCTCTTAATGGCATAGATCAATGAAGCAGATCAGAACATTACCGACATCTATAATTGCATAAGCTGAGAGTAAAATAGAACTTTTTTTCCATAAACAAAAAAAGAAGTTTTCCCACAAAAAAAACAGCCACCAGTATAAGAGGAAGGGCATTCAGAGCTTGAATCTGAGAAATTTACTTGTAATAAAGGCCTCTTTCCAAAGCTCACGATCTGACCATGATGGTGCAGCTTCTCTTAAGGGAATTCTCAAGCTAGAACAAACCCTGTAAAAGGTGAATAAAAAATTAGTAGAAAACCGGGAATTAAATCAGTACATTGATAAGAGAGATCCCTACACTTATAAGTGAGGGAATAAAGTACAAAGACGGAAATACCCTTATGGGTAAATACAAAACAAATATACTAACAAAACAACTTGATTTCAACTCTCCCCCTCAAGTTGGATGGTAGATATCTATCATTCTGAGTTTATGGATATCATCAGTAAAGGCATCGGAGCCAAGACTCTTGGTGAAGACATCGGCTAACTGATCTCTGGAATGGACGAAGGGTGTGACTAGGCTTCCTTTGTCAAGATGATCTTTGATGAAGTGACAATCCACCTCAACATGTTTGGTCCTATCATGTTGAACTGGGTTGTGCGCTATGCCGATGGCAGCTTTGTTGTCACAGTACAAGGATATGGGAGCTTCCTCCTTAAGACCGAGATCTTGCAATAAGATGCTCAACCAAAGTCCTTCACAGAGACCCTGAGACATCGAACGGTACTCAGCTTCAGCACTGGATCTAGCCACCACACTTTGTTTCTTGCTACGCCATGTAACCAAGTTTCCTCCAATGAAGGTGCAATAACCTGTTGTAGATTTCCGGTCATCATGACATTCAGCCCAATCTGCGTCGGTGAAGACCTCGATCCGCAGATGTTTGTTCTTCGAGAACATCAGCCCCCGTCCTGGTGACTTCTTTAAATACCGGAGAACACGATAGGCATCCTCCTGGTGTCTAACCCTTGGGGCATGCATGTACCTACTCAGGATCCCAACAGCATATGTAATGTCAGGACGAGTATGTGAGAGGTATAAGAGCTTTCCTACCAACCTCTGATAACTAGGAGCATCTGTACGATCACCATTGCTGTCCTGATCAATCTTATGGTTCTCCTCCATAGGTGTGTTAGCAGGGGCACACCCAAGCATGCCAGTCTCTGTCAGCAGGTCCAACACATACTTGCGTTGAGAGATAAAGATACCCTTGTCAGAACGGGTCACCTCAATTCCTAGGAAGTAGCGTAGCTTTCCCAGGTCCTTCACTTCGAACTCGGCTGAGAGAAGTCCCTTAAGCTTTGAGATTTCATTTGTATCATTTCTGGTGATCACGATGTCGTCAACATAGACAATTAGCACAACAATTTTCCCTTCATTCCTCTTGACAAACAAAGTATGATCAGAGTGTCCCTGCTTGTAGCCAAACTTGATCATGGCCTTGTGGAATCTGCCGAACCATGCCCTCGGAGACTGCTTTAGCCCATACAAGGATTTCCATAACCGACAGACAAACCTCTCTTGCCCCTTCTTCACAAAACCTGGGGGGAAAGACATGTACACCTCTTCCTCGAGGTCACCGTGCAAGAATGCATTTTTAATGTCAAGTTGATGAAGTTCCCAATCTAAGATCGCAGCACAAGATATGATCACACGGATAGAATCCATCTTTGCTACAGGAGCGAAGGTCTCTTGGTAATCAACCCCCTGAGTCTGAGTGTAACCACGAGCAACCAACCTAGATTTATATCGCTCAACTTTCCCATCCTGATTCTGCTTAACTGAGAAAACCCATCTTGAACCAATGGGTTTCTTGCCAGGAGGGAGAGAGGTGACATCACAAGTGTGGTTCTTCTCCAACGCTGACATTTCTTCCTTCATAGCTTGAGCCCATACTGGGATGCAAAGTGCCTCCTGCCATGTCTTAGGGATAGAGATCTCGGACAAGGAAGCTATAAATGACTGATGAGGCTTGGAGAGACGATCATAAGCAACATGATTAGAAATGGGATGTTCAGTGCACCGGGCCTTACCATGTAGCCGAGCAATGGGAACATGTAAATCAGCATCAGGATCTGAGTCTGAAGACAGCATTGGCAGCAGCGGGGCAATAGTGGGCTGTGTACCTGGTTTTCGACGATGATAAACATGAGGTAGAGGAGCGATGAGTGAAGGATGATGAGAGGGAGATGTATGAGGAATATCTGTAGTGGAAGGCATAGTGGAAGGCATAGTGGAAGGTGTATGAGGGATATCTGCAGTGGAAGTAGGAGAAATAAAAGTGAGAGGAACAGTACCAATGACAGGAAGAGGAACAGTATCAATGACCTCATCCTCCTTCTCCCCCTGACGACAAGGAGTCAAATCAAGGTAGTATGATTCGTCCTCGCGGAATGTCACGTCCATGGTACCGAAAGTACGTCTGGTTGGGGGGTGATAACACTTGTACCCCTTGGTGGTGGTAGAATAACCAAGAAAGACGCATCGGATAGCTCGAGGATCGAGCTTATCACGAAGTGGCTAGTGAGCATGAACAAAACAAACACACCCAAATATACGAGGAGGAAGAGAAGAAGTATGAACAACAGTCTTAGAAGCAAGACGAGCCAGAGGTGTAGCATAATCGAGAACCCGCGAGGGAAGACGGTTGATAAGATGAGTAGCCGTAAAGATGGCATCACCCCAATAGGATTTCGGAAGGTGCATTGTGGTGAGAAGGCAACGGGCAACATCAAGGAGATGCCTGTTTTTTCGTTCCGCCACACCATTTTGGGTGGAAGTGTAAACACACGTGGTTTGGTGGATAATGCCATTGTTCGAGAGGTAGGCCCCAAACACACCACGATCATCATATTCGCCCCCATTGTCACTACGAAGGACACGAATGGTTCCGTTGAACTAAGTTTGTATCATCTTATGAAAGTTTTGAAAGACAGATGCGACATCACCCTTTTTTTTTAAAGATAAACCCAAGTAGTACGGGAAAAACAATCAATAAACGTAACAAACCATCTATATCCAGTCAAAGAAACAACTGGGGAAGGTCCCCAGACATCTGAATGTATAACAGAAAAAGGAACACTACTAGGAGAAGATAAATGTGATGATGACTGACGAACATGTTTAGACATTTCACAAACATCACATTTAAAACTAGAAACAAACTGAGATAAAGTAGGAAAAAATTTCTGAAGATAAACAGGAGACGGGTGACCAAGACAAAAGTGCCATCGTCGAGCGTCAGCAGTAGTAACCGCAGAAGAGGACAGAGCAAGGGATGATAGTGTAGCATCCAGGTAGTACAGACCACCGCGGTTCCTACCACTACCAAGTATCCGCTTCGTACCCAGTTCCTGAAAAATATAAGAATCAGAGAAAAAGTTTACAGAACAGTTAAGAGATTTAGTAAGATTGCTAATAGAACGTAAACTGCGGAGAAAAGATGGGACATGCAAAACAGAAGTGAGAGGAAGCGAAGAAGAGCATGAGAAATTGCCCTTGCCAGCAATAGGAGACAAGGTGCCATTGGCGGAGACAACCTTGTCCTTACCAGACAAGGGTGTGTAGGAGTAAAAACCTGTGAAGAACCCGGTCATATAATTAGTAGCTCCTGAGTCAATAATCCACTCAGACGAAGGAGTCACAGCAGCATGGGCACTGGGCATCGCAGCAGTGGAAAATAAAGAGGAACTACTCGGTGTAGGATCAGACTGAGAATGTAGCAGACGGCGGAGTGCATCCAATTCAAACGTGGTGAAATGATCTGGGAGCTGGCCCTGATGGCCCCCTTGAATCTCTGTGGAGTAAGCAGCATTATGAGAACGGGTGTCAGTCTGGCGGTGTCCACCACGACCAGGACCACGCCCACGTCCACGACCACAGACGTATCCAGGTGGAGCAAGGTGCGGATGAAGCTTGAAGCACGCTTCCCGAGAATGGCCTCGACGGCCACAATGGTCACAGGTGGGAATCTGGGTGGTATGGCTGGAACCACCACGGCCAGTACTAGTAAATGCCGAGCGGTCAGAAGGAGGAGCCACCGTGTTGAGAGACCTTCGACGATCTTCATCGCCAAGAACCATACTGAACGCCTCCGTGAGAGATGGGAGGGGTGAACGATGAAGAATATTGGTGCGAAACATATCCAGCTCCATGCTCAAACCCATCAAGAACACATGAAGATGAAATCGTTCATCTCTCCTTTGCAACAGAACTGCATCGGCAGTGCAAGCAGGGGCAAACTGATCGAAGTAATCCAACTCCTGAGATATACGCTCGAACTCAGAATAGTAGGTGGACACAGTCATAGATCCCTGTCTTAGTTCCAACATACGGCGGGTCAGCTCATAAACATGAGTGGAATTCCCGATCTGAGAATAAGTCTCCCGCGCTCGAGTCCAAATCTCGTAAGCTGAGTCCATTAGCATATAACTGTGGTATACCTTTGGGGACATAGAGTGGAGAAGCCAGGAAACCACCAGGGAATTCTCGGAATCCCAACGCGACCAGGCAGGATCAGCCAGGGGGGTGCCACCTTGGTCCCATCAATGTATCCAAAGAGCTGGTGGCTGCGAATAACATGTTGCGCCGCACGAGACCACTCGAGATAGTTAGTGCCATCTAACGACACCGTGGTGATCTTCAAGGAGCTAGTATAACCAGAAGGTCGCTGGAGTTCACTCATCTGGGAACCTGAAGACCGCTGGGTTTCCCCCATTTGAGGAACAGTAACACTCGGTGATGGAGAGCAACCACCAATTGAAGAATCATCCATGGGAAACAGTGGAATGGGATATCAGATCTGGAGAGGCTCAGTTACATCAGATCTCACAAAAAAAGAGAGTCATAGAGTGGCAGCAACGGCCCAAAGAAGAAGCAGAAGCTGCAGCAGCTGGCAAGAGAAGAGAGTGGCAGCAGCAGCCCAAAGAAGAAGAAGTGGAAGCAGAAGCTGCCGGTCACAGCACAGGAAAAAACAACACAGCGAGTCGATCGGCACAGATAGCTCGGCAAGGAGGCGGAGGAGCGGTCCGGCTGCTTCATGGAAGGACGGCGGCGGCGTCCTTCTCAGCGACCGGTGGTGGCTAGGAGGCCGCCCGGCAGCCCCATTAGAAGGGCAGCTGTGGTGGATCGGAGCGGTGAGGACGACCGCCGGGCGAGGGACGAATCGATCGCGAGCGAGGGCACGGGAAGAACGATCGGCGGCTAGGGTTTTTTCTCCTCTGATACCAAGTAGAAAACCGGGAATTAAATCAGTACATTGATAAGAGAGATCCCTACACTTATAAATGAGGGAATAAAGTACAAAGACGAAAATACCCTTATGGGTACATACAAAACAAATATACTAACAAAACAACTTGATTTCAACTAAATTTAGTACAAAAATGACATTATTGCATCATGTAAACATTGTGTGTTTAGCGGAACATTATTTTTATCACAGTAAAACTTTACCTAGAATATGAGATGTGCATACAAGGAGAATTTAAGAAACAAATTTGATGCAATACCAGGCCCTAACAGTCTTGCCAAGTACAAATATAGGTCATGGATCCCTACATTCAGATCAAGTTGACAACTGATTTTCAATTTAATTGTAATTTTTGTTTCATTGTTATGAGAAAAGTGGCTATGCATATGATACGAAGCGGCCGCCACATGCTATTTTAGTTTATGTAGCCCATGGGCAATTTTGTAATTTGTAATTTCCCCCACTCATCTATATATATGAGTGTTAGTTTCTTTAGGAAGACACTTTTTTGAAGTGTAGGGTTTTGGTTCTCTTGGAGAGTGGAGTGTCAAGGAGTACCCAGCCTCTGGATGTTTGGCGAGACTCGTTCTCGATTGTATCTTTCATCGTTTAATGCAATGCAATTTCCACTTCTTTACTAACTGGTCCGACCTGACGGAGATTAGGGTTCTTCCGAACTCTAATTCCTCTGCAACGCCTCCTTCGGTTCATTGAGCGCGGCTTCCGCCAAATACAGATCGCGGCTTCCACCGACTACAGACAGCCACTTCCGCCAACTACAAATCGCGTCGTCCTCCAACTGCAGATCGCGACATCGCTACGGGATTGCGTCAGCTTTCAGTGTCGCTCTTCCGCCCGCATTCGTTGTTTCGCACGTCGGGCGTCTTCTATGTGTCCCAATCGCACATTCCGCCGCCTGCTCCAGCAACGCCAGCGCCCAAAACCTCCGCCAGCACCCTCGCGTCAGCTTTTCGCGTCGCTCTTCCGTCGCATTCGCTGTTTAGCAGTTGGACCTCTTCTATGTGCACCGATCGCACATTCCATCTGCTCCAATAACGCCAATGCCCTAAACCTCCGCCAGCGCCCTCTCCGCTCGGCTACGCCTCCAATCTGCCCTTACATCAGCATCCGGCAGCCCTCCAGCTTCTTCACCGCTTTCTGGAGGCCCTCCTGCAGCTTCGGCGGCTTTCCAACGGCCTCTTCTGCTCCTCGCCGTCATCCGCCATGTCGAGCCGCCCTCTTCTAGTGATTGTCGCCGCCCGGCACTCATTGCCTCTACTCCTAACTGCGGTTCATGCCCAAGACTCAGTTCATGGCCCTCCACGCCGACGAGAACGCCTCCACCACGACCAACTCGAACTCTCAGTGCATGGATCACATTGAAGCCCAGCTAGCGGGCCTCACGCTCCCCCTTTGAGGACTTATCGCGACAATTAATCGTCCTCCGGCCCCTCCTCCACCGCCATCAATGTCAACCGTTCCTGACCACATGGGGTTTTTGCACCCCACGACAGACTGTGCCTCGGCCCACCTCCGTCGGATTGAGATTATGGTGTTCGATGGGACCGAGCCTCTCGGGTGGATCGCCAGCGTCGGCAGTTCTTCGACTTGCAGATCACCCCCGTCGACCAGAGGGTCCCCCTTGCCACTATCTACATGGAAGGCTCGGCGCTCCATTGGGTGCGTTGGATGCGCCAGCAAGCACCTGACATTTCCTGGTCTGCATTGAAGGAGGAACTCCTCCGCCACTACGACAACCTCCAGTTGGGTAATGTCTTTGAGCGCCTCAGTTCCGTCCGCCAGTCTGACTCGGTAGCAACTTACATTGACGAATTCATCACGGTCGCTACGCATGTCCCCGAACTGGCTCCCGACCACAACTTGGGCTATTTTCTGGCGGGTCTACACCCCCACCTCCGTGCGCGCCTACGGGTCCACAATCTGACTACTCTTACCCGCGCAATAGAGTAGGCTAGGTATCTCGGCGAGGAACTCACCATCCACCTCGACATGGCAGCCCCCACCGTCGTGGCCACTGCCCCCACCTTTGCCGCCGCGGCGACTACCGCCACCTCTTCGGCCCGTGGACACTTTGCCCACACCTAGGCCCCAGCTACCAACTCTGCTCGTGCATTTGTTAGCTCCACGCCCACCGGTCCCCCGACAACCCCATCATTTATCCTACCAACAACAAGAAGAGATTCGCCGCAAGGGCATATGCTTTCGCTGCCAGCAACCGTTCTCACCCACCCACGTCTGCCCTCTTAGGAATCTCTGTGTATTGCTTGGAGCTGAAGATACTGATCCCGACTCTGGGGAACTGGACCCGCTAACGCTTTCTGACAACCCATTTGGCCCTCGACCCTGAGGACAAGGTCGTTTTTGGGCGGGACGTGCTGATACGAAATGGCCGTCACATGCTATTTTAGTTTATGTAGCTCATGGGTAATTTTGTAATTTGTAATTTGTAATTTGCCCCACTCATCTATATATATGAGTGTTAGTTTCTTTAGGGAGACACTTTTTGGAAGTCTAGGGTCTTAGCTCTCTTGGAGAGTGGAGCATCAAGGAGGATCCAGCCTTCGGATGCTTGGCAAGACTCACTCTCGATTGTATCTTTCATCGTTTAATGCAATGCAATTTCCCCTTCTCTATCAGCATATTACTTTATTTATTTAACAGATAATTGACAGATGGTGATTATCCTTTTAGTATTATCTTTTTAAAATTAAAAATAAAATTATTCCATTCTTTAGCGTAATCTTGATGTAAATTTTAAATTAGTTTGATTTGATTTTATCATGCAATCTTGTATATATAAGGGTTTCAATGTTTTTATTTTTCAAAATATCTTTTTTGAATCAAATTGAAAAGAATTTCTTTTAGTCCTCTTAATTCTCTTCTCCACTCTCCTCCCTCCCCTCTCCACAATATACTTTTACCTACCCCAGATTCCCTATAAAAAAAAACAATATTTGGTCTCACTTTTGTGGCCGACTCACATCCCTGCATTGTTTAAATATCCTTCTAAAAGCTTAATTCAATCCCTCCCATTCAATAGTGCCAGTTCAGGTTATTCCTAGCAATTCTAGGTAAAATTCTAGTTCAGAATTGTAAGTTAAGGAGATTAATAGGTTGACTTCATCATGCTTGAAACAGTACTTAAGTGTTGATACAGAGTAAGGGTTGATGTTTGTCGCATAAGTTTGATATATTTCTGAGGAGTTCTAAAAGATGATGGATTCCGATCGCTTCTATTTTTGTCTTGTCTTTCTTAAACATGTGCATGTGATCGTGTTTAAATCCCTTGAATGGACTAGGCCCCGTCACATTATTGATAGTAGATTTTTTTCTCTTCTATTTCTATTGCATTTAATTTATTTTCCTATTGGGATATTGTGGCTGAACTGGATTCTTCTCTATTGCGGTCCTCCCTCTGTTTCTGATGTGCAAACATGTTGCTAGTAATTGATTTCTTAAATGGTTCAGTGTTTACGGCTGATTTGATGGTTTTCTTCCTCTTCCTGCTAGCTTCCTTCCTTTATTATATCTGCTTTTTCGCATAATTGTATCATCGGAGATTTCATCTATTTCATCTATTGAGCTGCTAAGATTTCTCATTGACAGTTGTTGAATTCTAAATTTATTAATCAATTGCCTCTTTATGATGAAAATGAACTTCCTTTTGCTTTGTATAGTTTTGAGGATAGCTTTGGAAGATATTGATTTATCTTGAGATGAAGTATATTAATGATTGTTTTCTTAAGCCTATCTTTCCTTATTGATATGTCTATAAATTTGTATATACATAAGAACATAAAATACACTGAACTCTTGTCTTGGTTATGAAACCAAAAATGGTTTAAGACCCATGTGTCTATGAAAAAGAAAACAGAAGTTTGCAGATGGCCATGAGGTGTTCTCCGGGGAACCCTAACTCAAAATAATGTGCATTCATGGGACAAATAAAGTGTGTTTTCGAAAAATATTGGATGGTCTAAGAGTTTAACTCAAGGCAATACACGTGTTGGAAGGTCTAAAAAAATAACCCATGCAACAATTAAGCGCGTAAGTTTGAATTCTTGTACAGGCTGATACAGAATATGTAGGCGGCAATTGAGGAAAAAATTCTTCAACCCAACCCGAGCTAATACAACCATTTCATTATGATTAAACTAATGGAAAGTGGTAGAAGAAGGATGCTAAATTTCATTATATCTATGCCACGCTGTCCCTATTATTGAAGGTAAAGTGTCAAGTATACATGAAAATGATGGTAAAATAAGGTGAATTGAGGTATGCTAGCTTTGATTTAATTAATTTGTTTTATAGCCTTCATGAATGTTATATATATTATAGATAGTTGTATTTTAAAAAAATTATATACTTAGAAGACTCTTACCATGAACTTTCGTTCCCACCATGTTAATTCAAGCTTTTCAAGCCAAGGTGTGACAATACGCACAATTACATAGTGTTAGCACAACTTATACGTTGGATAGAATCATCAATCCCCGGATGGGCATGCAAGTGGACCGGTGGTAGTCAACAACATGAACACTTAACAAGCCAAGGACTCTGCATGGGCGCTCAATGCAGATCCTGGATGATTGCCATCTTGTAGAAGAACATCAAAAAGGAGAGAAATAAAATATAATTTTATTAATTTTTCAATCAAAATCTCTTAATGCATCATATGTATTTGTGCATATATAGGAGGAGAGGGGAGAGCATAAACTCAATCCCAAGATGTGGGACTAATTCCTAAGAGATCATTACATGGGCCTTCAAGATGGGCTTTCTTTATACTTTCTTCAACACACCCCCGCAAGCTGGAGGCTGGAGGCTGGAGCATACAAGTCGTAGGAACCAGGGTTGGACAAGAACTGAGAATAAAAAGGTCGTGGTTGTCATGAACCGTCTAATAACAACTAACAGAGTACGCTACGGGCGGGTCGTGATGCCACAGGCATGGGCAAAGAAAATTCCATGTCTGTTAGGCGGGAGCTGAAATTATAGTATTAGATTTAAAATAATTAATTTGAGAAAAAACTAGTTTGTTTTTATATGCGAAAGCTTTAATGTAAAGTTGATGCACAAGTTCTTTAACAAATTTTCATGTCACACAGTGCCGGTACAAAATATAAAAGCAATAAACCAAAAAAATGAACATGTTATTAATGTTAAATTCAGTACATCAGTAATGGCCTAGCAATTGTCCATGACTCAAAAAGAAATAGCTGATCATAATTATTACATCATAACAAATCCAACAGTAAAAGAAACCAAATACATAGAACCTGATACAGCCACAAAAGGGGTAAACCTCCAGGAACACAGGAACTTAACGCAGCTCGGGCTCAGGTGGCAGGCGGCGCAGTCACGAACGCTAAGGCAAATTCCAAAACAAGAAGGAAAATGTCTCAGAACATAGAAATAAACAGTAAGCAAGTTATAAATTATAGTACGTGTAGAGGAAACCAGAAATATTAGAGTACTAATTTATCTTATAACAAAGCTAGTAAAACAGACAAGTAACTGAATCAAGTAGAAATATCTGAAATTATTAGCCTACTCCGGAATATAGCATAATCGTTCTTGCAATGACATAAGCTGTAATCGATGAAATGTGTAGGTGTTTATAGTGGGTGCGCATGATTCACACTCAAGTTCAAGTGTATTTTTTATAAGAAAAAAATACTTTCTGCTTACCGTGACCATGCAAACAAGGTGATGCACCAATTAAACAATACCTTTCAAGATTGCTTATGACACTCATGACTAAAGTGATTCATAATTTTTTTAGAGACTTCTAACACAATATGACATGTTAATGAGTAATGATTCATGCATTGTCAGATACAGTTAATAATATAGATACAGATACAAGGAATTTAAATTCAATGTTTGCAAGCGAGAGGAAATTCTCCACTTTCCTTAAGGTGAAGTCGAAACTGCCGGCAAATGCTAGGTGGCGCAAGCAAAGACAAAGGCCCTATTTGAACCTGCTCGGGAATAATCACAAACGATACGTCGATACTTGATATTTGACAAGACAAAAATCCTTACGCTAGCACAGGCAGTTTATTTTACTAATTCAAGAGCGGGTCAGCAATTTACCTCTCTCAATAGTAAGGGGAGAGAGATTATCACAAGGAAATCAGAAATTGGCGGCGCCTTGGATAGACATACCCAAATTAGAGAGGGTTTTGAGCGTTCCCGACAATTTGGCCGAAGAGTGATGCCGGAAATCACAAATACAGTAATGTTAGGCGATAAAAAGAGGGCAAACACTCGAATTAATTTACATATAAAATTTGGGGCGCTATAATTCTCAAACAACACAAGGGAAAATCTGAAATATGAGGGAAAAGAGGAGATCCTTACCCACATAGGCTAAATCCGAGCCCAAGGAGAAAAAGGGAGGAAACCCTAGTTGTCCCTCTCGCAAACACCAGCCCAAACGGAGCGGAAGAGATCTGCCGGAGGAAAAGAAGGTGGCTGCCGCCCCTTGGAAGAGGAAGAAACGAGTGTCCTAGGGGAAGAAGCACCATCCTATGAGGGAGAGGTTGTCGCTGCTGCCGACCAAAGCAAGGGGGTAGCGCAGGGGAGTGGAGTCGGCTCTTAGAGGAGAGGAAATCGCCGGTCAAAGCAAGAGGAGGAAGCGGCTAGCGCCGGTGAAAGCAGGGGAAGAGCGGTAGGAGGAGGGATCGAAAGCTGGGCTCGCGGCTCACAGGAACAAGAGGAGCGGGAGACGGGCTGCGTGTTTACGATTTGTGAGAGAAATAAAGAAGAGGGGGCAGGCTCAGGCTAGGTTAAGAGGAGAACCTAATTAGAATATTACAAAAATGCCCTTCCTTCGAAATAAATCAATCCAAAAAAATTCTTTCTTTTTCTTTGAATAATGAGGGTTGTTACATACTCCCCCACTTAGGAAGCTTCCTCCCAAAACTTTGGAAGATTCAGTAAAAGGGGGTCTATAAAGCGAAGATTCAGATACAAATCATTCCGACGGAATTTGCAAGTCAGGACATGGAAGCAACATATGAATATACTGAAAATAGAAAGAGGAACAAGAGCGAAGACACACCAAGATCAAGAGAAGAGTTGTGGATACTTGCTACGCATTTCAAATCTAAGTTCCCAAGTGTACTCCTCAAACTTGTCATGCATCCAAAGCACTCTGACCATAGGAATAGTTCTTTTTTGAAGTTTGTGTTCTTGATACTCCACGATCTTTGTGGGCTCGACCGAATAAGACAAATTGGCTTCAGGAATTACTGGAATTTCTTTGATGAGGCGGGTAGGATCACGAATGTACTTCCGAAGCTAACTAACATTGAAGACAACGTGAACACCGACCAAGGTAGCAGGTTAACTCAAGGCTATATGCAGATCCTCCAACACGCTCTGAGATAGGAAACGGTCCCACGAACCTCGGGTTGAGCTTATGATGGCGACCAAGCCGTTTCACCCCAAGAGTAGGGGAAATCTTGAGGAACACTTGGTCAACAACGAAAAATTCTAACGAACGACGGCGTTGATTGGCATACTTCTTCTGCCTCTCGATGGCACGACTGATTTGAAGTCGAGTCTTCCTGCTGGCTTCTTTCATTTTCTGAAGTAACTCAGGTCCCAAAACAACCTTTTCACCAACTTCCGACCAATAGAGAGGGGTCCTACAACGGCACCCATACAGTGCTTCGAAGGGGGTCATCTTGAGGCTCTCTTGAAATCTAATGTTTTAGGCGAACTCGACCAAAGGTAAGTGCTCATCTCAAGTTCCCTTGTAGTCCAAAATATAACACTGAAGTATGTCTTCAAGAATTTGATTAACTCTTTTGGTCTAACCATCGGTTGTTGGATGATAAGCGGTGCTCAAGTTGATATCGGTGCCCAAAGCTTGCTGGAAGCCCTTCCAGAAACGAGACACAAACCTCGAGTCACGATCTGATACAATCCGCAGAGGAATCTCATGGAGTCTAACAATCTCTGAAACATAGATTCGAGTCATCTTCTCGGTGGAATGGCCTTCCTTGTACGGGATGAAGTGAGCCACTTTAGTAATGCGATCTACTATGACCTAAATCGCATCATGTCCCCTCAAAGTATGGGGCAAACTGGTGATGAAGTTCATAAAGATGTCTTCTCACTTCCATTCTAGGATAGGCAGAGACTGCAAGAGACCACCAGGACGCTGACGCTGAGCTTTCACCTTCTGGTACGTCAGGCATCGAGAGACGAAGCGAGCAATATAATTCTTCATACCAGGCCACCACACAATCTGCTTCAAGTCATGATACATCTTATTATTGCCCGAATGAGCAGATGTGCGGGATTCATGAGCTTCTCGGCAAATACTATCAAGCAATTCAGGGATATCAGTGATGCAGAGGCGACCTCGGAAACGCAGAACATTGTTAGAGAAGGAGAAATTTGAAAGAGTCTCAAGTTCAGCCTTTTGGCAGATACGCTAGAGTACAGGATCAGATGACTGCAAATCATTCACTCGTTCTACCCATAACGGACTAGTGACTTTTTCTTGACCCTCAGGTGAGATGGATATGTCCATCCGCTCGAGATCATCAATCAAGGTTGCAAGAGTAGCTGACATGGGTGCACAAGCGGCAATGGAAGCATGTCGGCTCAACGCATCTGTCACTGAATTGGCCTTACCGGGAACAAACGTGAGCTGCAAGTCATAATCTGCAATGAATTCGAGTCAACGTCTCTGACGAAGATTGAGATCTCTCTGAACGAAAATATACTTCAAACTCTGATGGTCGGTAAAGAAGTAACACTTCACTCTATAAAGATAATGTCGTCAAAGCTTCAACGCAAACACTACCGCAGCGAATTCCAAATCATGAGTGCGGTAGTTGCGTTCATGAATCTTCAATTGCCTCGACCCATAAGCGATAACACGATCGTCCTGCAACAAGACACATCCCAAACCAGCTTCGGAAGCGTCGGTGTAAACCGAAAAATTTGCCTCCTCTGAAGGAAGAGCTAAAACTAGCGTGAAACACAGACGTTGCTTCAATTCCAAGAAAGCTTACTCACACTGATCTGGTCACTCAAATCTAGCACGCTTTTGAGTTAGCTTTGTCAAAGGAGCAGCAAGAGAGGAAAAACCCTTGACGAAACGTCGGTAATAGCCAGTCAATCCAAGGAAACTGCAAATTTCAATAGGGATAGAAGGTCGTTTCCAGTCCAAAACTGCAGAAATCTTAGCAGGACCAACGAAAAGTCCATCTCCTGAAATAACATGGCCCAAGAAGGCAACACGATCCAGCCAGAACTCACATTTCGTCAACTTGGCATAAAGTTAATGCTGGCGAAGAGTGGAGAGGATGAGTCTAAGATGGCTTGCTCCTCACGGGTCTTAGAAAAGACCAGAATATCGTCAATGAATACAATGATGAACTTATCCAGATATTCGCGGAATACACGGTTCATCATATCCATAAAAACAGAAGGAGCATTGGTCAAACCAAAGGACATAACCAAGAATTCAAAATGTTCATATCGAGTCAAAAAGGCAATCTTGAGAATGTCAGATTCCTTGATCTTTAGCTGATGGTAACCCGATCTGAGATCTATCTTGGAAAAGACGGTACTACCTTTGAGCTGATCAAATAGATCATCCACGCGCGGACGGGGATACTTATTCTTGATTGTTACCTTGTTAAGATTCCGATAATCGATGCACGGCCTCATGGAACCATCCTTTTTTTAACGAAGAGAACGGAGGTTCCCCAAGGTGAAGAGCTAGGATGAATGTATCCACGCTCAAGCAATTCATCCAGTTGAGATCTAAGCTCTTCCAATTCACGCGGGGCCATCCGGTAGGGAGCTCTAGATATGGGGCACATTTCGGGCTCCAAATCAATGCATAACACATTTCGATCAGGAGGCATCCCAGGCAATTCGGCGGGAAAAATATCAGGAAACTCAGAGGCAATCGGGATGGATTCGAGTTGAGGAGGAGAAGCAACCGAAAGCAAAGCATATACCAAACAAGTAGAGCATCCTTGACTGAGCAGGCGAGTGGCGCGCACAGCTAAAATTACCTTCAGGTGGCTGCGGGTCTGAACATGAACGTTGTAGTCCTTGCCATCTATGCTAAGGTTGACCTTCCTTGCCACACAATCCAGTTTTGTTTTGTACTCTACCAACCAATTAATGCCCAACATTACATCGAACTTCGTTATATCCAGATCTATAAGGTCGGCTGAGACTGCAATTCGCCAAGCAAGATCGGACAATTGAGAATGCCCCTATTCAAAAGATACAGATGACCAGGCACAGAAATTTCATAAGGGACTTCAAGTGACAAAGTAGGCCAGCAATGCAAGTCCACAATATGGCGCGCAATGAAGGAGTGAGATGCTCTGGAATCAAAAAGAATCTGCATTCACTTATCCTTGACTCTAAATCTCCCTAGAAATGGAAGTTATAGACGCAATTCACGATCATTCGGTACTAAGATAGATAAGCCAAAATGCAGAAAATTAACTCCGCGGCGAGGAGCGAAAGGCGAGAGAACTCCTTTTCCTACTCAATCACTGTCCTGCCGGGCTGCTGAAGGGACATGAACTTCTCAGCTAACTTATCCCGCTCCACAGAAGAGAGGAACTTCTCCATAAGAGCATCCTTGAACTGTCCCCAGGTCATGGTGGCAAAATTGGGAAGACTGCGCCGCTGAAGCCACCAGGTGTACGCATCCTCGATCAGCTGGTAGCATTCTTGTCACGGTGTCAAGGCGAACCAAGGCGAGCGTCGGGCGCCTTGACGCTTAGTCGACAAGGCGGACGCCTAGGCGACCACAAGGCGAGCAAGTCGCATGGCGCGCCAATTTCCTTCTATTTACATTTTTTTATATAAAAAATACTATAGACTGCGGTTATTATAATAACCGCAGTCTATAGTCTTCAATCTAAAGACTGCGGTTACTATAGACTGCGGTTATTATAATAACCGCATTCTATAGTCTGCAGTATATATATAAAAAGTAGTTAATTACCTGCGCAAAAAAAGAACACTTGTTCCAGTTAAATATTTTAACATAAAAATACCTGTGCAACTGCAAGTGCAACACTTGTTCCAGCATTAAACATGCGCATAAGTTCTTCAATTTGATTCTTCATATTACTAATCTCGGCTTGTTGCGCTTGTTCTTTTTGTCTCCATAATTCTTGTTGCGCTTGTTCCTTTTGGCTCCAAAATTCTTCTTGCGCTTGTTCCTTTTGGGTCCAAATTTTTAATTTAAAAAAAAGGAGGCAAACGCCTTGTTTGCAATTGGGCGCCCTGACGCCTAGGCGACGACTAGGCGACGACTAGGCGACACCATGACAAGAATGGCTGGTAGGCCGCAAGATGGATCTTCTGAGCTTCCGGAACTCCAACATACACGAAATGTTTCTCCATCTAGGAGAGCCATTCAAATATCACGAAGTAGACTAGATCACCGTTGAAATACGGCAAATTCAGCCTCTTGAAAGCCAGAGTATCTGTCATCGCTACAAGAGCAGCCAGACTTGACACGAGCGGTGTCACCAGAGTGACAGCAGGAGAGCCGGTTCCAGAACCAGGTACAGAAGGGGTGGCTCCAGGAGGGGCGGTGTTGATAGCTACTCCAGTTATCCATGTGCTGTCGGAGCGAATGGTTGGATCAGGAGTTTAGCGATCCTCTTACAGGCAAGTGAGACGATCAAGAATCTGCCTCAGTAGCTGGGCAGTGGCGTCTCCAGAAGCTCCTCCCGCAGAAGAGATAGTCTGTTTGCGTTGTGATAACTTAGGAGCCATCTAAAAAGAGACACAACACACAAGAGAATCGAGTAAGAGAACAGTCAAGCTAAACAGAAAGGATTGAGATTAGAGGTTCTAGCATTCTAATACTGTCGAATACGTAAATCATGTAATAGTTACAGCATTTCATTGGACAACTCTTGATAATGACCATGCAAATGCGATAATAAAATCGTGTGCGATAGAATAATGATTTGAAAAATTCATGTATGTACAACCATCATCTGTTGTTCTTACCTTGACACTTGTGCAATGATTTATGTTATGCATGTAATGCAATTGTACCTAAAATGCATTCCTAAGAATGTTCATGAATGGATACACGTGTCATGTTAAGTGCTCATATCGTTTAACATACTATGCATATTATGATACTAATGTCATCGCACTTGAAAATATTAAACATCTCATATTCATTTAATATTCGCAAGCGTTGTATATCCTAATGGAAATTCATATGCACATAAATGTTAAGTTTGTTCATAATCCCTTAACATTCGTATGCATACTACTCATGTTTATGAGTGTAGTGTGAGTGCTTCAACTTTGAACAACAGACAGCGACAAGGTGAATGAAAAAATGATGCATGCATTTATACTAATATAATGGAATTCTCTTAAGATGCTCAACCTAGCTCTCATAACAACTATCACGACCCGTCTAATAACAACTAATAGAGTGTGTGAGAGCGGGTCGTGATGTCACAGGCACGAGTGAAGGAAATTTCATGTCTGTTAGGCGAGAACTGAAATTATAGTATTAGATTTAAAATAATTAATTTGAAAAAAAATTAGTTTGTTTTTATATGCGGAAGCTTTAATGTAAAGTTGATGCACAAACTCTTTAACAAATTTTCATACCACACAGTGCTGGTACAAAATGTAAATGCAATAAACCAAAGAGACGAACATGTCATTAATGTTAAATTCAGTACATCAATAATAGCCTAACAGTTGTCCATGACTCAAAAGAAAATAGTTGATCATAACTATTACATCATAACAAATCCAATAGTAAAAGAAACCAAATACATAGAACCTTATATAGTGACAAAAGGGGTAAACCTCCAGGAACACAGGAACTTGACGCAGCTCGGGCTCAGGTGGCAGGCGGCGCAGTCACGAACGCTAAGGCAAATTTCAAAACAAGAAGGAAAATGCCTCAGAACACTTTACATGGTCACGGTAAGCAGGAAGTATTTTTTTTCTTGTAAGACTTACACTTGAACTTGAGTGTGAACCATGTGCACCCACTATAAACACTTATACATTTCATCAATTACAGCTTATGCCATTGCAAGAACGATTATGCTATACTCCAGAATAGGCTAATAATTTCAGATATTTCTACTTGATTCAGTTACTTGTCTGTTTTACTAGCTTTGCTATAAGATAAATTGGTACTCTAATATTTCTATTTTTCTTTACGCGTACTATAATTTATAACTTGAGTAATGATTCTTGCAATGTCAGATACAGTTAATAATTTAGATACAGATACGAGGAATCTAAATTCAATGTTTGCAAGCGAGAGAAAATTCTCCACTTTCCTTAAGGTGAAGTCGAAACTGCCGACGAAAGCTAAACGGCGCAAGCAAAGACAGGCCTATTTGAACCTGCTCGGGAATAATCACAGACGATACTTGATATTTGACAAGACAAATATCCTTACACTAGCACACGCAGTTTATTTTACTAATTCAAGAGCGAGTTAGCAATTTACCTCCCTCAATAGTGAGGGGAGAGAGATTATCACAAGGAAATCGGAAATTGGCGGCGCCTTGACTAGACATACCCAAAATCGGAGAGGGTTTTGAGCGTTCCCAACAATTTGGCCGAAGAGCGGTGCCGGAAATCACAAATACAATAATGTTAGACGATAAAAAGAGGCAAACACTCGAATTAATTTACACATGAAATTTGGGGCGCTAAAATTCTCAAACAGCACGAGGGAAAATTTGAAATAGGAGGGGAAAGAGGAGATCCTTACCCACAAAGGCTAAATCCGAGTCCAAGAAGGAAAGGAGAGGAAATCCTAGTTGTTCCTCTCGCAAACACCGGCCCAAACGGAGCGGAAAAGGGCTGTCGGAGGAAAAGAAGGTGGTTGTTGGCCCCTTGGAAGAGAAAGAAACTGTTGCCCTGGGGGAAGAAGAAGCACCGGCCTATGAGGGAGAGGTTGTCGCTGTTGCCGACCAAAGCAAGGGGAAGCACAGGGGGGGCGGAGCCAGCTCTTGGAGGAGAGGAAATCGCCAGTCAGAGTAAGAGGAGGAAGCGGATGGCACCGACGAAAGCATGGGAGGAGCGGTAGGAGGCGGGATCGGGATCGGGACTCGCGGCTCACGGGAACAGGAGGAGCGAGAGACGGACTGCACGTTTACGGTTTGCGGGAGAAATAAAGAAGAGGGGGCAGGCTTGGGCTAGGTTAAGAGGAGAAACCTAATTAGAATATTACAAAAATGCCCACCGTTCAAAATAAATCAATCCAATAAAAATTTTTTGCTTTGAATAATGAGGGTTGTTACAGTGGTAGAGCTTTTGTAAGAATATCAGGGACTTGTTCTGCAGTTGGCATATGTCTCAAGTCCAATTTCTTGAGTTGAACCTTTGCCCGAATAAAGTGACAATCAACTTCTATATGCTTGATACATTCATAGAACACAGGATTTTTGGCAATATGAATGACAACTTGACTATCGCAGAACAAAGTGGCAGGAGAGGAGAGTTTGACACTCAGGTCTCTCAGAAGGTTTTCTAGCCATGTGAGTTCAGAGACGACAGAGACCAATGATCGATACTCAGCTTCTGCAGATGAGCGTGCAAAGACAGATTTCTTCTTGCTTCATCATGTAACAAGATGTCCACCAAACTATGTGCAGAAACCACTTGTGGAACGACTATCATCAATAGATCCAGCATAATCATCATCAAAGTAAACAGTGAGAGATAGAGACGAGGAGGGTTGATATACGAGCCCTTGTCTGGGAGCAGACTTCAGGTATTGGAGAATGAGCTCAACTGCATGGAGATGAGAAGTTCGTAGAGCATGCATAAACCTACTAACAACCCCAACAGCAAACGATATATCGAGTCTTGTAACTGTCAAATATATCAACTGTCCAATGACGATAGTATTCTGGATTTGGTAGGAGTGTATCAAAGTCGGAGGATCATGCGCAGAGCTTGTAATTGACATCCATGGGTGTGTCAGCTGGCTTGCAACCAGAGTAGTCAGCGTCATGAAGAAGATTAAGGCAATACTTTCTTTGAGATGGGACAAGACCATCAAGTCAACGGGCTATCTCAATGCCAAGAAAGTATCATAGATTCCCCAAATCTTTGGTCTGGAACACGGAGGCCAAGTGTTCCTTGATCATATGGATGTCTTTTGAATCATCTCCAGTAATTAAGATATCATCAACATAAACCGGGAGTATTATGGTGCCAAATGGACTATGTCGGGTGAAAAGAGAGAAGTCGACCGAGCTCCGAGTAAACCCAACATCACTGACAACCCGATTTAACTTGTCAAACCATGCCTGAGACGACTGTTTGAGACCATAAAAAGATTTCCCGAGGTGACATACAAGTGACTCATTCGTGGTCTCAAAGCCGGGAGGTTGGTGCATGAAAACAATCTCAGCAAGATCACCATTGAAGAAAGCATTTTTAACGTCCAACTGATGCAGTGGCCAATATCGATAAATGGCCAGAGAGATCAAGGCACGGATAGTGTTTAGCTTTGCAACAAGGGAGAAGATCTCTTCATAATCAAGACTGTGTTGTTGAGTAAAACCACGGGCGACAAGGCAGTCCTTTATTCGTTCAACTGTCCTAGTTGGAGTATGTTTGATAGTAAAGACACATTTGCAGCCGACACACGTCTGGCCAGGAGGGAGAGGGGCAAGATCCTATATGAGATTGACCCAGAGGGCAACCATTTCTTCTTCTATAGCCATCCGTTATCCCAGATGTTGAAGAGCCTCCTGCAGAGAATTAAGGGTGGAAATCGACGATAATGAAGTCGCGAGAGTATGAGAAGACAAGAAGTGGATATAATCGATGCAAAGAAACAAAATTACTGATGGGGTGAGCTGTAGAAGGCGTGTCCGGATCAGCAGAGCGCAGAGTGTCATTAGTAGAAGGTAACGGGCTCGGGGAATTAGAATGAAAAGGACGACGAGTGTACACACGAATCAGAGGAGATTTTGTTGGTTGGGTTGGGAGTGGCGTGGGGAGGAGAGGTGGAAGTGGTGAAGTAATAGGAACAGCTGGACGCAAAGGAGGAGACGGTAGTGGTAGTGGACGGCAAGGGGTTGAGAATGTAATGACTAGTTTTCAAGAAAGGTGATATCTGTTGATATAACAATCTTCCGATCAGTGGGAGAATAGCAGACATAGCCTTTCTGAGTGTAAGAGTACCCAACGAACATATATTTTGTGGCACGTAAGGCAAGCTTGTCAATAAACGGGCCAAGATTGTGAACATAGCAAAACGCAGACGAAAACATGAGGGGTGACTGCAAAGGGGAGTGTGGAGAAAAAAAGAAGGTTAAAGGGAG
Organism: Platanthera zijinensis; assembly: GCA_039513925.1. NCBI lineage: Eukaryota > Viridiplantae > Streptophyta > Magnoliopsida > Asparagales > Orchidaceae > Platanthera > Platanthera zijinensis. The sequence goes on along the minus strand of CM077085.1, from coordinate 53,982,442 downwards.
CCTCAAAATTGAGAATAGAGAAGGGCAGACGGTTAATGAGAGGGCAGGCCGTAGAAACCTCAAAATTCAAACATAGGTTGGGAACATTCATTTGAAACATAAGGGTGCGGGCGACCTCAAGAAGGTGACGATTCTTGCATTCGGCAACACCATTTTGTTGGGAAGTATACACACAAGAGGTTTAATGGACGATGTCAAACTCGGTACACAAGTTTGTAAACACATGACCTGTGTATTCACAAGCATTATCGGTGCGAAGTGTTTTAATGATAGTAGAAAATTGGTTGCAAGTCTCAAGGATAAAGGCACGAAAGACACGAGACAGTTCAGATCAATTATAAAGAAAATACAACCATGTCATACGAAAGTAATCATCAATGAAGGTAACGAAGTAACGATAACCAAAAACACTGGCAGTTTTATAAGTTCCCCAAATATCTGAATGAACTAAAACAAGGGGAGCATCGCTCCGAGTACAATGAACTGAAAATGTAGAATGATGGTGTTTGTCAGAGATACACGGCTCGCATATGAAGTTGGTGAGGGAAAATCTGGAAGAGCTTTTTGGAGGATGCGGAGAGAGGAATGCCTAAGACGTCGATGTCATTTTACAGAACTAATAGTGGAGAGAATCTGGGGTGGGGGTCCAAGATGTAAAGCCTATTGAACAGCTTTCTTTTACCAATGACAGTCTAAGTCCGTCGATCCTGCACAACACAAGAGATGGAAGAGAAAGTCACATAACAATCAAGATCTTGTGTGAGACGGTTAATAGATAGGAGATTTAAAAGATAGCCCAGAACATGAAAAACCGAGCGAAGAGTGAAGGAAGAGGTAAGGGTGACGTCGGTTGATCCAGCGACTGGAGTAGTGGCCCCATTGGCAACAATAATGAACTTGAGATGCGCAAAGTCCAAGTATCGAGAAGGTTTCGATGGGGTAATATGATGTGTTGCCCCGGAGTCCATAATCTAGGAAGAACTGTGGGCAAGACAAGAAATACCCCCATCGGAAATAGACACAACAGAGCCGAAGGAATGACAAATCAACTCTTGAAGTTGCTGGAGTTGGGTGCACATGGCATCAATGTAAGCACGAACGTTGTTTTGAGCAGGGACGGCAGTAGAGGCAGGCGGTGCAGGAGGTAGACCGTGCAGACTGTAACAAGTGGCTTTGAAGTGACCATCTCTACCACAGTAGGTACACTAAAGGGGAGTGTGAGTGTGTCGACCATTACCCCGAGAAGAGATGTGACCTCCATGAGAATAGTGTTGAGTCGAAAGAAATAGAGAAGCATGATCGGCCATTGGAGAAGATCTGCAGTCAAGGCCTGGAGATGGCAGATAAATTTGGCCAATAGTCGAATAAGCCCGACGGCAAGAGCAAACGGCAACCTGGCGGGTAGCAATCAGCGGCGGCAAGAAGAGCAGATGTCGCTAGGCAATCAGCAGCGGTCTAGCAGTCAGCAACAGCGGGTAGCAATCAGCTATGATATAACCAGCGGCTTGGCGGTAGCAATCAGTGGCAGTCTGGCGAGCAAAAACTAGCGGCAGCAAGAACAGCCATCGGCAACCAGGCGAGCAGGGGAAGCAAGCACAAATGTCGCTAGGCAATTTGGGTAGAGAGGGAGACCGCGCGAGCTAAAACAGCGGCTAGGAGAAGGCAGCAATGAGCGCCAACAACGGGAAGCAACTCTGGGCAACAGCGGGCGGGTGAACTCAAGGAGGCAAAGTGAGCAGCAACTGAGCAATCAACAGCAAAACAATCAGCCGCAAAGCAAGGACCTGCGGCAACCTGTGGACAGACAAAGGAAGACAGCGCGACCTGCTAATAGAAGGAAGACAGCGCGATTGTTGATAGAAGGAAGGCAACGCGAGTTGCGGATAGACGGGCCGCGACCTGCGGCAAAGCAACAACCTGCGGCGAGGAACGAGCACAAAATGGCAAGCAAAGCAACGAAGTCGCACGAGGAGAAGATAGGTCGCACGTCTTGCTGCAAGACAAAGAAGACCGCAGCGATTATGGCATAGATGATGGGGCCCACAATCAGATAGGAGAAAAGCTATAAAGCAGGGGAAATGGGAGGGGGTGGAAGCCACGGGAGAGTGAGGGAGGAGTGGAAGCCACGGGAGAGAAAGAGGCTGCGGTTAGAAATGAAGAGACCGTAGAAGCAGAGCTGCGGTTAGATAATATCTAACCGCCCAGAACTAACCAGCAAGATACCATGTAGAAGAACATCAAAAAGGAGAGAAATAAAATATAAATTTATTAATTTCACAATCAAAATCTCTTAATGCATCATATGTATTTCTACATATATATATATATATATATATATATATATGAGGAGAGGGAGAGCCTAAACTCAATCCCAAGATGTGGGACTAATTCCTAAGAGAGTTTTGCATGGGCCTTCAAGATGAGCTTTCTTTAGGCTTTCTTCAATATTTCTCACTGACGATGTTCACCATTTCCATTCAGTCGGTGGTAGACCAATCACATGGCATAGTAAGACACAAGCAGCACTTCCACGAGTCTCAATATAGGGTGCACATCATTATAAATCTCAAGGAGGGCTTATGCACTCATTTGATGAATCCAGGAGCTTGTCACTGCCCCGCCACCAGTGGAAGCACAAATGTCTGATGTTAACCTCATGATCTTAAGAACTTATTATGATGATATTAAACTATTGATTGGTGTTGTTGAGCTTACGTGCAAGATATATGAGTCGATGGTTAATTATGTTATACAAGAATACAAGATATGGATTAATGTAACTACGTAAGCAGAGAACACGTGCTAAATGATTGTAAGATCACAATAACATGGTGTTTGGCTGATTTGCTAAGTTAATTGCTCATTAGGATCATCTTCAACACATATCATCATTTCAGTTTAATTAAATCATTAATTTTGATTTTCTAAAAATAAGAAAAATAACAATGTTGCCAAAATATTTTGAAATTTTAATATAAATTTATTTTATTTATATGTGACCCAGAAATATTTTTATGAAAATTTTGAAATTTATCAAGTCCATGAAACATTATATAATTATTTAAGTTTCTTCCTTACTCCTAGCCACCTGCGGACATGAATTCCCTTCTTAGGAGCTACTCGTAGAGCAGAGGACCATGTAGAAGAGTGTGAGCTCAACGTCAGGAAATTGAGAAGTAGCGGTGTGTGCCGGAATCTCTCTTGAGTCCTCCACACTCATTGGAGTTGACGTGACAAATATCCATGAGTTCATGTGGTAAAGGGTGAAATGGGGGTGATGGTTGGTAAGACGGTGTTGAAGAAGCTACGAGATGAAGGATAGATGGTGGAGGAGAGACACAACTACATTTATTACAAGCATTACCCTGAGTTTGGGTTGTCGTCCATAAAATCTGGTTCTGGCTCCGGTGGTAGTGGCGAGAGCTCCTCATCCGTTTTTTCCCCTTCAACCACGAGTTCTAACAGATCCATTGCCGAATTTGTAAACATGATCCTACGGTCTTTAAAATGGTGTAGGTCAGCATTCGGGGAGGTATTTTTTGCAAGGTAAGAGCCAGTTTTGCTTAGTATATATGATCATGAATTGCTTCCTAATTTACTTTGTTGTGGTGGAGGTGCGTTGCACGAGAGTCACAGAATCTAATATGCATTCGCTAGAATAAAGTAACAAGAGCACCCGTAAGTTTGAGTTGTAGGGCGCTCGCCCGAGAGGGCGTGATGTTAGTGAAATAAACTTGGTCGATTATCCTCCCTTTGGGATGGTGACCACCTGATGCGGAGCATAGACGAGCACTTGCAGTGGATGACGAGTTTTGGGCCCATTCAGGGCTGATTTGGCGAATTTCCATATATGTCGTGCCCGGATCGACGATCAGACTCCGCATATGTGTTCTGATTCGCATTGTGAATCGATTTAATATATTATTTCACTATTTTGCATTTTATTTTGATGTATTTAGGTGGTCCCACCTTCGGCCAGTCATAGTCATCGATGGTGGGATGCCCTAATCCTCTTTTTATTATAAATAGATGATTTGTGGGTTGGTTGAAGGCATTGCAGGTTTTGGAGAGATTATTCCCGGAACACCGCGATCACCCCTCGGTGCCGACGTCGTAGAACCCTAGGTGACAACTCATAGGCGCTCAAACTTCCCCCCAAGGTACTACCCATCCATGGTCTTCTTCTTCCCCCTCCGAAACCCTCACTCACAGCCCCTACAGCCCCCAAATTCCAACCCACTACTGCTATCCAGGAAACCCGGTTACTATTCACTGGTCACTATTCACTGGTTATTGTTCACTGGTTACTGTTCACGTCGGCACTGTTCATGCTGTCGTTGTTCACGCAGTACCCTCCACGTCTTCCCTCCCGTAGATCCACTCCCCTTTAGCCCTAATTTCTTGGATTAATTCAGATCTAGGAATTTCAGCTCCGATTCGTTATTTCCACATTCCGTACATCACCCCTCCACCCGGATTCGATCCCAAAATATCGAATATAGTATCCCCCACCTAGATCTCCCTCCTAGTGGTCGGATCTTTCCATTTCCGGCCCGATCTCCCCACTCGCAGCCGAGGACAGACACTGCCACCATTTCCGCGCCATCGGGTCCATCTTCGATCGCTGATCCACACGTCCGGATCCATAATCTTCAGTTCTTCAGTTCAGCCCTCTACTTTGTGAGTTCTCTTGTGGTATTGGTTTATGTGATTTGACATTTTTCATTGGTGAATTAATATACATCGCTTTGATTCTTGCTAGTGGAGAATTGTTTCAATACACTACTAACTTGCAGGAGGAGATATTCGCCACGCACTAGACCTTGGCCCTCCGAGCAGAGAAACGCCATATTAAATCGCCAAATTGAATGTTTGTTTTGCTCTTTAATTATTCGTGTGACGCTAATATTTTCATTACTCAAGTTTAGTCATCGTCGTCACTGACGGTTGCATTGCATTTAGATTCGGATTAGTGTGTCACTCTCGCACCTCCACCTAGAGTCGTAGGCTTTGGTGCACCTCGTAGCCTACCCTACATCACCACCTCTTACGTTTTGCAAGTAGTATATATCGAGCGAGAGACAAGTGAGTGGATTTACAACTAAATCCTCAAAGGTGTGATGGGTCTGCGAGTTATCTAGGAGAGTGATGAAATATTCACGAGCAATGGGTAATTTCGTTCGGATAACCTTGGTCACTTGTATCCCCATTGAGATAGGAAACCACTGCTTACACTTCATGAGTCAAGCGAGAGGTAAGTGAGGTGGATTTATGGACAGGTACTCAAAGATGCGATGGGTTCGTGAGTGATCGTGAAAATGATGAAAAAATTTACTGGCAAGGGTGTAATGTCGGGCAGATAACCCTTGGTTGCTCACCAACCCTTTGAGATAGATGATCATTGCTTACGCTTTGCGAGTATATGTCAAGTTTGAGGTAAGTGAGATGGGTTTACGACCAAGTTCTCGAAGGCATGATGGGTCCACGAGATGCCAGTGAGAATGATAAAATATTCTCCCCAAGGGGTAATGTCGACCGGATAACCCTTGGTCGCTTGTTCACCCTTTGGGATATGCAACCACCGTTTACGCTTCGCGAGTATATATAAAGCGAGAGTTAAGTGAGGTAGATTTATGGACAGGTACTCAAAGGAGTGATGGGTCGACGAGTCGGAGAATGATGAAAATTTGGTTGTGATAGGGTAATGTCGGAAGGATAACCCTTGTTTGCTTGTCCGCCCTTTGTGAAAAGCAACAAATGTTTACCCTCAAGAGATATGTCGGCCAAGAACAAAATGAGGAAGGTTTACAGCCAAGCCCTCAAAGTCGTGGTCTGCGAGTCAGCAGCAAGAGATGAAATATTTACCCGTGAAGGCGCCTTGAGGACGAGGGAGCCTATGTTCAGTTGTCATATTTTTCCAAACATGATTGTCGAAACGTTTAGTAATGTTTTTGGCTCTGACTAATCCTTGCCTCATACAGATGTCGCTCTCCCCCAAGGGGGTGTAACCGAAGAACATCAAGTTTTGGAAACATGTTCCTTCGTTGCATTTGATAAAGGAAGAATTGCTCCAAACCATCTTTCCTTTTGGATATTCCAAAGCCATGACTAGATGAGGATCGAGCTCTTACAAGACACTAGAGGAAGCAAGCTTGTAAATTGCGGCCAACATGTCCGACATGTCGGCCGACATGTCAATGTTGAGGGGAAAACGACACGTCGGCCCAATATTGCGGCAAATGTCAGCTAATGTAGGCCCAATATTGTGAATTTTTTAATTTATTCAAAAAAATAAATAATTTTATTATAAAATGAATTCATCAAAAAGTTCTAGCAAGACATCCAGTGCTTCTTCCATAGTATATAGAGATTCGTGTTGGGCATTTTGTGAGAAGGTGACACCAATCAAATATGATTAAATACTTTTTAGTAGTTTAATTTTCTCATATAAATTTTAGTTTACACTTAATTAGATAAAATAATTATATCATCTAATTAATAGATGAAAATATTATGAAATATATATATATATATATAACATTACAATCCGACATTTTGAAATATCTCTGATATATCCCCCGCAATCCGACATAAAAAACTCAAACTGACATCAGTCCGACATCCGACATATGCAACCTTGAGAGGAAGTGTAGGTTCGAGCATTGTTGGCTCCTAGGCACTCTAGTGGGGAACGAATCTGAGTCACTTTCATTGAAGTGATGGCTCCTTGCTCCCTACGGCCAGCCTATCCTTGAATATGAATCTATCTTTGGAGGAGGGATTTGCATTTTCTCTGGTGAAGTGTAGGTCGGGGATTTGTCGAAGTTATTCTTGAAGGAGAGCTTTCTCTCTTCTGTGGTGAATTGTCGGCAAGTTCTCGGAGACTGTCCAGAGGTCGGGCGATGACAATCGTGTGTGCCCCGTGGGTGAAACTTCTTCTCGCATGGGTTCGCTCCTTTCGAGGTGAAGTGTCAACGTATCACATACTTGGCAAGCTTGTCATGCTGATCACCTCTCGACAGGTACGTTTTCCTTTGACCGACATCTATGGTTCACTTTCTCTACTCACAAAGATCTAAAGGTCGTGTGTCATTGTTGGCACCAAATATGCAACTGATGGTGCTCTACCCAGTAGTGTTGCTTCTGCGGAAGTTACTATACCAAAAGGGAAGCTGGACAAAGGGAGAGGGGGAGGGAGAGACCCCAAGCTCACAAAGAATTGTGAGTCATATATTAGAGTGAGTGGTTAATTCTACAACCGGAGATCCCTCTGCTAACCAGGAGTGAAAGTATTCGCACTTTAAAAATCAAGAAACGCTATGCGAGAGGGGGGGAAGGTTCGTAGAAAGATCTAAAAATCAGGATCCCTTCCCGTTGCACTAATGACTATTTATAGATCTTAGGATCCGCACAGCAGGTTGCCAACTCAAGCTCCCGGGCAAGCTAGAAAAATGGGCACGGGTAGGTGGGCAAGTATAGGGCCGACGGGCATTAAATGTGGTTTAGGCGCCCGTCAGCACACGGTGACCATCACTTGACACTGGTGTCGCCGACATGGCTAGCTTCGGGCTGACCTTGCTTGGACAAGTATTTCTAAATCTCGTGACTGCTTTGAGGTGCTCAATAAGATCCTTCAGCCCCGGCGATTGCTTCGAGGCCCTCAGTGAGTAATTTGAGGCTTGTATTCATCTTTTGTTGTTTCTCCTATGTCTCATTTTGTATTCACCATCAGGGGCGAGGTAAGAGAACCGAATCAATAACTTGATATGTAAATATGAACTATTTTCTATATTGACTACTGAACTTATTTCTGCTATGTCGATAAAATTTACAAAAATTGTGATGGTCGATTTTCTTTTAGAAAGAAATTTTCTAACTAAGAGAATCTATAAGATTCATAAAAGTCTCCATAGAGATTATGGTACCAAAGTAATTATTGTTTTTAAATCTAAGAAATCATCTACAAATATATTTGATCATTTTCTTAGATCATTACTTACATCTGAAGCAACTCTAGCTTATAGAAGCAGTGAATAAATTGCACTCTGAAGAAGTGAAAGATACAGAATCTTCAGTATTTGAGTCTATTGAAGAAAAATATATAACACTGTTTATCAAGAGGTAAGTCAGATCTAAGGGTAAAGATAAAAATAATTTTTTCCCTAAACAAAGAGCAAACAAGAATGCAGTGAGAGAAAAATAGCAAATTATTTGATTCAAAATTTGAAATGTTCATTGCAAGCTTTAGACTATAATGGGAGAATATTTACTCAATGACTATTTGACGCATTACTCCAGAGAGCACCCCGTCACTTATTGGTGCAGTTTGTAGTTCAAAAGAAGATTCTTTATCAAAATTATATGTAGAATCATTTGGCTCACCACATTCTGCCTACAATTCACGGATGAATAACAAAATTAGAAGATTCATCAACCTCTACTTAGTATATTATGTTTGTATAAATGTACAGATTAAAAAACATCAAGAATAACGGAAAAATATTACTCTAATCTTAGTATTTAAAACATCACATGATAGATTTGAAAATGAATAACAAAAAAATAAGAACCTATAAAAAATAAATTAATCAGTACCGAGGACGGGGTCGAGGGGCAAGAGCCCGACAGCCCGGGAGGGAGGAGGAGCCACGATTAATGCCCTACTGCGACTTCCACCAAGTGGAGAGCCACGCCACGGCGACGTGTACGGAGTTCTTGGAGTTGAGGAGTGGAGCTAGGGAGAGGCAAGAGGGGCAAGGAGGAGAAGTGGAGGGAAACGCGGGGGGAGGAGATCCCGCCCTTAGAAGGTGCGAGCACAGGACGGATCTGGGTGGCCACGGAGGAATCAGAGTCATCCATGGGGGAATGGGGTTGGAGGTAACCCGAAAGGGGAGCCTCCATGTAGTATATCGTCGGAGTGTGGCTTCGACTTCCCAGAACTCACCCTAGATGGGAGAAATCTCCTTTTTAGAGGAGGATATGATGGGAAATGAAAACCCTTTCCACAATGCAGTGGTAATTCAGGCCGCAATAGAAAATTATACGGTCTCCCGCATCCTCGTGAACACGGAAGCTCCATCAACGTGGTGTACAAGAAGGGGTTCAACGCGGCGAAGGTAGAGAAGAAGAGGGTCACCGCTACAGAGGGACCACTCTTTGGTTTTTGGGAGAAAGAAAAGGGGTGGAAGGAGGAGTGGAGTTGGTCATAACGCTGGGAGGAACGATGAAGAGCTGCAGGTTCGTCATTGTAGACGCCCCGAGCAGCTATAATGGCATCTTTGGCAGACCTCTCATTAGCGCGTACAAATGCGTCCCCTCCTACTACCAATGTTTGAAGTATAATCAGGGAGGGTTGCAGATCGGGATCAAGAGTGATCCTAGTGTGGCGAGACGGTGCTATCTCAGTGTTGTCAACACCTTTAGTTGGAATAAAGAGGTTGAGGAGGTGGATGAGGCCATGGAGGAGTTGGCAAGGCTAGGGGCAGCCGAGGAAGTAGAGGAGAAGGAGATCCGGACCAAGGAAAGAAAGCCCGTGAAGGTGAAAATCAGCAAGGAGCTGAAAGAAGAAGATAAAGAATAAATCTTGTCTTGTATCGAGGAGAGCGCAAACGTCTTTGCTTGGAGCGCCGTCGACATGCCAGATATCGATGCGGACGTTGCTTGTCATCACCTCAACCTCGACAAGGGAGTCCATCCCATTCAACAGAAGAAGAGGGCAACATCCACTACTCTAGCCGAGCCTATCCGGAATGAGGTAAAGAAGCTGCAAGACGCAGGGTTTGTATCGGAGATCTAGTACACAGGCTGGATCTCCAGCATTATAATTGTTAAGAAAGGAGATGGGAAGTGGAGAATGTGTATTGACTTTTCGATTCTTTAGAAAGCTTGTTCTAAGTACTGTTATCATTTGCCACGTATCGACGCGTTGGTAGACTCAGTTGTTGGTTTTCCTGTAATGAGTTGTTTGGATGCTTTCTCGGGGTACCACCAAATTTGAATGCACCCTCCCGATGTAAAAAATGTGTCTTTCATCACCAACGACGAATGTTACTACTACAAGATGATGCTCTTCGGGCTCAAAAACGCAGGTGTTAGGTACCAAAAAATGATAGACGGGGTGCTCCGGGAGCAGAATGGACAAAACCTGGAGGTATACGTCGATGACCTCATGGTGAAGAGAAAGAGCACGGAAAAACATCTTCAGAACTTGACGGAAACCTTCACGACTCTATGAAGGTTCAAGATGAGACTCAACCCAGCAAAGTGTGTATTTGGGGCGGGAAAAGGAAAATTCCTTGGTCACCTCTTGAACTCGGAAGGAGTAAAGCCGAACCCAAATAAGGTCAAGGCCATCGTGGAGATGGAGGCGCCTAGGAATGTGAAAGAGGTCCAGCACCTGACAGGTCGGCTGACGTGGTTATGAAGATTCCTCTCGAAGGCAGGGAGGGTGTTTGCCTTTATTTAAGACCTTCTTAAATAATAAGAAGTTTGAATGGCGGGCGAAGTGTTAAATGGCTTTCCAGGGCTTGAAGGCCCAGCTGGCACAGGCACCCTTGCTGCAAGAACCTAGGGAGGGTGAGGACCTTTTCCTCTATATTGGAGTAGGAGCAGAGGCGGTGAGTTCGGTCCTAGCCCGCGAGGAGGGCAAGAAGCAACTCTAAATCTACTATGTGAGCAGAATCCTGAAGAAGATGGAGTTGTGATACCCTATCATAGAGAAGTTAGCATTCGCCTTGATCGTCTCTACTAGTAAGCTCCGACCTTATTTCCAAGCTCACTCTATCAGGGTGGTGACGGATCACCCTCTCCGCGACATTTTGGAAGGAGTGGAACATTCAAGGAGACTGGCAAAGTGGTCGGTGGAACTTAGTGAGTTCGATGTCACGTACGTATCCCGGCTAGCAATAAAGGCCCAGGCCGTGACAGACTTCCTAGCAGATTACACCATGGAGGTGGGTAAAGCAAAGGTACCTGAGTGGGTGGCCTGGGAGATGTTCTTAGATGGGACGTCAGGAAAGAACTCCCTGGGGGGGCAATGTATTGATCAGTCCACAAAAAACGAGAATCAAGCAGGTGGTCAGTTCACTTCCTGTTACCAACAATCAAGTAGAGTATGAGGTTGTGGTCACAGGACTCCGCCTCGCCCGCAAAGTAGGAGTCTGTGACATTCGAGTCTATCCTGATTCCATGGTGGTCACCTCCCAAATTCGAGGGGAGTTCGAGACGAGGGAGCTCGTACTGCAGCGTTATCTAGTGAATGTGAATGGCTTAGTTGGCACCTTCTGATCGTTTTCAATTCAGCATGTGTCGAGAGAAGAAAATTCACAGGCAGACCAATTGGCTAAGTATGACCCCCGAGTAGGGGGGACGGTAACAAAGCTATTCCGACAAACCATTGAAGAAAGGGAGATGATGGAGATCGACCAGCTGGCCTTATGGATGGATCCTCTTATTGCTTTCATGTCAAGAGGAGAGCTACCCGCGGAGGCCCGGGATAGGAGGCGGTTTCGGTGCAAGTAGGCTTATTATCTGCTGAATGACGGGGTGCTCTACCAAAAAACTTTGTCTGACCGTCTAGCCAGGTGCCTGTCAGAGGAAGAAATTCCTCAGATCCTGGAAGAGATCCATTCGGGGGAGTGACAGTCACTCCGAAAGTCAAACCTTGGAGAAGCGGGTACTGAGGATGGGATACTTTTGGCCCACCATCATAAAGGACGCAAAGCAATTCGCTAGGAGGTGTCAAAAATGCCATCGTTGTGCCCCGCTCCAACTGCAGACAGCTCAACGACTTAAGTCGATCACTACCCCCTAACCATTTGCAATGTGGGGAATGGACCTCGTAGGGCCATTCCCTCGAGCGAGTGGGCAAAGAAAGTTTATCCTGGTAATAATTGACTACTTCTCCAAATGGATCGAGGAAAAAGTATTGGTGAAGACAACCTCTCAGGTAATCAGAAATTTCATTTGGGGGGAAATCAACTGCAGGCATGGCCTGCCACTCGCCATAGTCACTGATAACGATTCACAATTATTCAACCCAGAGCTCACTAGTTTCTACAACCAGCTGGACATCGACCTTCACTTTGCTTTAGTACATCATCCCAGGAGCAATGGCCAGGTGGAAACCAGCAAGATTATAGTCAACTTATTGAAGAAGAAGGTAGAAAACCTGAAGGAAAATTGGGTGGAGCAGCTCCCCTCAGTCTTTTGGGCTCTGAGGACTACCCCTATGGCGGCAATAGGTGAAACACCTTTCAAGTTGTCTCACGGTTCGAAGTCCCTGATCCCGATAGAGTTTGAGGTCAGGAGTCCCCGAATGGTGGCGGCAAAAGATGGCGGCAAAAGATGGCGGCGAAGAGTGGAGGTTGGAGAATGAGAAGGCTCAGCAGCTCTCGTTGGACTTTGTAGAATAGCTCCGCGACCAGGCGGCGATCTGCCAATAGGAGGTCAAGCGGAGGATGGCAAGATATTTTGACAAGTACATTAGAATTAAACAAGTCAAAAAAGGATACCTAGTTCTCAAAAAAATCGTCATTGTCGGGAGGTCCGCGGCAGTCGGCAAGCTTCAACCCATAATTATAATGCGGAATGAAGAAGGAGAAACTCTCGGGAATACTTGGAGCGGAGACGATCTAAAGTGTTTCTACCCATAATTATGATGTATCTATTTTTGTGCATTTGTTCAAAAATGGGTTGATGGCATCTTCTAACGTGAATAAACAGTATTTGAATTCTTATATGATAGGTACCACAAATCAACAATGCATGAAACAGTGGGATACTCTCGAGCAGAGTGATGGCGTAGACTAGGCCTGTGCATCGAGCTCTTCCCCTGTCGGATGGCTACTTTCTACCTCGAGTGGACTCTTTGAGTAGACTGATGTCGTAGACCAGGCCTATGCACTGGGCTCTTCCCCTGCAGGCTGGCTACTATCCACCTCAAGTGAGTTGGACGCCCTCGAGCAACGTGATGTCGTAGACCAGGCTCCTCTCCTGTCGGCTGGCTACTTGCCCCCTCGAGTGGACTCCTTGAACAGAGTGATGTCGTAAAACAAGCCTATGCACTGGGCTCCTCCCCTGCAGACTGGCTACTTTCCCCCTCAAGTGAGTTGGATGCCCTCGAGCCGAGTAATGTCGTAGACCAGGACTGTGCACTGGTCTCCTCCCCTGTCAGTTAGCTACTTGTCTGTTGGTGCTACCATAGTGATCTGGAAGTGATCAAGCATGTAGCCTCACTGCCAACTCAGTATGAGCCTATCAGGGTCGCACATAAGATTGTGGAGAAATTGGGAGATTGGATCTGTATGGTATAGCTCATATGATGAGTTGAAAAAGGGCTTAAAATATTCTAAGGCAAATGCGTCAAGTGTGTTGAGACCACTCAACGCCTTCGTCGAGTTAAGGGTTGACTCGTCGAATGGTGGCGTTGAGTGTGTTCAACGATTCGTCGATTCAAGGAGTTGACTCGTCGAGTATTGCACTTAAGCGTTGAGTGCGTTGAGTCCATTCAACGATTCGTCGAGTCAAAGTGTTGACTTGACGGATCTGAGTCTTAGGCGTTGAGTGTATTGAGCTCACTCAACGTCATTCGACGAATCTAGCCTTGGGCGTTGAGTGCGCTCAAAGTCATGGCGCAGAAGGCGTTGACAGCGTTGAGTCCATTCAACGCTTTTGTCGAGTCAAGTGTTGATTCGGCTGAAGGTTGGCGTTGGGTTCGTCGTGTATCCTATGGATACTCGACGATTCGTCGAGTATGGAATGATACTTGTCGATACGTCGTGTATGTTGTAGATACTCGACGATTCGTCGAGACAAGGGTTGTCTAGTCGAATTCTGAATTCTAAGTGATGGGTCTGCGGATAGCGGCAGAAGCTGTTCTATTTATCTCTTAGAGTATAAATAGGAAGTTTTAGGGTTTACTGTTGACGGCTCCTTTTTCTAAGCACACGAGTCGATATTGTGCGATAAGAAGATATCCCTAAAAACCCAACAGTGGTATCAGAGGGAGGTTACGGCAATATTCATTGTTTCAGAAGTTGCTAAATCCATGACGTATAGATTTGGAATTTTAGAAGTGTTCTAAATGCCCAAACCTAGTCTTGGATGTTGCCAAGAACGCATGTGATTTCTTTGTAGCTTACTCTTTAACAGTAACCGCCACTTTGTTGGTTTGAGAAACTAAGCATGTGTTAGATTTTGAATCTCACATGAAGTGACGAGTTGTCTACTGTGTAAGTGGAGTTGGTGTTGCTCATGTCATATGCATGTAAATCTGAAGATTAAGAAGTGTCTTAGATGTTCAGATTTAGCCCGGATCATCAAGTGTTGGTGATCTTCTTGTGCACATCTGGGGTGCATTTGGATTATGATTGCTGAATTTTATTTTGCTTGATGTGCACACTAGTTAAATGTTAACCATGATTAAAGAGTTAATCAAGAATTAAAATCCATTAAGAAATATTAAGTATTCGGATGCCTTCCGATGGATGACATTCTTCTTGCCTCGATCGATGAAATGTGGGTTTGTCAAAGCAAGGTGCATTAATCTATCTTGGTAAGGGTGCGAGCGGATAATTGTGATATCCCACTGTCGACATCGGGTCAAGCTTAACTGGGTGACCTCAAAGGTTGAGTGCCCAGAGGCATAGGGTTGGCATGCACCATATGATGGATGTGAATAAAGAGTTATTCACCAGCCATACAGGAATTGCATAGTGATGCAATTCGCAAGTGTTGCCTACCTAAATAGCTGCATTGTGAGAGAAAAGTCAAAGCTGACTCATAGTGTTAGTGAAATATGGATCTTGTCCACTAAGAGAGATACTCGCCAAACTCTTCGAATTGATATCGAGAGTTATCAGTTTGATAAAAATAGTGGGAGTTATTTTGATTAAAGACCTAATCGAAAAAGAAAAATTATATTTTGAAATGTTGTACTAATTTTGTTTTTCTTGTATTCTTATACAATTTCCATGACAAGTGGTTCACACTTCACTCTGTCCCTCCGAGCTATCCTTGAGAAGGAAAAGTTAAGCGGGACAAATTATTTGGGCTGGTACAGGAACCTGAGAATTGTTCTCAGGCAAGAGCGCAAGTTCTATGTTTTGGAAGAAGTATCCCCTAATGAGCCTGTCGGGAATGCGTCCCGTGCTGATAAAGATGCTTATAAGAAGTATCTCGACGACTCCTTAGAAGTCGAATGTCTCATGTTAGGGACCATGAACTCTGGGTTTCAGAAGCAACATGAGAGCATAGGTTGCAAAGACATTGACGAGCATCTCAAGAAAATGTTTCAAGGGCAAGCTCGTCAAGAGAGATTCGATGTCACTAAGGCGTTGTTCCAGTGAAAGATGGGAGCTCGGGACCTAGTAGGGACTCACGTACTCAAGATAATTGGGTATATCGAGAATCTTGAAAGACTAGGGTTCCCTCTGGGCCAAGAGTTAGTCACAGACCTGATCCTGCAATCGTTGTCGAATAGTTATGAGCAGTTCGTCTTGAACTATAACATGAATGAAATAGACAAGACACTGCCCGAGCTCCTAGGCATGTTAAGAACTATCGAGATCAATATGAAGAAGATCAAGTCTACTAGCCTCATAGTGATGGTGCATAAAGGCAAGGCCAAGGCCAAGGACTTCAAAAAGACAAAGATAGGACCTAAGTCTGGACTGGAGCCCAAGTCTTCAGCACTGAAAAAGAAAGGCTTGATGAAAGAGGGAAAGTGTCATCATTGTAGCAAGGCTAGTCACTAGAGGAGGAATTGTCTTTTTTATGTGGAGGGTCTGCACAAGATGAGGGGGGGTATGACTTCCGCTTCAAGTATTTATGTTATAGAGATAAACCTTTCTGCTTCTTCATCCTGGATATTGGATACCGAATGTGGTTCTCACATTTGTATAAATGTGCAGGAACTAGGAAGGAGAAAATTACTGAGTAAAGGAGAGGTGGACCTCCGTGTTGGCAATGGAGCAAGAGTTGTTGTTGTTGTCGTGGGAGTTTATCGTCTTGCTTTGCCCAGTGGGCTTGAAATAGAATTAGATAATTGTTATTTTGTTCCTTCCATAACTAGAAATATTATATTCATTT
Organism: Platanthera zijinensis; assembly: GCA_039513925.1. Lineage (NCBI taxonomy): Eukaryota > Viridiplantae > Streptophyta > Magnoliopsida > Asparagales > Orchidaceae > Platanthera > Platanthera zijinensis. The sequence goes on along the minus strand of CM077085.1, from coordinate 53,966,353 downwards.
CATGTTTGGACATGGTGGGTTTTTCTTTTATTATTAAGAACAATTGTTGTTCGATATTTAAGAATGATGTTTGTTATGGTGTAGCTCAAATGTTTAATGCTCTATATGTTTTGAACTTAAACCATCTGATCTATAATATTGAAAATACTAAAAGACTAAGAACAAATGACTTGAACCATACGTATCTTTGGCATTGTCGTTTGGGTCATATAAATGAGAAACGTATATCCAAGCTCCATAAAGATGGACTATTGGACTCATTTGATTATGAATCATTTGAGAGATGCAAATCTTGTTTGTTAGGCAAGATGACTAAAGTCCCTTTCACTGGCTTCAATGAGAGGGTTGATGATTTCTTGGATATAGTACATAGTGATGTATGTGGACTCATAAGTTCTATGGCTAGAGATGGGTTTTTCTATTTTGTTATATTTACTGATGATTTCAGTAGATACAGATACGTGTATCTTATGAAGTGCAAATCCGAAACTTTTGAAAAGTTCAAAGAATTTAAAAACAAAGTGGAGAACCAACTGGGTAAGAAAGTTAAAGCACTCTGATCTGATCGAGGTGGCGAATACATAAGTCATGAGTTCTGTGATCATCTGAAAGAGTGTAGTTTTGTATCACAGCTCACTACACCTAGAACACCACAGCATAATGGTGTGTCTGAGCGGAGGAATCGTACCTTGTTAAACATGGAGCGTTCGATGATGAGTCATGCAGATCTGCATGTTTCCTTTGGGGACTTTGCTCTAGAAACTGCTGCTTTAACCTTAAATCGTGCTCCAACGAAAGCGGTTCTTAAGACACCATATGAGATATGGACTGGGAAGCGTCCCAGTATGTCGTTCATAAAGGTTTGGGGCTGTGAGGCATACGTAAGACGTCAAATGCCTGATAAGCTGGAACCCAAATCAGATAAGTGTTATCTTGTGGGGTATCCTATGGAAACCAAATGGTACTATTTCTACCTACCGTCTGAGGGCAAAGTGTTTGTCGCGAGAACTGGTGTCTTTCTTGAGAAAGAGTTCGTAAGTAGAAAGACAGTCAGGGTAGATCTTGAAGAAGTTCAAGAACCACAAACAGTGAATGAACCGGTATTGAAACCTGAATCAGGAATACAAGGTATTGTAGCTGGAGAACCTGCTCAGGAAACACAAGTTCCACATAGATTTAGTAGACCAAGGTTTGAGCCTGAGAGATATGGATTTCTCGTGTCTCAAATAAATAATATATTGCTTATGGATCATAGTGATGAGTCTGCAACATACCATGATGCTATGTGTGGACCGGACCCCAAGAAGTGGCTTGAAGCCATAAAATCTGAGATGGACTCCATGTATGAAAACCAAGTATGGACTTTGGTGGAACCACCTGAAGGGGTAAGACTCATAGGGTGTAAGTGGGTCTTCAAGAAGAAGACCGACATGGATGGGAATGTACAGACATTCAAAGGGCGACTGGTGGGTAAGGGTTTCAAGCAAATTCATGGTATTGACTATGATGAGACTTTTTCCCCTATTGTCATGGTTAAGTCCATAAGAATTATGTTTGTTATTGATGCGTATTATGACTACGAGATCTGGCAGATATATGTCAAAACGGCTTTCCTTAATGGGAACCTCCTTGAGGAAGTGTATATGACACAACCCGAGGGTTTTGTATCTGCAGGTAAAGCAAATAAAATATGCAAGCTGCAGAGATCCATTTATGGATTGAAACAGGCTTCTCGAAGTTGGAATCTTCGTTTTGATGAAAAAATCAAAGAGTTCGGTTTTATCAAGAACGAGGATGAACCGTGTGTTTACAAACGGATTAGTGAGAGCATAATTGTCTTCCTGATTTTGTATGTAGATGACATATTGTTGATCGGGAATGACAAACCGACCCTGCAAGTTGTTAAGAACAACCTAGGGAACTGCTTTTCGATGAAAGACTTAGGGGAAGCGACTAATATACTTGGTATTAAGATCTATAGAGATAGATCGAAGAAGTTGCTGGTTTTGACCCCAAAGTACGTACATTGACAAGGTGTTGAAACGGTTCAGCATGCTTGAGTCCAAGAAAGGATTCTTGCACATGTCTCATGGTGTGAGTCTCTCTAAGGACCAGTGTCCTAAGTCTTGTGAAGATAAGGACCGCATGAAGTTGATTTCATATGCTTCGGCAATTGGGTCAATCATGTATGCAATAATATGTACTAGACCCGATGTCTTTTATGTTTTGAGCATGACTAGCAGGTATCAGTCTAATCCCGGTGAAGTTCACTGGATAGCCGTCAAGAATATCCTCAAATACTTGAGAAAGACTAAGGATACATTCTTGGTATTCGGCAGAGAGGAAGAGTTCGTTGTAAGTGGTTACACGGATGCTAGCTTCCAAACTGATAGGGACGATTCAAAGTCTCAGTCAGGTTTTGTGTTTTGCCTGAAAGGAGGTGTTGTTAGCTAGAAGAGTTTCAAGCAGAATACAGTTGTCGATTCTACTACTGAGGCCGAGTATATCACCGCTGCAAATGCAGCGAAGGAGGCTGTATGGATTAGGAAATTCATCGGCGAGTTAAATGTAGTTCCTAGCATTGTTCATCTCATAGTTCTCTACTGTGACAACAACGGTGCAATTGCGCTTACTTCAGAACCTAGATCTCATCAGCGCTCCAAACACATACTTCGGCGGTTCCATCTAATTTGAGAGATTGTCGATCGAGGAGATGTGAGCATATGCAGAGTGTCGACTGAAGAAAACATTGCGGATCCACTGACAAAGCATCTCGCACAGAGAAACCATGATGGTCATGTTAGATCTATGGGTATACGATACCTGAATGATCAACTCTAATTTGAGTCTTGTGGATTGTATGTCTGTTGGCTGTTAGATTTTTCATTTGATGAATAAAAGTACTGTATACATTTCATTTTATATATTTGGCAAGTTCTTTTATTGTGTTATTATTTTTATTGTGATAGAATAGTTAACTGAAAATAAATGCCCTTAGAATGTTTGCTTCCATAGGTCAAGTAGTGACTTGATGTGAGAACCTATGATCCTAGAAGCTTCATTCTTAAAGGTCCCTAGTCGTTGTATCATCTTAGAAGCTAAGAGCGATGATGATACCTTTAAGACTAGCATGTGTGTTGACTGATGACCCGTCCTCACAGGTCATGATATTGTGATATCAAGTCATCACATGGGTACTTGTTATGAACAAGCTGTACTGGGCAGACCCACCATGAGAATACTTTGTGGATAGTTATATAAACGTGTCACAAGTATGGCTCAAGTGGCAATGGTGTTTGTGGTCCTTTGACCTGAAGTCACAACACTCACTGAGTGAGGAATAGCGTGCTTTGATGCAATCAAAAGTACAGTCTTGAGAAAGTTGGATGATAAAGGTGGTTATTGGGTACGTTACGAGTCATTTGGGTGTTTGAGTGTAAGCAGAGATGAGATTTATCCTCCTATATGACAGGAGGAGCATCCATGGGCCCCTTGATGGAATGAGACTGAGAAAATGCATGGTCATGCTTGGTTGAGTCAATATTTGATATTGGGCTCACCAATTTTGAAAGTCCATTCTAGATCAGGAAACTGGGATTGAACAATTATGAGGGTGACACGGTCTATACCTCTAGTTCTATCCGGATGTAAGGGACGAAGGGACGTGACAACACTGTAACATTGGTCACAATGACTTATGAGTGTACAAACTCTTACTGTTTGGGGAGCAATGATGTATTATTAGATGTCGTTCATTGTTTGTGAAGCTTTTGTTTGATACTTTCTAAATCAAGTGGGAGACTGTTGGTGTTACCATGGTAATCTGGAAGTGATCAAGCATGTAGCCTCACTGCCAACTCAGTATGAGCCTATCAGGGTCGCACATAAAATTGTGGAGAAATTGGGAGATTGGATCTGTATGGTATAGCTCATATGATGAGTTGAAAAAGGGCTTAAAATATTCTAAGGCAAATATGTCGAGTGTGTTGAGACCACTCAATGACTTCATCGAGTGTGTTGAGACCACTCAACGCCTTCATCGAGTTAAGGGTTGACTCGTCGAATGGTGGCGTTGAGTGAGTTGAGTGTGTTCAACGATTCGTCGAGTCAAGGAGTTGATTCGTCGAGTATTGCACTTAAGCGTTGAGTGTGTTGAGTTCATTCAACGATTCGTCGAGTCAAAGTGTTGATTTGACGGATCTGAGTCTTAGGCGTTGAGTGTATTGAGCTCACTCATCACCATTCGACGAATCTGGCCTTAGGCGTTGAGTGCGTTGGGTGCACTCAACGCCATGGCATAGAAGGCGTTGACAGCGTTGAGTCCATTCAACGTTTTCGTCGAGTCAAGTGTTGATTCGGCTGAAGGTTGGCGTTGGGTTCGTCGTGTATCCTATGGATACTCGACGATTCGTCAAGTATGGAATGATACTTGTCGATTTGTCGTGTATGCTGTAGATACTCTACGATTCGTCAAGACAAAGGTTGTCTAATCGAATTCTGGATTCTAAGTGATGGGTCTGCGGATAGCGACAGAAGCTGTTCTATTTATCTCCTAGAGTATAAATAGGAAGTTTTAGGGTTTACTGTTGACGGTTTCTTTTTCTAAGCACACAAGCCGATACTGTGCGATAAGAAGATAACCCTAGAAACCCGACGGAAGCGTTCCGTCAATCCCGTCGCCGATTCCGATCCCGATCCCGGCGAGTGTCGCCACCGCCTCTCCTTGAACAGACCTAGCAGTCTGTGGAGACGCTGAGTGTCCTCTTCCGACCTAGAGCTTGTGCGACAAGTTGCTGCGGGTTCTCCCGATCGTGTGGATTACTGTAGAGGCGCGGATATACTTTCGGCGCTCCAGACTCAAGCCGCTAAGTGACCGGCAGTTTTTCTGGAGCATCTAGGTTGAGTTCAGACTCAATCCCTCAAAGGTAATTTTATTACAGCATGCTTTACTTCTTGATTCATGAATATTGTCAGATTCGAACTCGTTTGGGTTTTTTCTTGTTCTTTTTTCCGCTGCGTGCACAAGTGTTGTGTCATCCCCAAAAACCCAACATTGCCCCCTCGAGTGGACTCCTTGAGCAGAGTGATGTCGTAGACAAGGCCTAAGCACTGGGCTCCTCCCTTGCAGGTTGGCTACTTTGCCCCCTCAAATGAGTTGCATGTCGTCGAGCAGAGTGATGTCGTAGACCAGGCCTGTGCATCGGGCTCCTCCCCCGACGGATGGATACATTCCCCCTCAAGTGGACTCCTTGAGCAGAGTGATGTCGTAAACCAGGCCTATACACTGGGCTCCTCGCCTACAGGCTGGCAACTTGACCCCTCAAGTGAGGTGGATGCCCTCGAGCAAAGTGATATCATAGAACAGGCCTGTGGACCGGGATCCTCCCCTGTCGGTTGGCTACTTGCCCCCTCGAGTGGACTTCTTGAGCAAAGTGATGTCGTAGACCAGGCCTATGCACTGGGATCTTCCTCTGCAGGCTGGCTACTTGCCCCCTCAAGTGAGTTTGATGCCCTTGAGCTGAGTGATGTCATATACCAGGCATGTGCACCGGGCTCCTCCCCTGCAGGCTGGCTACTTGTCCCCTCAAGTGAGTTGGATGCCCTCGAGCAGAGCGATGTCGTAGACCACGCCTATGCATTGGGCTCCTCCTCTGCAGGCTAGTTACATTCCCCTTCGAGTGAACTCCTTAAGCAGGCTGATGTCGTTAGACCAAGCCTGCGCACTGGGCTCCTCTCCTACATGCTGAATACTCTCCCCCGCGAGATCAATCACCTGTTCCAAAGATAGAAGAAGAGAGACACTAATTGGTATATCCCAAAGGGCTTGAAGCCGGTACAATTATAGGCGAGTTCGAAATATAAGAAATTTGGGAAGAGGCGAGTACATGATGCTCTTGCCCCTCTAGCGCATACTCCCCATCCCTCAATGAGAGGAAGGGGAGAGGAGGTCACTCCACCAGCATAATGCTGAAAATTAAAAATACTCGAGTGACAGGCATCCTTGTCGCGCGCGTCGCGAATAGTCGAGTTCGATGACTAAGCGATTTAGTGCTTATTCGAGATCGGGGTCGCGAGTACCTCAACGTCATCTCGCATATAACCTGAATATGAGGTTGAAGGAGGCTTCCTTTGCCTCCTTGAAATCCTACGAGGAAGGGTGCATCGAGCTAAACAGGATCCTGTTGCGCAAGCCGTCCCAGATCAACAGGGGGTTGCCTTTCTTGTCGAATTCTCCCATATCCAGCCCGAAATTAACATGCAAGGCAAGGTCGACAGGAAGGCTCGACACGTGAGGGGCGGTGACCCTGCCAAATTTCTACTTCTTCCGACTCAGCTCGCCGTCCGAGGAGGCTTCAAGGTGGGTTTTGCCCTTTGCCCTTATCAAGGGTGGTAGTCACTTCATCCTCCTCCAGGTCGATGTTGTCGACGGGGAGGTTCTCGCTCAGGATCTTGCAAGGGCATACTCGCGGGCTGTAAAAAGGCGTGTGATCCGGCAGAGAGCGCCTCCTCCAGAAGAGAACTCGCAATTTGAATTAGCCTGAATGAAAGTGTCAAGGCGAGAAACCAGTTAGCAAGTATTCGCCCAAGCATACCTATTCCGGGGGGCACGAAGGCGAGCTGGTCGAGTTGGCGCCGCAAGTAGACGACGTTCATAGGCTTCTCCCTCAGGAATTTGTAGAGCTCCAACGCGCTCCCCTCGAAACAAGGCAGCTTGTACTCCTTCACAGTCTTCTGGATGGGGGAACGGGGGGGGGGGGTTGCCAAACTCGCCCCGTACTATCACAAACTTATCAGTCCAATGGTGGACCTTGTTCGGTGTCTCGGTGAGCTTCAAGCAAGAGCTAGTGAAGAAGCGGACCCCGTCGCCAGTCGTCTTCAAGGTAAGGACCTTGTGGAAGGCAGCCAAGCTAAATTCCATCTTCTCCTCACGAAGTTAGCAGACATAGGAGACGAGGGTGCCGATTGCATTCGGGTTACCTGTGTCGGGACCATCCCGTAATAGCAGAAGACTTGTCGCACCTCAGGCCACAGGGGCATCCTGAGTCCCACTTGGAAATGTGTTAGGGGGGAGGTAAACTCCTCGCTGAATGACGAGTTTAGAGACTCGCCAGGGACCACCCTTCTTGCGGTATATCTTGACGGCAAATAGCGAGTTTCGAACTCGCTCAACTCATCACCCGTGGTCGGCGAGCTCGGAAAATTGTGGTCTCTAAAATTGTGCACGCAATGAGTTCTCCCATCCTCCGAAGGCTCTTTAACCATGGTTTAATATAGGAAGGTAAAGGACTCGGGAGCAGGGAGGTCTTGAGGACAAGGGAAGCGTGCCCGGCTATGGTCAGGGACCCTTATTTATAGCCCCAGGCCTCGACCCATCTCGTGCGCAAGTAAAACCACCTCCAGACGGGAGCGCGCGGGCGAGTGCCCAATAAAAATAATAAACACAACTTCCATGGGATGTAAATTGGAATTCATTAAAAAATATTGGGCATAGTATCGTGAGTACAAAAAAATAGCTCGTTCTCAAATAAATCTAGGCAACGTATGTGAGGTGAGCACATAAAGTACATGTCACGAACACGCATTACATCAAGCACTCAAGAGTGGCGCGTCAAAAATGAAAAAAGGAGAACAGACTTTAATCGTAGGGCTGGGGGGGACCTCGGCGGCGCGTGCAGCGTGGATGGCGAGCCCTCCAAATGATCCCTCGAGTAGCTCGCAGGTCTTCTTGTGTCTTTTGTATGCTCTCTTCGCTCCACCTGAGATTTTACTCGCGTCGTCTGATATGCTCCTCCAGAACAGAAGCTTCGATGACAGTGTCCGCCACCTGCGCAAACCAGTAAAGATCATCATCAGGGTCCTGTTGGCGAGCCTCCACTTCGTAAAGGCTACCCTCCAAGTCATTGACTTCGGTGAACAGCCCATCCTCGCCCCCTAACTGTTGTTGAAATTGCTTTGCCTCAGCGAGGAGAGTTCCCACATCTTCCAACCACTGTTTCATCTCAGCGGGAGGCACTATCATCAGAAAGTTGTCATGAGCGTGCAGGACGGCGAACAGTCAGGCCCATGATTCCTCGTCAAATCTTGGCGGGCCCGCCAGAGGCTCCTCATAGGTATTGTCAAGATCGGTGGGGGCAAGTCCGGAGTCATATAAGAGGGCGTCGAATAGTCAGGAGAACTCGGCGTGCGGCGACCTGAAAGAAGAATCTGAGTAAGATCATCCAAGGAGAAAGTCATGACTGGAAAAAGCAGGTGAGTACCCCTCAAAGGAGAGATACCTGCATCTCGTGAGTGAGGCGAGTTCCCCAGAAGACCTTCGGTTGATCGAGGTTGTTGAACCACCACCCTGGTCCTCCCAGGCAAAGGACCGATCGTCAACAACTTCCCTCCTGAAGAATGACTAGGTGGTTGAGCAACTCCGGGAAGGTATTGGGGCGGAGGAACGTTGATGTTCCCCACCTGCCCTGGGGCTGAAGAAGACGTCGTGGTCACTCCCCTCGCTGACGTCTCGATAGGTTGCTGGTCAGGTGGCAACTCGCGGCAGGGAGGGGCTGCTAGAAAGAAAGCGGATCAGCGAGCGCCTGATTGAAATAGTTGAAGAAATAGAGCACTCACTAGGTATAATGGCGGCGAGAGAAGACGAGGGCACCGCAATGTTCGCATCGCCTAGGGGATGTCCCTCGTCTCCAGTCATGCCCAGAAGAGTCACGGTCACGCTCTCGCCCTCCCGACTAGGCGGATCGATGGCGGGCTCTTCGAAGATGGGCGACGTCCTCTGCTTGTTTGAAGAGGGTTCCCTCCTTAGTAGAAGTAGGGTTGGTGGAAGATCCCTCGTCGAGGGTAGGAGAGGCGGCCTTCTTCCTTTTAAGCTTGCTTCTCACTGGGTCAGGAAGGTAAGGAACGGAGAACCCGTAGATCAACCCTAAGACCACGACTGTTTCGAGATCATCGTCGGTAACAGGATGATAAGCGGACATGGAAAAAACAACCTCGGAAGTCATCTAGTTGTTGAAGAAATGTAGGACTAGCCCTCTATTTATAGAGAGAGGAGGAATCGGGGAAGGAGGCTGAATAGCTCCTCATCCAAAGGACGGGGCTCGCCAAATAACGGTTGAACTTTCTTTTCGACCACTGTCGAGCTTGCAAAGAGCGGGGATTGTGTACAACCAGTATTAGGCAAGTAGATCGTATAGGCGGAGACTGAACAGAGTAAACCTAATGTCCCTCGCCGTGTTCGCCTATCATCCAGACAAATCGATGTACTCTCCCCCCTTAGAACAATGCTAGGCGATTTCAGGTAGCCCGGGCGTACTCGGCCCGGCTCGCAAGCTCTTCGTCGCTTCAAGCTACTCGGTCGCGGAAGAGGTTGTTCGCAGGACACAGGGGGTGGAGAGCCTAATTAGAAGGCATGATGGGCTAGACGTAGGACATCTAGATCTGCAGATAATAATTGGTTTAAGGCAAAGGTAGCTATCTACCGACCAAAAAATATAGTTTTACCCTCTTTAGATAGCTTGAGCTCCTCCTTTCCTATTATTGCTACATGAGGGATTGGCTCAACTCCTGGTTCTTGGAGGCGAAGTGGCAAACAGCATCCGGGATAGTGGAGGGAAATCCTCGTTGCAGCCTGAGGGTCTTCTCTATAGACATCCCCCCATCGTTAGTGAGAACCAATTCTAAGCTCGAAGTACTCATTCTTTGGTATTTGACTGCGAAAGAAGTTTACTCAAGCTACCACCTCAGTCCGAACTCAGTTGAACCGGTATCCCGGTTTCAACAATGATGGCATCTTCATCAAATCTCCATGTATGATCTAAATTCTTAAATTGGAGAATTATTCTTCCAACTAATCAAGTCTTTATGAACTCCACAAGAATATAAGGTTTCTTCGTTAATGATTTGCATTTCCAATCAGCGTAGTACAATTGATATCTACTTATTAGATGATGATAATTGGTCAACCGGAGCTCAGCAATTAATCATTTTTTGAACTAATTATTCGATTTATGATATCTATTGAACAATAAACTTCAGCTATAAGAGTCAAGTCATTCTTCATCTTCAACTACATCATGTTTCTACTAGCCTATTTCCTCCCAATTGTTGTGGAGGAGACCAAGGTTAGCATAAGCCAACAACATATTCTTTCATAACTCAATTGACATGAAGGAAGCTTCAATCCTGCATCATCTACAGTGAAGGCATGAAGAAAATTAAACAATTAAATATGACCATTTTTATATTGAAAGAAATTCCAAAAGTACAAGCTCATGAGATTTTTCCCTACAACCACAACCTTTAAGTAAAAAAATGAAAGCATGTCTACAAACTTACCTTGCACACAACAAAGAAATTGGTCACACTTCCTTCAAGTATTCGATCCCCATCATTAGACAACAAAAGCTCAGTCACCATTGGAGGCCTCATCTTCTCCAAATCCTTTCTAACCCTAAAGAATCACAGTTTGATCAAGAAAATAAATCAAGTCCAAGATCCATCAAGCCTCCATGAAGAAGACCAATTCTCAACGAAACGACGCACCGCGCCCACTGCGAATACTTGGCTTCCGCAATATCCCTCCCCTGCCCGGCAATTGCCAGGCGAGCACCCACAGCGCCGAACACCGGCGGAACATAGAACGCAATATGAAGGTACAGATCGAGCGCGCCACTTCCACTTACTCCGCCGCTGCAGACCAGCGCAGTTACGGCGAGCTCAGTAATTTCCTCGTCCATCGCAGCCAGCGCGAGCCCTAGACCCTTCGGAAGAGACTCGCCGACGAGCGTCCGGATGGAAGAGTGATCCGTCGAAGCTGGTCCTCCGAGGAGGTCGGGGCGGTGATCGGCGAGCAAGCGGACGGAATTGGAGAGCCGGCGCAGATGACGTTCCCAGAAGAGGAGAATAGTGGCGTTGCCGTGGGTACGAGTGGTGGTGTAAGCCCCTAGAGCGGAGAAAGGTAAACGTTTGATTGAATTCGCCCACTTCTATGGACAGAAGGAGGTCCAAGTTTGCGAGGAAGGTGAGTGTATACCTGGGAGGGATTCGAGGAGGGTGGAGACTGGAGGGACATCGCCGGCGTGAGGCCTGCCGTTGACGACGAGGAAGCGGGTGGCCGCCATAGACCTCTTTTTTTCCGCCCTAAGTAGGTTCGGTCGTTCGAGAAATATTGCCTTAGCATTCAAAAAAGAACAAAAAAAAGAAAAAGGCAAATCAAAAAAGCTAAATTGCTGTGAGACATTTAGAGTGAGAGATTAGAACGGGTTATGTTGTTGTCTATAATCAAGTTTTAACTTCATCAATATATGTATTAGCTGAACGTATCAATTTATTCAATTCAAACACATCATGCATAAAGTCAAAACAAATCAATGATAAATGGTTGGTTGAATTAGTTGGTGGACACCAGTTAGATTTCATAATGCTTTCAGAATGTCAAAACTAATATTTTTTGATCTACTGCAAACTTTAGAACAAAATTATGAATTGCAAGGTTCGCGAAGGGCCGCAAATAGAGAGGTTCTTGCAATTACATTATATGTTTTATTGTTAGTGTATATTTTGACAAAATAACGGATTCGGAGGCTTAACGGGTCGATTCGGGTACACGGATATCCGTTACCCGTAGTAACTCCTAGGGATTACCTATTTATACCCACCTAGGGGCAACGGGTAGGTGATTCCACTTTGATCACCATTCGGATGCTTCGAACGACATTATCATTTATCACATAACGAAACTATTAGAAAAGCAACTGAGCGGTTTCAACATTCAACCGAGACTTCTAGCAGATATTTTAGCAAAGGTCTTCGTGCTCTGTTGCGCCTCGCAGAAGATATTATAGTGCCACAAGAGGGATATTTTGCTACTACTCCACCAGAAATTATACAAGATGCGTGTTACATGTCGTTTTTTAAAGATTGCTAGAAAAGCAACTGAGCTATTTCAACATTCAACCGAGACTGCTAGCAGATATTTTAGTGAAGGTCTTCGTGCTCTGTTGCGCCTCGCAGATGATATTATAGTGCCACAAGAGGGATATTTTGCTACTATTCACCAGAAATTATACAAGATGCGCGTTCATGGCGTTTTTTAAAGATTGCATCAGTGTCATAGACGGAACACATGTCGATGCATGTATTCAAGTTAAAAATCAAGTACTATATTTGAGCGTCATGGAACTACTATACAAAATGTAATGACTGTTTGCGATTTCAACATGTGTTTTACTTTCGTCATGGCTGGTTAGGAGGGATCTACGCATGATAGTCGAATTTTTAATTTTGCTATAAGCAATCCCAAGTACAACTTTCCGCACCCCCCAGGGATAATGAAGTTATAATTGTAGTTTATATATTATTTTTTTCCTCAACATTTTTTCATTAAAATTGTGTGTCGATCATGTAGAAAAGTATTATTTGGTAGACGTTAGATATCCACTACAAAGAGGGTATATAAAACCATATTCAGATACACGGTACCATATTCCTGATTTTCCTCGTGGTAATCGTTCAGCTGAAGGACTTCGAGAGATTTTTAATCAAGCACATTCTTCCCTTAGGAGTGTGACTGAACGCATATTTGGCGTATGGAAGAAAAAGTGGGCAATACTGCGTGATATGTCAAGCTATAGTTTTGAGAAACAGGCACATATTGTCCTGACGACAATGGCTTTGGATAATTTTATATGGAGACATCCATCACATATAGAACCTGATTTTACAGAAAGTGAAAGAATGCGTACGCAGGGCGGAGTAGACTCACAGAGACAACATGATGCATGCATTAATACAACAAGTGGTGTAGACTAGACGATAACACTGTGTGAGTCTATAGCGCAATAACTCTATGAGACAAGAAAGTAATATTTATTTCTCATATTTTATATTTTAATTAATTTAATATAAGATTCTAATTAAAATATTTTCAATCATGCAGGCGATACACTGAACTACTTGAATGCAGCCGATGGATTCATGCCATGAGAGTTTAAAAAATTTGTAACATTAATATCTGAAAAACATTCAAATTTTATTATGTTATGTCTTGAAATGTTGGTCTTATACATTTAAAACTATTTGAGATTAATTAGAAAAAAAATCACATATGAAAACTCCATTTTTGTCAAACAGTTTTTAAAACAGCTTATCAAAAAGCTCTGCAAACTCCATTTCACTCAAACAGTTTTTAAATAAAACTCTGTTTTTCAAAAACATCACTTTTCCTATCAACAACTTTTCATCAGCAGCTTTTCATCAGCATCAGCTTTCCCAAACGCACCCTTAGCCATTGATTGGAGCAGCATTTTTAGAGCAATTGCGGCGAAATCGAGAAAAATAACAATTTTGGAGTCGTGAAAATTTTTCACGACTTCAAAATTGCACAGACTGCGATTCTTTCCGACTGTCGGGCTCTTGTTCGCGCTCACCAGTTATCGACCCGCCTGTAGAGACCGGCTGACCTAGGAGTGAGAGGAAGAGGTCCCACTACAGATTCGTCGTCGGGTTTCAATTCGTGCCATCGTCATCCTCTAGATTCGCCACTGGAAGCCCTCGACCCTCCTTCTCCAACCATATATTCTTGTCAGAGGAGTCATCGACCGCCCACGACATTTCTTCCCCCATCATCTCCGGCCAAGTTGTATGCAGATCAGTCATTATCTCCGGCCAAGCAGTACATCGGGTCCCCATCATCGTCGCTGGGTTCCTGTTCCAGATTTGATCTTCATAAATGTAGCTGTTCAGAAATGATAAACCATAGATCTGCTTTAGGATTTGAGTTTAGCTGGATGATTTTGGATTTTTTCTGTTATTGGATTAGGGAAATTAGATAAATATTTTGTTGTTGGTTTAGGATTGAATTAGATTGATTGTTCTGGATTGATTTTCCCCCTAACAATATCATTTTATTTTTCCCATAACAATTTCATTTCAGATTTTTTATGTTTCATTTTAGAAATGTTTCAAATTTTTCGTTTGAAACAGCACTGTAAACGATGTTTTCCAAACAGTTTTACATATTTTCCCACTACTCTGCAAAATAGTTTATTATTCCACCACTGCTTCTCCAGTTGTTGCAATCGCGTCAAGCAGAGTCCCATAAATGGGTGTTCCATCATTCAGAGCCAAGAATATCTACATTTGCATTACTTAAAAAAGTCTTTCACTTGACACATGTCCTCCCATAAAATTAGTCATGCAAAAAACCATCTATCACGCCTCCTCTATCCAGAAATCACGAAGAGTCTCACATTTGAAACTCTCACTCCTTTACTTTCCTGCTCATTCCACTCAAAGTATATCCCTCGGTACCAGTTGTTCTCAAAGCCTAGTTAATGCATGCCCTAACCCTCGCTTCCAGATCCCTAACTGTGTGTCCCATGTCGCTCCCTCAACACTCCTCCAAGCATGCTCTCCGCACCTCCGCTCCACAGGCTCTACTTTCTTCCCTAAGGTCTACGCTCTTCCCATTCTTCCTAAGGTTCTTGTTCTTCCATTAGCTCTACGTTCCTCACATTCTTCCTCGTGTCACGTAGCTTTTGGATTTCTTTTTCCTTTGGGTCATTTGTTGATGTCTTCTTAAACATGCCCAGGTTCCATCCACAATCTTTCGCCCTCTTCACTTAGCCAAATTTCTTTTATACTAGGTATGCCATATGGAATTTTCCTGTGCTTTTTAAGGATTTTCGTCGTGCTTAGTGGTTTTTTTTCATTTTTGATTTTTTTTTCCTTTCACTTTTTGTTGAAGATAGCAAGATTTTCTTCGTACTAGGTATGTCATATGGAATTTTTCAATGCTTTTTAAGGATTTCCTTCAAACTTAGGGGTTTTTTCTTTGCATTTTGAATTTTTTTCCTTTCACTTTTTGGTGGGGATATTTTCTATTTCTCACTTTTTAAACATCACTATTTCCTACTCTGTCGTTCCTTTCGTAATTTGACTTTTCCCCTTATAAATGCTATTGTTTCAGGATTTAGTTATTTCTCGCGATTTGATTAGGGTCTTTTTCAGGATAAATTAAAATTTCAATTAATATTGAGTAGGGGCTGAAACTGGAAACTAAATGCCACAATTTTGTCATAACTTGTATTGTGTGGCTCGAGGAAACTGAGAGAATGACCGAAGCACAGGCTTTATGCAAGTGGAGCCCGCCTGGTGGTGGTTGAAGGCCACCCGAGAGCATCAAACACAAATTAACAAATCCTCCTTGAGTGTGAATAAACGAAGCCCATGAGCTCCTAAGGCAACTGGGAGCATTGATCATGACTGATAGGCCGTGTGAAGATGCTAGTAATAAATAGATAAGAGGATGTAAATTGCAGAAGAAACGGAATATGCCATGTGCGAGTTTAATTGAGTTCACATGCAATAGTAACGCACCTATTTCATTTACCAAATTACAAGAGATCCACAGAAGTGTTGCGCTGCATGCCCGCTTTGGAGCTTTAGTGAATGGATTTTTTTGTACTTATTAAAAGCTTCTTTTATGCAAATGGTGCTTTTTCGGTCAAAAGTGTCTATCACTTGGCATTCTAGAACTTGATTTCTAGGGGTCTTCTTCCTCCTCTCCGCCTCCTTCATGGTCTTTTATCTTATGTTCAGCCAAAGGTGTTGGGTTTTATAACATCTCATTTCCAACTAGACCCCTAAAATGATTTTTTATGACTAGGTCATGACAAAATACTGGGAAGCCCAAGAAGACCAAGTGAGCTTAGGCATGAAGGTGAAAATCACCTTGGTCTGCAAATAACGCTTTCCAATTACCTAACCTAGGGTTTGACTTTAGGGCTTCACCTTGACTCCTTGAACCCACCTGAACCTTCCTAACCCTTTAGGAGGTCCATTGGGACACTAATGGCACATTGGGGTCAACCCAAGATGTCAAGTTGACCCAAGTCAACCCTAGCCCCAAAATGGTCAAAGTGCCCTATCTAGGGCCAGAGGACCTTCACTTAGCTAATTTGACCCCACCTAAACCTCCCTAGCCCTAAAATGGTCAAAGTGTCCTAACTAAGGGTCAAGTGGCCTCCAAGGTGCCCAAATGACCCTACCCAGACCTTCCTAGCCCTTAGGGGAGGCCAAAGAGCCACTAACCACCCATTAGGGTTAGTTATATCACCCAATGTGGCCTAGGGTTGAGTTAACCCACATTTGGTCAATATAACCCAAATATGCTAACTCAAGCTCAAACACAAATCCACTTGGGCTAACCTCATTTTAATTATTCATATGGGTTAATGGGGTGCTTTTTGGCTGAAATGATCATCAAATTCGGCCATGATGACTAGGAGAGAGAAAGCTCCATTTTTCCCTTTAATGGAGGAGAGAGAAAGAGGGCCATTCATGGCTTGGAAGGCTAAGGGGCCACCTCTCTTCATCTCCAATGCTGGATTCATATCCCCTGATGAATTAGGAGAAGATAAAGAGGCTCTCCAGGCTGTACAGAGGCTGGATTCAGTGGGTTCTACAATGGCCAAACATCTCCCCCATGATCATTAATGGCCATTGAAGTTAGACCCCTCCTCTCCACCATTTGGTTGTTTTAAAAGCTTCCCCATACCTAGAGCAGACGTTTCCACTATTCACCTGAAGAAACCGAGATGTTTGGCTGTACAGTTGCAGAGCACCAAAAGCTCCACCACCAAACACGTCGGCAAGCCCGGTTGCAGGTCTGCTTCTCCTCCTCTCCCCTTGTGCTAGCTTCCTAAATCAATAGGATTTGAAATCGATCCCAATTGGGCTGATTTCCATTTTCGGATTCCATGAATTTTAATGGTTTTTGTTCCTTGTGAGTCCGCCGGAAACCGCACCTTCGGCGGCCATGCCGCCTTCCGGCGATAGCCACCACCTCAACGGAGGTGGTGGTGGTGGTGGTCGGCCAGAGAGGGGGTTGGATCGCCGACAAATCGCTCTGAAAACTGCTCCTGGTCGGTCTGATCGAGGCCATTGGCTGGAGGAGGAAGACATAATCCTGACCGTTGATGTTTTGATAATTTTATTATATAGTTTAGTGTATTATTACCCTTTACTGTGCACCCTTTTAAATCAGAAAAACAAGGCCCTTAGGGGCTGAACCATGAAAAATGGCCAACATGAATATTGTAGCATTGTATGTTAATTTATTTTAAAATTGATTTCAACCCATTTGGGTCAGTGGTTTGACCACATCACTCAAAATGATGCAGTCTATACATAGAGTTAACCAGAGACTAAATTGAGTACCCCCACCAATCCAGCCATCCAAATGACTAGAATTTCTATTGGAAGTCATTCTTACCTATACCTCTGACATATATCCAAAAATGGGAATTTTTGAAATATTTTTCTATAGTTTTGGTAAAAATTTAATAAACCATGTATGATTTAATTAGTGGGACTAATGACCTCATAATCCCCCAAAATTTTGTTGGATGGTTCTTAGGGTCATGATATGACCCTAAAATTTTCATCCCATTTGGAGTTGATTGGAATAGGTTTTGGTGTGACCAAAATTTAGTCCCCTAAGGATGAATTAGAGTAAAATGTATTTTTGATGGGTTGAGAGGCCAATCTTCCCCCAAAAGGGGTGAAACTTGGGTCACTGCCTCAAATTCATCTAAAACACCCCCTCAAGAGAGATTGAGTGGTTTGGGGTGGAGATGCCCTAAGACCCTTGTATAGGCACTAGAGTGGAGGTTTGGGGCCTAGTGAAGGACATGAGACAGTATGTCCTTGGATGGCCTTGGAACTTGGATGGTGAGTTCCTAGGGTGAAATTAGGCTCTGGAGAATAGTTTTAAGATTTTTAGGATCTCGCACCTTCTTTAAAATAATTATGGATGATATAGGCTACTTGGGTCTGATAATTATTTATATTCTTAAATGGATTTTAATGCTCATGAAACTTAGACAGTAAACTTTATTTAGTGATATTGTTCCCTAGAAATTTTATTGTGAATTTTGGATTAATAATTGTAGTACTTCATTCACAAACCCTAATTTTGATTAAATAACATGATAATTATTTATGTGTTATACGCTCACTAAAAAATTATGAAACTTGGTCAGGAAACATTTTAGGATATAACCTAGCTCTGTGAATTTTTAAACATTTATTGGAAGTCTTTTCATACAAGTTATTTCACAAGTGCCATATATAAAGGATTATTAAATGAATTAATAATGTGGCTAAATGAGCTTTAAAAATAATGATTCTTGGATAGTAGTCCTTTATGTTTATGGAAGTCCTCTGGTAATTTTCCTATAATATTTGGATGAATATTTCTATTATTTTTTGTTTTTCCCTATTAATGTGGTTATTTAGTCAATAATTATTTGGAGCTTAAAACCTTTATATAAAATTATGAATTTTAGTATTTATTGTTATTTTGATGTCATCCACCTAAAATAATTTTTATAAGACCATACCTAGACATAAAAGTGTACTTGATGTTCAAAAGCATTGTTGGCCTTATTTTGCAGAAAATTAATTAAATAACAATTAAGTTAGGAAAAATACTATATTCTGGATTTATTCTCAAAACATCATGATAGATCCCGAGTAATAATCTTAGGTCAATCGAATGAGTATTTGAAGGAGTCACCATTCATACTCATCATGTAGGTTAGTTGGTCTACACATAGTAGAAACTATAAAAGTACAGTAATATATGAATCCTTTTATTGGAAAGGATAGTTGGTGTATCTGGTCTGGATGAGAATGAATAGGTTCACCACGAGAAGGTAGGATTTGTGAGCCCGATTGTTCAAGGGCAGAGTTGTGCTCGGGACTAACGATAAATAGTCTTTCCCGGGAAGATGTCTAAATACACATAGGGTTAGTTCAAGCGTAATGTTAAGAGGGTTTGAACATGGGTAGTCACCAATAATAGTAAGTGTCTTGTGAAATGGAACGATGAGCTTCAGCTATCATCATAGTTCCTAGTGCCCCTGAGAGTCATTCACAGGGAATACCCTAGGCAGTCCAAGGTCAAACATAAACCGTAAGACAAAAATGAATACAAGAGTAATTTGCAATATACTAGGGCTTCATTTTCACTAACCCCGGTGACTCGGGAGGCTAGTTTGGTTTAGACATCCGAGCGGTAGGCTCGGTGGTTGTGGAAATGGGCAAGTTAGCCCGGTGGGCCGAAGGCTCGGAAGGTAATTGTAACGGACAGGTTAGTCTGGGGAGCCGACGGCTCGGAGATTTATATCTATCATAATTGCATATGTATAAAGGTGGTGGATCTTTGGTATTATACGGTCGTTCGCATCGGCGTCGATACGATGACTCGACGAGTGTGGTTTACACTTAGCCAAGGGAAAGTCTGGCGGTGGGTCAGCATTGTACCTGGTGACTCCGCGGTTGTGTTCTTCGCGTTAAGGAGTATAAAGGGCTAGGCCTAGTAGTGCGGATACCCATCTAGGAGTGGGGTGGCCCGACCCACTGTCTCTGTTGGCCACAGCGGAGGCTCTTGTGGGTGATGCTAGCTTACAAAAAGGGGAAACTAAAGGTCTGTGTGCATAGAGTCGTGTGTGTGTGTGTGTGTTGCACTCGCATGAGTCATGGCATAACATATCACTACACACATACTTGTATATAACCTGACACCCCATCGTATAAATTGGTATGAGACTTTTTATACGATGGGAGCCTTGCAAAATGCCCCTTTACTTATAAGTTTATATGAGCATTCATATAAGTTAAGGTTACTTATTCCATAGTTTACTTTACATGTACTTACTGCTCTAATTTACTTGTTTACATTACTGCTTTCTTGTTATTGTTCTTTTATACATACACTTGCTAGGGTAGTTGTCACCTGCTTGTTCTACTCTATTTTGTTGTCCTCCGCTTTCATCCTCCCCGCGCGGTGTCTAGGAGTTACGGGGGTGAGGCGAGGACGACATTGGCTTAGTCTTTTGACTAACGGTCGGTTGACCACATCATTTTAGGGGACCTAGTAGTAGGAGCACCAACATCGGCAGGATAAGGAGGCAGGACATGAGGAGTAGTTGCTGCACACTACCTGTAAGACCCCCCCTAACCTTTGACCCAGGTTGGGCCGGAGGGGATCTTACTGACCAAGGCGTCCACCCAGTGCTCCTTAAGAGATAACGATCCACCCTATCTAAGCACTAGTTGGCCGCCTTGCTCGGCTAGAATCACAATATTCACAATACATCAGAGATTTGCGGAAGCATTAACAGGAAAAGACTATCAAATATATACAACATCATATATATTTACATGAGTACTAGGGTCATAACCTATGTTCTTATATAAGCCCGCAGGCTGTACAAGTTCTATATCTAATTCCTCACTCTCTCTCCCTATCCTGCTCGTTGGTACTCACGTCTCGAAACTCTGAAGATGCTAATGGTGCTTCTTCTCGAGTAGTCCTAACTATTGGAGCATTCTCCTGTGGCAGGGGGTCACTACGGTGCTCTGTTTGCTGTGAATGGTTATTTAAATAATCGTTAGTCACAAGGCTAAGTGGAAACAAATTTCCTCCCCGGATCCATATCCTGGGGACGAGCACACACACATCTAGCAATATTAGATAGCCGAAGCATGAGAGGATTAGCACAACATTTCATATTTTAAAGGAGCAATGATAAAGAAAGGACATCATAATATGATTGATGTGGCAACAGCAATAACATCAGTTATAATCAGGCCGCCACTAGCACATCAACACATTAAGTATTCACAACCTGTATCTTAGCGCAGGCATTCACAGCTATGCACACATATCCTATGTCGACATAGTATGGACCGCTTTTGTTCCAGTAGGGTAGCGAGCCCCACGGGCCTCACCGATATGGTCGTCGGTAATAGTGGTCAGTCCTGCCACTTCTGGGGGTGGTCGTACTGCTCAGCCCCATGCCCCAACGTACAACCCCATGTACTCTTGGATGTGAGCGACATCCGGCGATTTATTTTGGTCGACCAGCGGAGGAAAACCCGACGGGGACAACGAAGCGGCCGATCACCCGTAGTACCCATCTCCCTGTCGCCTTGAGTCGTCGACCTTCCCGCACTGATACGAACAGTCTACAGAAGTCACTGACCTGTAACTATTTCACCACAAGCAATTTACAAGCAATCAATCAACTAGTATTGCTAACACTCACCAGGTCTACGATGGCCTGCCCTACTATGCTTCAAACTTTGGGTAGCGGCGCTCAGCTCAACTTTTGACAAAGAGCATGAGAGCACTTTATTTGAGGCTAAACCTGGAGGAACACCTCAACTCCAGTTATCCCCAACTAAGGCTCAACCTTAACAGACAACTGCTCATCAGAGCAGGACCCGTGCTTATATTAATAAATTGTAGTAATGAAAAATGTGGTAATTAAAGCTGCCGATAATAAATGCTGCATAATTTAAGTGCTTAAATGAAATGTGACCAGTACGAAACTAGAGTAGTACTAAAAAGAAAGTACTGAACTGAAATGAACTTGACCAGTACGAGACTAGAATAGTACTGAATTGAAAGTACTGAACTGAAATGAACTTGACCAGTACGAGACTGGAGTAGTAATGAATTAAAAGTAATAAACTAAAAAGAACTTGACTAATTCGAGACTGGAGTAGTACTAAATTGTAAGTACTAAACTAAAATGAACTTGACCAGTACGAGACTGGAGTAATACTAAATTGAAAGTACTGAACTGAAATGAACTTGACTAGTACGAGACTGGAGTAGTACTGAATTGAAAGTACTGAACTGAAATGAACTTGACCAGTACAAGACTGGAGTAGTACTGAACAGAAAGTACTGAACTGAAATGAACTTTACCAGTACAAGACTGGAGTAGTACTGAATCGAAAGTACTGAACTGAAATGAATAAAGGAACTGCACCAGTACAAGACTGGAGTAGTACTGAATCGAAAGTACTGAACTGAAATGAATAAAGGAACTAGACTACTGCAAGACTGGAATAATCATAAAGAAAATGGTTAGTAGTCAGCCACTCAATCCAAGAGGCTTCAGTTCCATCTCCGTTCCTAGGAGGCACATTGTCAATCTACTACGTAAGCAGGGTCCTTAAGAAAGCAGAACTCAGATACCCCATCCTGGAAAAGTTGGCTTTCGCACTCATCATTTCGGCCAGGAAGCTCAGGCCATACTTTCAGACTCACTCAATCCAGGTTGTGATAGATCATCCTCTCCGCCGCATCCTGGAAGGGGTGGAGCACTCTAGGAGGTTGGCCAAGTGGTCGATAGAGCTCAGTGAGTTCGATCTCACTTTTACTCCTCGGGTAGCTATCAAGGCACAAGCGGTTGTGGATTTCCTGACAGAATATGTGGTCGAGGTCTGAGAAGCCGAGGCACCTCTTCTAGCGGCCTGGGAGATGCTAGTAGATGGAGCCTCTGGAAAAAGTTCTTTTAGAGGATGGATGATCTTAGTAAGTCCCAAGGGAACCAGAATTGAGCAAGCCTTGAAGATCCACTTCACCATCACTAACAACAGGGTAGAGTACGAGGCGATCATTGCAGGGCTCAAGTTAGCTCGGGAGCTAGGTATACAAGACATCAAAGTCTCCACGGACTCTATGGTGGTAGCAGGACAAATTAATGGAGAGTTTGAAGCAAGGGAGCCTACCCTCCAACTATATCTAATGAAGGTGAGAGGTTTCATCGGGCAGTTCCATAGCTTTTCCATTCAACACATCCCAAGAGAAGAAAGTGCTCATGCTGACCTGCTCGCCAGGCACGGCCCTCGAGCTGGAGAAATCGTGACAGAGCTCTTCAAGCCCTTTATAGAAGAGGGAGAATTGATGGAAGTGGACCAGCAAGGGTCTTGGATGGACCCCTTCATCACCTTTTTGACCTCGGGACGTCTTCCCGAGAGAGACCTCAATAAGAAACGGATCAGGTATAAATCTGCGTATTACCTACTAAAGGAGGGGACGTTATACCGAAAGACGCTATCGGGTTTGTTGGCTCGGTGTGTGTCTGAGAGGGAGATCTCAAGAGTTCTAGAAGAAATTCATTCAGGAGAATGTGGGAGTCACTCAGGAAGGACCTTAGAAGGAAGGGTGTTGAGGCAAGGATACTTCTGGCCTACCCTTAGGAAGGATGCTGAAGAATTTGCAAAGAGATGTAGAAAATGCCAGGATTTCGCCCCATTCAACTCCTCCCTACCTAAAGATTACGCACAATCACAGCTCCCTGGTCCTTTGTAATATGGGGGCTAGATTTGGTGGGCCCGTTCCCCGAAGCCAGTGTCCAGAGGAAGTTCCTGCTAGTCATGGTGGATTACTTTTCAAAGTGGCTAGAGGTAAAGGCGTTGGCTAAGGTGACGTCACAGGTGGTCAGAAGTTTCGCATGGGGAGAGATTATCTGCTGGCATGGGCTCCCGTTGGCCATAGTCATGGATAATGGACCACAGTTTGCTAGAAAAGAATCCGTAGACTTCTCTGCCCAGCTGGGCATAAACCTCTGCTTCGCCTCGATACATCATCCTAGAAGCAACGAGCAGGTGGAAGTGGCGAACAAGGTTGTTGTGAATCTTTTGAAAAAGAAGGTGGAGAACTTAAGGAGAAGTTGGGTAGAACAGCTCTCTTCCGTTCTCTGGGCTTTAAGAACTACGCCAAACACAACCACGGGAGAGATTCCATTCAAACTCTCCCACGGCTCGGAGGCCGTTATACCTATAGAGCTCGAGGTTGAATCTCCTAGGGTGGCTGCAGAAAAGAAAGGAGACGAAAGATGGCGAGCAGAGAACGAGGAAGAGCAGAAGCTTTCTCTTGATCTAGTAGAGGAGCTCAGAGAATTGGCATCAATCCGGCAAGAAGAAGTCAAGCGCCGAATGGCCAAATATTTTGACAAATATATCTGGATTAGACGATTCCAGAAGGGTGACTTGGTCCTCAAGAAAGCGGATGCAGCGGGCAGAGGAGCCTCAGTGGGAAAGCTTAACCCCAACTGGGAGGGCCCCTTTGTAGTAAGGGAGGTCCTAAAGTCAGGAGGGTACCACCTCCAGGATGTGGAGGGGGTACCTCGATCGCGTCTGAAGCGGTGACGACCTAAAGAGATTCTACCCTTGACATTTTATCTTTTCCAATACTTGTAAATTTGTTACGATTCCCTGATATAATGAAATTCCAGGTGTTTCCTTCCATGAAATGAGATTGCGATGGATGAATGGCAAGGCCCCGAGAAGACCCGCTGACCAGACTCTTATCAAGCTGGCAGGACTGTAGGCTCACTCAGTGGCAGGATGAATGGAAAGGCCCAGAGAAGACCCGCTGACTAGGCTCTCATCAAGCTAATAGGACTATAGGCTCACTCGGTGGCAGGATGAATGACAAGGCCCCGAGAAGATCCACTAACAAGGCTCTCATCAAGCTGGCAGAACTGTAGGCTCACTCGGTGGCAGGATGAATGGCAAGGCCCCGAGAAGACCCGCTGACCAGGCTCTCATCAAGCTGGCAGGACTGTAGACTCACTCAGTTGCAGGATGAATGTCAAGGCCCCTAGAAGACCCGCTGACCATGCTCTCATCAAGCTGGTAGGACTGCAGACTCACTCGGTGGCAGGATGAATAGCAAGGCCCCGAGAAGACTCGCTGACCAGACTCTCATCAAGCTGGCAGGACTGTAGGCTCACTCGGTGGCAGGATGAATAGCAAGACCCCGAGAAGACCCACTGACCAGGCTCTCATCAAGCTGGCAGGGTTATAGGCAAGCTCGGTGGAGGAGTAAGCGGTGAGATCTCTTAAAGAAACATCCATACTAGTCAGCAAACGTGGAAAGTTCACAGAGTGAAGATATGTGGGAGGAAAGAGTTAGAGTAATGCAAGTGAAGAGGCATTCCCAGCGGGTGCTCCGGGTGAAGGTCTCGCCCATGGCGAGTGGGCACTCGTGAGGGAGGAAAGGCCCTTCCTAATAAGGGAGCGGATTGATCCCTGGAGGTAACTCGCGCCGGAGGAGCCTTAAGGTGAGACGCGAGGGGGAAGTTAGTTGGTCTCGTGCACAAAAGTGGCGGGGGTAGTCTAATGACTCACACTTTGAACAAAGACAACTCCCAAGCAAGGCGGCGAGACGAGGAGTAGCTCCATCTCGCAAGCGTAAGCAAATTAGCGGGCCGTCTCGCAGAAAATGAAAGTAAAGTGAAATAAAAAGAAAGGAAAAGCGAGAGGACATGGCAAAAAGTTTATACATTTAGTCAAATAATTGTTCATTACAAAAAAAGAGAGGGGATGCTTTCTTATGAAAGAATATGCTTCCAAGTCTGATCACAAAAAGGACTAAGTAAACATTACATAGAAACAAAAGGAGGAGAGGAGGAGCCCCAGATTCCGCCGGGGTTTCTTCACTCTTCCTCGCTGGAAGATGAGTCCTCGCCCTCCTCGCCGTAGAGTTCTAGCACGAGATCGCGAGAGGTGACAGTTTCAAAGTCTTCTTTGATGACCCCCAGTCCCTTCATCATTTTCAGAACGAGCTCGACCGTCTTAATGTTGGCGTCTCGGTAGAGCTCTTCGACCTCTTCATTGGAATAATGAGGAGGAGGAGCCTGGAGGAGTGTTGGGCGAGAGGACGACGAAGCGCTGTCCCGAAGGTGGACGTTCTGGACCTTCAAATCTTTAATCTCCTCCTTCAGGGCTGCTATGCACAAGCACATTCGCTTCACCATCTCGGCATACCGCGGGATTCTTATCAGTTAGTAAGGACCACACACGAGAGAAACTGACCGAGGGTAAGATTAAGGCTTACCACACCACCCTGGGCCTTTGCGAGAAGGGTTTCAGCAAAACCCAGCCTCCTTTGGAGATCCCCTGACTTCTCGTGCTCCGCCGCCAGGCCCGCCTTAGAGTCCTTCCATTTTATATTGTTAAAAACCAGGCGGCGCGAGAGGCGGTGCGAAAGCTCCAGGGCGTGCAGCTGGGCGTGAGAGGTCTTCAGTACAAGGTCTCGCGAGGATTCCTTTTTGACCGAATCTGACTTTGGACCTCCATAAAGGCCGTAGCCCAAGGAGAAGGCGTGGCTAGTGGGTTGGTCCTGATCTTTCCATGAAGGAAGGAGGGTGGAGACCGATACCCGGTTTGCTTCCTTCTCCCACAGCAGAACTGGGTCGCTAACGACATCTTGTACCACAGGGCCCATGTTGAAATTTTGATGAGAGGAGGGGGCTGGACGATTGGAGGAAGCGGCTTCGCGAGATGGAGATCTGGTCGGTTGAATCGAAGTGCTAGCAGGCTAGTCTAGTAGTGTCGTCTCGCGGGTAGGCGAGATGGCCTGTCAAGGAGGCGATCGAGAAGATTGAGATTCTTCTACGGAGATGGGGCTCAAGGATCCCGACATCTCCTTTTTCTTTTTCTGGGCCTTCTCTTTTTTCCCTTTAGGGAACGTCACAACTTTCTTAATCTTTTTCTTGGGTCTAGACCGAGAGGGAGCGACGACATCTGCGGGTCTCTTCTTGAGGGATGGAGCTAGGGATTCTTTCGCCGCCTCGACCGCCATTCTAGCAAGGGAGAGACCCTTGGGCGGCTTCGCGCTGCTCTTGTAAGGGGGGTGGACTGGGACATTCCTCTTCCCTAAACAAATAGCTTGACGGTTAGAAGGCGAGATGGACTAACAGGCGCGACACCAAAGAGTGCGAGCGTACCTTCGCTAGGGAGCACAAGAAGGAGTGAGTCTAGGCCCCGTCTCACGAAATGGACTTCGAAGTTCTTTCCAATAAAGAAGTCATAGAGGAGCTTATCCGTGCTGCCAACCTGGGGGGACACGTAGAACATCTCAGCAGGTGATACGGGCGCGAGCGGGATGCCCCCCAGATTCCCGTGGATGAAGACGAAGCGAGTAAGCCAATGATGATTTTTGTTAGGCGTCTCACATACCTTGAGGCCTTGCCCGGTGAAGTAGGAGACGCCATCGTGGTTGGCATGGTAGATGAACAGCTTGCGAAAGACTGTCAAGCTGAATTCGATGCGCTCCCGGCGCATGTAGCTGGCGAAAGCAACTAAAACCGAGATTGCGTTCGGATTTAGTTGCGCGGGGACTGCTCTGAAATACTTCAGGACCTATTTAACCTCCATCCAGAGTGGAAGTCTCAGCCCCACTTCAAAGTGCGAGACAGGGAAGGTGAGCTCGCCAGGGTAAAAGGTGTTGATCATCTCGCCTACCTTGGGGGGGGTCGCGATTCGAATCCCTCCACCAAGAACTCGCGGGCAAAGAGGTTGTAATCCTCTTCAGAGATCCTGCCGGGGGGGGGGGGGGGGAGTCGTGGTTAGTGAATCTTCTCCCACACTTGCTGCTCCCCTCACCCTCTTCAGCCTTCTTCTTTCCCATTATCAGCGAGATGGTTAAAGCAAGAAGCGAGAAGAAGAGATGGTAAAAGCAAGAAGCGAGAATAAGAGATGACAAAAGCAAGAAGCGAGGAGAAGAGATGGTCAAAGCAAAAAGCGAGAAGAAGATATGGCGAGAGCAAGAAGTGAGAAGAAGAAAAGGTGAGAGCAAGAAGCGAGACGGAGGAAGCAAGAGAGCAAGATCTAGGACGCGGCAGGGGTAAGAGCGCGGGTGTCATTCCGGTACGGGGATGGGGATATTTATAGTGGATATGGTAAGTGGAGAAAATGGGCGGGAAAAGCATGGAGGAATTTGGAGAGTCGGCCGACGTTTCATGTTATTTCTCTTGGCCTCGAATCACGTGGCCCAGTGCGGGCTTTCCTAGCAAGACAGAGCAAAAAATAAGAACAAAATATAGTATAAAGAAAAAGAAAAAAGAAATCAATTGAGCCTAGCCTTATGGAAATTATTCAGCAATGATTATTAACTGTTCCATTCCGCACGAGGCGGGTATCGCGTTCGCAGGGCCTAAATTATAAGCAAGATGGCAGAATAATACATATTACAGAATTATGAATAAAATTAAAGGAGCGGGACTATTAAACAGGCGAGACGAGGCGGAAGGTTTTCAGTTCTTATGCCATTTCCAACGCCCTCCAGACCCCGCGCATGGGGGCCGACTAGGGATGTGAAAGGCGCGAACAGCGTTGATACCATGGCGCGTGAGACGAAGTTGTTGGTCGACCTCGTTTATAATTTCTTGAGGGTCAGTCTCGTCTATCTCGATTCAAACATCAATCTCGGAGGACAGGCGAACGCATTCAATCTCTAGCCAGTCGATTCGCCTTTTGGCGGCTTGTTTGTCCTGTTCCATCTCGCAGATAATGCGTATGTATTTCCGAAACATCTCGGCAGTCCTACGCTTCATCACCACCAGATCCATGGGGTCGCCCAGATAATCTTCAATTTCGTCTGGGTGAGGAGGAGGCGAGACGACAAGCTGCCTAGAGAAGTCTTCTGCGGGTGAGTCGATCGGGGTGCCTGCGCATGAAGAAACCAAAGGGCAGAATGAGAGGGGTTCTCTCAAGGAGTCTTGGAAGGGGCGAGCGACACAGAGGAGCGAGAGTAAAGGTCTAGTTCACTTACCTGGATTGCGAGAGCTCCCGACGATCTTGGAAGGATCATCATTCTTCATACTCGGAGGGGTAGATGGCTGAGGCGAGTCGGAGTCTTGGTGGTGGATGACGTTATTATCCAACGACTTTATCGGTTGGTGAGGAGGTACGAGATCTCCCTGGTGAAGCATGAAGCGAGTAAATAAGATGAGTAAAGAAAAAAATAGGGGCAAAAGTAAAAAGTCACCTCTCTCTCTCTCTAGGAGACGCGGGAGGAGGGGTATGGATTTCCAAAGAGGAGGGATTGGGCTCCTCGGCTGAGAAGGGGGGGGGCAGCGGTCTTTACTTTCTTTAGGCGAGATGATGATGCTAAGGGAGCAGGGGTGCGAACCAAAGCCGGGGCCAGAGTTGCCATGTTGGCCTTGTTTTGTTTGTGCACTATCACGAGGTGTTCGCAGAAACTCTATCTATGAGACATGACCGCGATGGAGCGGGAGAAGGAAGAGGTGAGAAAGGGGGGCACTCTCTACATGAGGTAGGTATCATATATTTATAGGCTCCGGTAGAGGGCCCCGCCAAAGATTCCCTCATAAATGAACTTTAATGATGCGAGACTCGGTTGGACTTTCTTTCCGAGCTTGAGACAACCTCGAAAAGAGCAGGGATTGTGTACAACCTCGGACCTGCAAGAGCAGAAGGCTCAAGGAAAAGATAAGAGTAGGCGAGAGGGACTCATGGAGAGGGCCACTCGCTAGGCGAGAGGGACCCATGGAGTGGGCCACTCGCAAAGCGAGATGAACCCAGGGAACGGGCCACTCGTAAGGAGAGAGGGACCGATGGAGTGGGCTACTCGCAAGGCGAGAATGACCCATGGAGCGGGCCACTCGCAAGGCGAGAGAGGAGTCGACGAGATGGGTTACTCACGAGGCAGGATGAGGCAAAAGGGGGAGGAGCTCTTGCCCGCAAGACGTCGTTCTCGTCGAGCGTCGGTTCAACGATGGGCCTAGCACCGGTTCGACGATTAGTCGAGCGCCGATCCAGTTGGAAGGCAATTTTTACCTTTTTATCCCCAGGTGATTTTACTCTTTTGCCCTTGGTGATCTGCATATAACCCTTCAGAAAATCAGAGTTTGGCTGTTGTCAGACCCAACCTAGGGTATTTTGATAATTTCAGGTCGGTTCAGTTTGGTTATTGGCAGGTCAAACTCAGAGGCCTATAAATAGAATGATAAGGTGCCTGGAAGATGGTGGTTGACCCTTTCTAAGCTCAGTACTGGTTAGGGAGGGGAATAATTTCTAGTTCTTCCTGGTAAGAGGTGGGACCTCCGAGCTGAAGCCCTTGGTCTGTTTCTAGTCTCCAAGACTCTTGTCCAGGAAGGAATTCGGGAAGAGTAGGTGTGAGCTGCAACTCTACATCCAAACTCTAGGTGAAGTCAGGTCTCTGGCTTCAACAAAATTTTCTTGACACAACTGTCTACTGTGTCGACAACTACTAATTCTGCCTTATGTAAACAACTACTAATTCTTCCTTGTGTCGACACAGTGAGATTTTCTCGACACAATCTGTCTTTGAGGTATCGACACAATTGAACTGTCTCGACACATATGTGCTTAGACAATTTCTTCACTTTAAATCCTGCACATGTAAACTTAACATGTATCAAATACAACTTTGTGTATATCATTGAGTTGATAAGGGACTTTTCCAAATCAGGTACACAATTCCTAATGTATCCAACAATCTCCCCCTATTTGAAGAAGTCATAACCTCATTCAATGATATACATCACAATACCAAAATATGATGTAAAAGATTTAGCATAACAACAGTTTTATATAAGATAACAAAATCAAATAAAAACAAATGAACACTTTCATTCCATTCAACAAAATAACCATTTCAAATATTATAAAATGTTATAACAGATTTACATAATTCCTAGACAATCAATATAATCTAAGATTGATCTGGCTCCTTAATGACAATGTCTTTGCCTGATTGAATGTTGGCTTTTACTTCTGGCATACTGTCATCAACTACCTTCTTGCCTTTTTTGTCCTTGATAATGGAAAGTTGTTCAGCCTTAAGCCTTTGTCTTTCAAAGTAATGAAAGGGATTGGGGAAATATTTGCATGGTTCGACAACAGTGGTTGGAATCACCCCATTCTTCTGATCTCTTCTGAACTTATAGATAACTTCTTGTTGCTTGAGGTGTTTACTCCATTCCTGCTCAGAGTACCACTTTCCCCTGTAATGTCTATTATTGTTAATAGCTTGCCAAACAATGGGTATAATATTTCTAGAGATTGGAATGCACTGCTCAAAATCAGGTTTAGCCTCTGCATGTTCTCTAAATCTTTTCTTAGACAATTGGACTTCTTTTTCTTTCAGCAGGGCAACATCAGTCATCTCCACCTCTTCATAAACAACATTCTGAGTATTAGGTGGAGGACTGTACATGGTCTGAACTGCACTTTGAATATCCTGAAAATTTGGAGGAGAATATATTATCTGGTCTGCAACTGGAGGAATCCATTCCAACTGAGCTGGTTGGCTGCCAGACTCAACTGTCTGATTATCATCACATAGAGAAGGGTAGCCAAGAGTAGCTCTGATGCTATTGGAAGTTCACTTAACATAGTAAGAACTGGCTTTTATCATAACCCTCTCCCCCTTTATGACTTCTTTTGTAATGTGATCTCTTAAATCATCCTTTTGAAATCTCACTTGATCAACCACATGATGAGTCCCTGTAGTGTAATGATTTTTAAATTTCTTAATCTCATCAATGATACCTCTTTCTGAATCCTTTATGACTGTACTAAGAGAAGCTGATTCAACTGAGAGTTTGGTTTCAGTAGCAGCTGATGTAGAGGTAATTTTGTTTTCCAAAGCTGTTGTTTGTTCAGCAAGCTTTGTTAGAGAAATGTCATACATATCTATGAGATTATCATTCAATCTCTTCTGATTTTCCAGAACAAAGCCTTGTTGTACTGTAGTGTCTTCTAAAATCTTCCTGGACTCTGCTTGTAGTTTTGCAAGATAAACCACAGCATTTGCACCTTTTTCAAAAAAGTTTAACATGTTTTGTTTCAGTAAATTCACTTCAAATCTTATGGATTTTATATCTTGGGCCAGCTGAAACTGTAAATCCTTTTTTACTTTCATCCACATATTTTTCAAGATCAGTTCTTTGTTTATCTAACATTACCTGTAACTGAACCAAGAGTGAATAGAAATCCTCAGTAGGAGAAGAAGATGGTTTTCTTGACTGTAATGTCTTCTTATAGCTGTGACTTCTCCTTTTTAGTTCAGTTATTTTTTTTGTTGTAGCTGAGATTCTTTTTCCTCATCTAACTCAGATGAGCTAACAATAGCAAAAGATTGTTTCTTTTCTACACTTCCAGACCTAGGTGACTTGGCTGCTTGCTCCCCCTCAACTTTTGCATCATTTTGATAAAGGGATTGATCTACTAAGGTAGTCTCATGTTGTTGATTTTCAACAGTAGGAACATAGTTATTAGGTGAGTAGTTATCTCCCCCTGGATGGTAGCTTCCTCTCCTAGTGGGATTTCTTCCACAATCTCCTTAGAAACTACTGCTTCTGTGTCTGCATATTCTCATTTTGGTCCTTATTCATATAGTGTATCACATCTGTATCCAGTTCATGAAGAACATCCTCTACTATATCATTGACAATTTCATTGTCTAAGATTGTAGGTTCTCTTAAGTTTGTTTCAGCAGTTTTGACTACAGAGTGTTCAATCTACCCCTGCCCCTCATGCCTTATTTCAGGTGATCTCCTTTGAGGAATGCCTGTATCTAGTGCATCACTATGATCTGTACTGGAACTTCCTAGTATTTCAGAATCACTGGAGGACTTGTCTTCCTCCACCACTGCCTTTTTCTTCTTCTTTTTCTTCTTTTCTACTACTGAAGGTTCTATAGATAGAACTCTATCCCATTTGGACAAAATCCTAATATCCATTTTTCTCATATGATTTATCTTTGTGCCCTATTTTTGATTTAGGTCAGTATGAATGGCTTTTACTAAATATAGAGTTAATATCCTACCCATGTTGGGTTTCTTGATACTCTCAAATATCTTGTCAAATACCAATCTACTCCAGTCAATTTTGAGTTTGAAGATTATTCTTATCATTATCTCAAACATGGGAGCAGAAATTCTGTCATTTGCGCCTGTCTTACACAACAGCACTTTTCAACTATTTCTGACAGAAATTTTCCTTGAGTATTCATACCCTTTCGATTCAGAGAACTCCATATTTTTTTGACTGAATCCAATCCACACCAACTTAGTCCTGCAGAAGTTTGGGTTGAATATACGACATCCTCATGATTGATTCGAGGTATATGAAATACCTTAGCCAGTATTTTCTTGGCTATTTTAACCTTTGCCCCATTCACAGTGGATTTAATCTTTGTTGCACTTGAGTCTAATGTTGCATTATTGAAGAATTCCAGTACCTCCCGTTTCCAGATGCTTGTAGGTTCTGACAGTAGATATTTAAGACCAGCTTCTTGGATTAGGACAATGACATTCCTATTTTCTTCGTCTGCAGAGGCGAATCCATTTCGCACGAGTTCTTATCCTTCATTGATGTTTTAATTATTCTTTGGAGCCATTGATGTCGTCGATCTTGATTTCGTCGAGTGGAAGAAGTCTCGAATGCCGACTAATAGGAATTTGAGGTCTATACACTTAGTAAGAACTCAAGAAGTTTTAGTTGATTCCTACACTCAATTTTCTTTATATAGTCAAATCTTCCTGGAATGCGAAAGGGTGCGCTGCATATAGGCTTATTCTAAATAGTGGAAAATACCTAGAGTCGGCACACAGAAATTTTTGGCTGACAAGATGTGTCGACATGAGTTGACTCACCTACATGTGTCTCGACATTGCAATGTCGACACTCTTTCCTGAGTCTCGACATGTAGTGTCGACACTCTTTCCTGAGACACGACACAAGACTATATATGGTGTCGCCACTTTTTCCTGAGTGTCGACACAAGATTTTTACTTAGTCAAAATCTTGTTTACTGAACTGTTACACTTTGATATTTAAGATGTCTATATCTAATAGTGTAAGCTGAATTGATGACCCCTTATTTTAGCTTATTCAAGATTTAACATTCCAGATTCAAATTTAAAGAAATTGAACTTCTCTTCTTCTAGTAGTTTGGTAAAGATGTCAGCAATTTGCTTATCTGTAGGAACAAATTCTAGGCTAATATCTTTATTTTCTACATGCTCCCTAATGGAGTGATATCTAATTTCTATATGCTTTGTTCTACTGTGAGACACAAGGTTGTGGGTTATAGAAATAGCACTTATAGAATCACAGAATAAGAGAGTTTCACTTAGCTGTAACTTATAATCATGTAGCTGATGCTGAATCCAAAGCAGTTGAGCACAACAACTTCCAGCTGAAATGTATTCAGATTCAGCTGTTGATATTGCCACACTTATCTGCTTTTTGCTACTCCATGAAACCAGCCTTTTTCCAATAAATTGACATGACCCTGATGTGCTTTTCCTGTCTTCTTTGCATCCTGCATAATCTGCATCTAAAAACCAATCAGTTCAAAACCACTATTCCTTGGATACAAAAGGCCAAGATTAGGTGTGCCCTTTAAATATCTCAATATCCTTTTGACTGCTGTATAATGAGATTCTTTAGGGCATGCTTGATATCTGGCATAGATGCAAGTGGAATACATTATATCTGGTCTACTGACTATTAGATAAAGCAGTGATCCAACTATCCCCCTATACAAGGTTATATCAACTCGCTTGCCAGTAACATCCTTGTCTAAAGACATAGTGGATCCCATAGGAGTTCTCATTGAAGTGGTTGTTTTCATGTCATACTTCTTGATTAACTCCTTAGTGAACTTAGACTAACTAATGAAAAGTCTATCTATAGTTTGTTTAAGTTGGAGACCCAAGAAAAACTTGAGTTCTGTAACACCCTTATCCGTCATATGGAATATAATAGAAGGTCCGGTCGGGGCTCCACACCATATTTCACGGACAGTTAGTGGAGTTACATAAGAATACCAAATTGCCAGCAATAGGAACACGCATCCTAACTCAGAGCATGCTAGCAGAAGCTTTTGAAGCACTTATAAAAACCCAAATACAATAACATGAATGTCCACACTAACCCAAGGAAGGAATGACAACAAAATACACAAAAGTCTCGGCCTTAGGGCCTTACAAGAGTGTACTTAATCAATACATGTTTTCCATAGATCCGCACGTAGGCCGGCCACACATGAGTATAATAAAGTAAACACTTCGCTTTGGCCTTTGAGGGCTAGCACAACAACAAGTGCGTCAGCCCGCTATTTGCCACTAGGCTCACCTGTTCCTGCATAAGAACAATCCACCGCATGGTGGAAAAATAAGGCAACGGTCAGCTAAAGCTGACTAAATTATAATGACCAACCCCTTAATCAGGGCGGCGGTGCTCCTTCCCTGCATTTTATTAGTATAACTGTTGGAGTAATTTGCCAGCAGGACACGTGTGTGTGGGACCGACCCCGTGGCTTTCCCCATCACGTTCCTGGTCTTGGTGTTGACCCCGATGGGCCCCCCTGTGGCAGAATATCCCCGCGGTCCTGTAGTTGGGATTAGTCCCACATCGCTCGCAGCGCTTGCTCCTCAGTGTTTATGTACCCCGCCACCCTTCATCTCAAAACCTGGGTTTTGAGATGCGATATGGGTAGGCGGGTTCTCACATGGTATCAGAGGGAGGTTGTCCTGCTGCGGGGGTGTGTTGGAGTAATTTTCCAGCAGGACACGTGTGTGTGGGACCGACCCCGTGGCTTTCCCCATCGTGTTCCTGGTCTGGGTGTTGACCCCGGTGGGCCCCCTGTGGCGGAATATCCCCGCAGTCCTGTGGTTGGGATTAGTCCCACATTGTTCGTAGCGCTTGCTCCTCCGTGTTTATGTACCCCACCACCCTTCATCTCAACACCTGGATTTTGAGATGCGATATGGGTAGGCGGGTTCTCACAATAATTAAACAAGATAGTGAAAGTACAATTTAAGCACACTTCACCACAGGCGTAGGCACACGCGGCCACATACCCCGTACTCTCAAGGCACATTCTCGGTGAACTCGGTCAACCACCGCCCCTAGGACGACAACGTCGTGAGCTAAAAAGTCTCTTTCGGCCGAAGCCTAAGACCCGCCCTCTATGCCATCGATAAGTGCCATGTACCCTAGGTCTCTTTAACAGAACCACATAGAGCGGGTACGGTTCCACTCAACCCATTGCTCACACCACCGTGTCAGTTTAAGTCATCAGTGCGGGTCAAGCTTCCCCTAATCCCGAAGTAACGATCAAACAATAATACATAACCCGGTTATGTACAAGGTTGGCTCCCAGGACACCAAGATGGCAGAAATGCGCTTCTGCCTAGTTTTCCGGATGCACCTTGGGGTTAGTCCCCAAGGCTCCCTGTTGCAATCTACCACGTCGAAAACCCGAAAAACAAACGGCACAGAGTCTTCTCCGGCACTACAAGCATAATGAAAACATCACCGATCCAGACCAACTTGTCCGGGAAGTCTTCACACACCATGCCTACTGATGGGCTAAAACCCGAACAGGCAAGCGTACCTGTCGAATCGTAGTATCAAGGTCGTATTTAAACACAGGGTTGTCAAGTACTGCTACTCACGCTTGAACTATTATCCTACCGGAAAATTGTTGGATTTTGAGAATTTTTAAAAGTGAAATAAACGATAATTTGCGAGACGAAAAACTTATATTTAAAAGCTAGCATTTGATCATTGATTCACCATAAAATGAAATGAGAGAGATAAAAGGTATAGTTTTAAATTTGCAAATCAAACTCGGCCGTGACAGATCCGAAAATGAGACAAAAATCTCGCTAGAGCATTAGGTCTCCTAACTTATAGACTCTTTGATCGAAATCTCTTTACAAACCAAAGAAGCCTAAAGTTGCATTATCGATGTGATCCGCACTATTGAATTTGACTCCAATCCGGAAGATTTACGTCGTCCTATCTCTAGGGTTGCGTTCAACTCCTTCCTTCTTTGAGTGATCTTTCACATTCACGAGCCTCTCGGCTACTCAAATATGAGATCCTAAGCCTACTACCGTATACCGGAAATATGGAGTCGACGAAATAAAAAATCAAAGAAGGACCGAGTAGAATTAAGCAAAAATAAAACTATGAAATAAAAATAACTCTCATCTCAAATCATGGATCCTCATGATCAAATGCTAAAAGAAAATTAGCTATGCATGATTGAAAAGGAAGGCAAAATAAGAGAAGAAGATTTCATATTTTTTATACTAAAAGGAAAGAAAGTGCACAATAGCTTAGAACAAAATGATATTACTTAAACAAAATGAGATTACAAAAAAGGAAAATAGAAATGAAAATTACAGTGAAAAACTCTCTTGACTTGTACTCTCCAAAAGCTCTCTCCAAAAGCCAACCTCCAAAATATGAGACCATGGGCTCCTTTTATAGATGGGAAGGGAAGCTTCTAGATTAGGGGGAGACAAAGGGGTGGCCGGCCACATACATGGGGAGGATTCATGCATGGCTTTAAATGAGGGGAGAGAGAAGGTATGAATGCATTGTATTTGATTTAATGGAAGTGAAAATAAAAATATAAAATAAAGAGGAGGGGGATGAATGCAAGTGTGTAGAAGGGGAAAGAGAGTGGCGGCCGGCCACATGTATGGGGATTCATGCATTTCATTAAATGGAGAGAGAGAGGGATGGCAAAATGCATGTATGATATTGAAAGGTGGCCGGCCATGCATGAAAATATTCATGCATGACATTTAATGAAAGAGGGGGGCTGCTCTTGAATGTGTGAAGGTACATGCAAGGGCTCAGGTTTGGGCTTCTTGAGGGGGCTGCTGCATGTAGTAGGCCGGCTGCACTTGTAGGCTCGGGTTGGGCTGCTCCAAGGGAAGTCCGGCTGCACATGGGCTGCTCCAATTATTGTGAGGCTCGGGTTGGATGTGATAGGTGGTCGGGCTGCTCCAATGATGGTTGTGCTTGTGCTTGGGCTGCTCCTTGTTGAACCTACAAAATAAAACAAAACAACACACATTAGCTAAATTTATAATAACAAAATATAACTAAACATAGAACATATAACAATTCTAAACATAATAATTATAATATTAATCATAATAACATGTCATTGTAAAACTAAACTATATCAAAGATAATAATATTTAAAAATAAAACTAGACATAACAATAACATAAACATAACATAAAATAACAACAAAACATAAAATAAAACTATAGATTTATATAAAATAACACAACAACAACATACAAGCATACAAAAACATAAAATTATAATAATACTTAGGAATTTAAGCTACTAAATTACCCCAAAAACGATGACTAAAACTAGTCATCACCTACATCTGTACTTCGATTCCGGACTTTAAATGCAAAACTACAAAGATAAACCATATCTACCCGAAGGAATACCTCACACTCACCGCCCACTCGCGGGAGAGAGTTTTCTATGCAAAAAGGAAGAGGACTTCACATGTCCAAGAAGAGAATTATTACCATAAAGATTCGCTTCGGCGCCATGGAAAACTACCCGGAAGAAAAGCACCGCAACGGACTTGCCTCCGTGGATCTGGACTTGGCTCACGATTCGGAGCTCCGAAGCTCCAACAATGGCGGGATTCCTCCTTCTTATTCTCCCTTTGCTCTCCTCTCTCTACCTCTTAGAAAGAGGTTGGGTCAAAAGAAATGAGGCCTAAACCCTCATTTCCCCGCCATATACCAACAGGGGGAAAGCTGGGTCGTCGGATCCCTTAGAAATAGAATGAGCGGCCTCGATTTACACTTAAAACCGTCTAACTGGGGCCACACATGGATTGTGACACGCCCGTGTCATAGGCCGTGTCTCTCAATAGTAAGAGAAATCATCGATCTCAGAACAGGACATGGCTTCTAACACGCCCGTGTCAACCCTGGACACGCCCGTGTCAAACCAGGATACACCCGTGTCATTGACAGTGTGCCTCAATCGACACAGAAACCGTCACGCCCGAACAGGACACGACCCTGTAATACGCCCGTGTCACAGGCTGTGTGCTAGGCATGGCTTTAGACACGCCCGTGCCCCAGGTCGTGTGCCTCAGTTGACACAACCCGGGAAACACAGAGTAGGACACGGCTTTGGACACGCCCGTGTCCCAGGCCGTGTTGCAAATACAGAGCAGGACACGACTTTCGACACGCCCGTGTCCCAGGCCGTGTTTCACAGTCAACACAGCCCAACCATAACCGAGTTTTGGGGCATTACAATTCTCCTCCCCTTGAAAAAGAATTTCGTCCCGAAATTATAGAATGG
Source organism: Platanthera zijinensis (assembly GCA_039513925.1). Lineage (NCBI taxonomy): Eukaryota > Viridiplantae > Streptophyta > Magnoliopsida > Asparagales > Orchidaceae > Platanthera > Platanthera zijinensis. The sequence goes on along the minus strand of CM077085.1, from coordinate 53,927,554 downwards.
AAAGGTACACAAAATTTAAACGGTACCTGAGTAGAATAGCTTGGTATACTCCTCAAGCATGGTATGCTCTCGCTCCCACAAAAGCTCCTCACGACCACAATTATCCCATCGGACTTTGATCATCCTGATAGCTTTGTTCCGCAATTGCTTGACCTCAGAATCCTCGATCTGAATGTGTCTAACTTTCATTGTTAGCCCACTATCGACTGATACTTGATCCGCAACAACCACTTGCTCTGGTTCTTTCACGGCTTTGTGTAGGACCGAGATATGAAATACATCATGTAAACCACTCAGCTCTACTGACAGAGCCAACCGATAGGCGGCTTCACCAACCCGCTCCAAGATATTAAAAGGCCCAACATACCTCAGACTAAGCTTCTTTAAGCATCGAATCCTTGATATGCCTTTAAATGGCTTTATCTTGAGGTATACCCAGTCACCCACCGCAAACTACATGTTTCGATGTTTGGCATTGTAGTACTTGGCCTGTCTGTCTTGAGCAATCAGTAGCCGTTCCCGAATCAACTGTATCGTTAAAGTAGCATCTTCAATGTCCCTTCGCTTGTACAACTTCGATTCTCTCGTTTCTACCCAAGATAATGGCATACGACACCTCCTTCCGCACAGAGCCTCAAAGGGCATCATCTGAATGCTAGCTTGGTAGCTGTTATTGTATGTGAACTCAATCATGTAAAGATGGTCCTCCCACCATTTACCAAAGTCCAATGCACACATACAAAGCATGTCTTCCATTATCCTGTTCACCCTTTCAGTTTGCCCATCTGTTTGTGGGTGAAAAGCAGTGCTGAAGTTCAACTTGGTACCCAACAACTGATGAATGAGCCTCCAATCGTTGGATGTGAATCGGGCATCACGGTCACTAATGATGCTCCGGGATACACCATGCAAACGGACTATATTATCCACATAAAGCTTCGCCAGCTTCTCCATGGAATCAACCTTCCTATTGGGTATGAAATGTGACACCTTCATTAACCAATCCACGACCACCCAAATGGCGTCGTTCCCCTTGTGCGATCTCGGCAAACCGTGCACGAAAAACTTTTTAGATATGAGATTTTTATAGCTTGTTCTTTAACAAGCTTTTTTTTTGTTAACTAAAGCTACCAACAACTCACCAAATTTAACTGTGAGATGTTGTAGTTCAGTTGCAAAGTTAATCTCATGTGAATCAACCATTGAGTCACATGAGTTTAGCTCACCTTCAGTCTCATAAACAGAAGTCTTAGAGCAGGAAGAGTTTTCATAGATTACCTGTGTACTTTTACAGTCATGTACTTCTGTTTCTGGTTCATCAGATATTACCATCAAGTTGATCTCCATGTCTTCTTCAGAATCACCATAGTTTGATGAAGTTTTGGAGTTTTTCCCTTTGTATATATCCCTTCTGATAAACTCTTCTTCATAGGAGAACAGTCCTACAGGTTCTTCTTCTGATTCAATTGAATCAGTTTCACTATCAGACAAAGTCTTTAACTTCTTTGTCATCATACCCTTCTCTGATTTCTTGTCCTTATTAAACTTCTTTTCTTTTGACTTCATGTTCTCCTTTCTTTTTACTGGATAGTCAGCAATGACATGCCCAAGCCTATTATAGCAAAAACAAATAATGTCAGTCTTAAATTGTTTATTCTGTTGTGAATTATGCATGACCACAGATTTGTCTCTGTGCTTGTCTTTGATTTTATTTGAGCTTGCTCCAGAAGGTTTCCTATTGCTCCACTGCTTCCTCCTTCTTAACATTTTCTTGAATTGCCTGGTGAATAATGTCAGTTCATCATCTAATATTTCTTCTGAAGAAGAACGTGCTCCAGTGATGTCTGTATCTTCATCCTTTCTAGGTGATGATGAGATTTTTTTCTAGCTTTCTTGGAAGTATCTGCTTTGAAAGCCACAGATTTATACTGAATTGAGTGTCTGGCAGATTCAACTTCAGCTTTCCTACAATTTAGCTGAAGTTCATGTAACATTAACTTCCCATATAAGTCTTGGGGTAACATAATTCTTAAATTCCCCATCTCTCTTACATCACAAATCTTGATGTCCCATTCTTTATTCAGGGATCTCAAAAATTTGTCATTTAATTCATAGTTTGTGAAGTTTCTGTCATAGTTTCTCAAATCATTAACTATTCTAAATAACTTTTCATAGCATTGTTTAATAGAATCAGTTTTTTCTTGTATAAAGGCTTCATACTTCTAGTTGAGAAGAGATTTCCTTTCATCTCTTACCTCTTATGTGCCTTCCATGTAAACTATGAGGGTATCCCACATCTCCTTGGATGTATTACAATGCACCAGATTCTGAAAGGTTGAGTTGTCTATTGCACTAACTATTATATTATGTGCCCTCTTGTCCATAGTAGCATGTATCACCTCATCCTTTGTCATTTTTGATAATTTCTTGAGGGTTTGATCATTAGCATCCAAGACTGATATTTTCAGGGGCACATATGGTCCTTCTTGTACTGTGACAAAGATTCTTAGATCTGAGGCTTCCATGAATAGTCTCACTCTTTGTTTCCATATTGCAAAGTTATCCTCAGTACATATTGGCAATTTTATATAACTGAGTTCTATGTGAAATTCAGAAGCCATAGATCAAATAATCTTCAATTACCCTTAGGATCTTTTTCAGACTGTTAGGTCTTTCTTTGAACAACCTCCCTCTGATACCACTTGAAAGTCAAGCCTATGGGTAGATAGTCACCTAAGGGGGGGGGGGTGAATAGGTGACCCCTTTTTTTTTAAGATTCCTTGCAATACTTTGTCTCTAATTTAATAGCAATAATATCATCACAGATTATAACACACACATCATAAATAAAGAACATCACACAATACACACAGAATTTATAGTGGTTCCCCTATCAAGGGTACATCCATTTTCCCCCTACTTTCTCACTAGCAATGTGCTAGATAAGGTTATAGCTACTCCTTTTAACTCAAATCCAAAGATCCTACATGCTCAGTTTCTTTCAAGAAACCTACACTCATACCAGCTGGTCCTACCTCAGAGATTCCCTCAATCTCCTACCTCAGGCCCTCTCAAGGACCCTACATCAGCCTTTATAGAATAGGCTTACAATTCAATGATTTACCCCAAACCACCTACCTCAAGTCCCTCCAGAACCCTACCTCAGCCTTTATAAATTAGGCTTACAATCTCAGAGAAAAGATTCTCCTACCCACTCAAATCTCTAGGAGATCTTACAATATAAAGTGATTATATAAAAATACAGATAACAAAAAACCTGTAATCTGTTATATCTGTTTACACAGATTCTTCAAATCAGCTGCAATTGGATTTCTTCTTGATAGATCTGCAGACTAAAAAGTTCCTTCTCTGTATCAACAATCTTCTTGATGTTAATCAGTGTGAATACCTTGAAGATGTTGTTGATGAGATACAATTTGATCTTATGATCCACCTAGTAAAAAGGGATCTGAAGATCTTCTTGAAGACCTTTGTCTTCTTCCTCTTTCTCGAAAATGTCATCTGGTTAGGACTCAGAAGAAATTAGAACGAGAAATTCTGATTGCTTGATTTTATCCGTCAATTGTTCCTATGTGTATTTTGATTCTGTCTCTCTCACTTTGAGAAGGTAGGTCCTTCTATTTATAGACTTCGCAGATGCCTGGATTCGGTTTGATGACGTAAGCAGCATACATCAAATTCTTCCTTGAACGATTTCTGTTGAAGTATAAGTTTTCTGCAATCAGTTCTGACTTTTCTTGACATTTCTAATGTTGACTCAGCATATTCTGAAACATAAGTGTCGAGTTGTACCAGATGTCTCAACGCATATGTGGAGATATCCTAGTAGTCTCGACACATTCAAACTTGGATTAATTTTCATCAGAAACTGAAAGTGTCGAGACATTTGACTTGTCGTCTCAACACACCTGTAATCTGTGTCAACATCTCTAAATACTGCCTTGTGTCGAGATAGATAGATTGTCTCGACACAACTATCTGTTGTGTCGATAACTACTAATTTTGCCTTGTGTCGATAACTACTAATTCTGCCTTGTGTCGAGATAGTGAGATTGTCTCGACACAATCTGTATTTGAGGTGTCGACACAATTGAACTGTATCGACACATATGTGCTTAGACAATTTCTTCACTTTAAATCCTGCACATGTAAACTTAACATGCATCAAATACAACTTTGTGTATATAATTGAGTTGATAAGGGATTTCTCCAAATCAGGTACACAATTCCCAATATACCCAACAGAAGGCGTTGAGTGAACTCAACGCACTCAATGACTAAGTGCCGAATTCGACGAATCAACCTTCGACTCGACGAAGGCGTTGAGTGAACTCAACGCACTCAATGCCTGAGAACCAGACTCATCGAATAAACACCTTGACTTAATGAATTGTTGAGTGAACTCAACGCACTCAATGCTTAAGTACAATACTCGATGAATCAACACTTTGACTCGACAAATCATTGAGTAAACTCAACACACTCAACGCCATCATTCGATGAGTCTACACTTGACTCGACGAAAGTGTTGAATGGTCTCAACGCACTCGATGCTTACCAAGCCTGGCTGAGCTAAGTATTTTCCACTCATCATATGAGTAAAACCATACTAATCCAATCTCCTAATTTCTCCAAACATTCTTATATGTGACCCTGATAGGCTCATATTGCATTGGCAGTGTGGCTACATACTTGATCACTTCCATATTACAATGGTAACACCAACAAAATCTATGCGATAACCACAGAGTCTTCTCCGACATACAAAACATGTATACATCACCAGTCCAGACCAACCTGTCCGGATGGGCTTCACACACATGCATATTCCATACTTTGATTCCGAATCTAAATGCAAAACTAACGGGAATACACGGATCTACCCGTCGGGAGAACCACTTCCAAGAGTTTGTGGAGTGTCTACCCTCAAATGCCAAAATGAATGATTTCACATGTCCAAGGAAGAGGATCGTTACCCTAGAAGTCCGCTTCGGCGCTATGGGAGACAATCTAGTCAGATGGAAATGACTGCTTCAGCTTAACCTCCGTAGATATGAACTTGCCTCGCGAATCCGAGCTTTGAATCTCAAACGGTGGCTAGATCTCCTTTCTCTGGCACTGCTTCTCCTCCTCCAAACGTCCAGCCCAAGTTTCTCACACTCCAAAATAATGAAGTGAAACCTTCCAAACCAACACTATGTAACGCCCCCATTCGTCACATGGAATATAACAGAGGGTCCGGCCGGGGCCCCACGCCATATTTCACAGACAGACGAGAGAGTCACTTGAGAGTATCAAAAACCTTTATACACGCATCCTAACTCAGAGCATTTTAGCGGAAGATTTTAAGTTACAGAACTCATAATAATGAATGTCCACACTATATAAATATCACATTTATATATAACACCAGGAATGTTTACACGAGTACACCGCACACGGCCTTAAGGCCTTACAGGTTTCTCTTTACAAATATATAAGTTCATACATTGGCACGCAGGCCGACCACACATGAAATCCAACACTTCGCACGGCCTTCAAGGGCCTACCAGCAGCATGGGCTTCTGCCCGCTCAATCCAATCAGCCCGCAACACCTGCATATGGACATCCACCCCATGGGTGATAAACAAAGCAACGGTCAGCATTCAGCTGACCAATTATAACGACCCTACCCCTTACCCGGGGCAGTGGTTCCTTCCCTGCATGTATAGCAATCACAATATATATATCACATACAACATCACAAACGCCGGCCTCAATGCCAGGCGCTCCGTGCACTCAGGGCACCTTTATGGTTTGTACTTGGTAGGCGGGCATAAGCCTCCAAACCCCTGTTGAAGACCTCACGCACCCGTCTCACTCAGAGGTACGCACCTCACCAAAACCCGTGAGCACTACCAGTCGACCTACCCCCGTAGTGTAACAAGCCTAGGGAATTCGCCCTGCTGCTTTGCTACCAATCGACCGCTCACCCGATCTTAACATCGCCACTTGGTGGAATGGGCATAAGCCTCCAAACCCCTGTTGAAGACCTCACGCGCCCACCCACTCAGAGGTGTCCGCACTCCAACAACCAGCTCTTAACAAGCATGCAACCAAAGGAGCTATGCAAAGCATCCTTCACACCAAGCACATCATCCTCACCATCTCCGTAGGCTAAACGATGAATACACGGAATCTTATCCGGTTCGCAATATAAACATCACCAATCCCGACATACGTCTGGATGGGCTTCACACAGCATGCCTATGCCGTACTACATACTTCCGGCTCTAGATGCAGACTCAACTGCTGGAATCGCTTACGCTTTTCCATCTCTTGATGGAGGATCCCATGCACATGCATAAACAAAGGGCTTCACCTGCCCAAGGAAGAAAGACCGTTACCCTTGACGATCGCTTCAGCGCCATGGAAGAACTAGCCGGATGGAAATCACCGCAGCGGCCTTGCCTCTGCAACGCTGAACTCGGCTCTCGAATCGGACCAACGAAGCTCCACCGGCGGCCGGAAAGCTCCTCCTCCTCCTCCTCCAAGCTCTCCTCTCTTTCTTCTCTTTAGAAAGAGAATGGCTAAGTGAGAATGAGATTTCATCTCAATCCACGGCCATATAGAAGCTGGAAAGTCTTTGGACCACAAGATCCAAATAGAAGGAAACGAACGGCCGAGATCTGCTCTGAAAAACATTTCAGAAGGCCTGACACGCCCTGTGACACGCCCGTGTCACAGGCCGTGTAACCCCAGTCGGTTAGCAACCGACTCAAAAGATACCAGAACACGGGCTTGGACACGCCCATGTCGGACCTGACACGCCCGTGTCAGTCAATCGACACGCCCGTGTTACCCCTGTAACACGGCCACACACAATTGCCAAAACAACCCGAGAAGTACACGGCCAAGGCACACGCCCGTGTCCATGGCCGTGTCCCTCAATCTCGACTATCGTCGACATCGACCGCTGCCCCACTCTCGTCGACCAAGCCTGGACACGCCCTGGAACACGCCCGTGTTCTAGGCCGTGTCGTCGCTTGACGACCGCCAACCGCCAGGTCGACACCTCAACACGCCCAGAATGGACACGTATCGGACACGCCCCGGACACGCCCTGGGACACGCCCGTGTCCCAGGCCGTGTCAAGCGACACACCGCCCGACCTTGCCGCCTGCAAGTCGCTGGCCAACACACACGACACCTGGCTGGACACGCCCTCCGACACGCCCGTGTCGCCGGGCATGTCAGCCCCCCCCTCAACACGCCCTGGGACACGCCCGTGTCCCAGGCCGTGTCAGCCTACAAAATCTCCATTTTGTCTTGGGGATATTTGGGGTGTTACAATCCTCCCCTCCTTAAAAAAATTTCGCCCCGAAATTTAGCGCAACACACAAGTATCAACACAATCACGCGGTTGCGATACAAACCAAAACGATCCAGGTTTAGAGCTCAGAGGCCGCAGCTTGTCTCGCCCCATGGAATCGTACCACCACATTTGTTTGTCACAAACATAGGTACATACATACATACAATATAACAAAAGATAATAAAGTGCAACTTCACTTTATTTCGGCTTCTCCGCATCTCGCAGAATCCGTTTCGCGGCTTCCATTAAGTCCAAAGCACGGATTTGCTATTCTGCTTGGTTTGCACTTTGCGGCTCCTGCAACTCAAGAGTGTAAATTCGAGGTTGCGCCCGCGATGCAGACGATTCTGCCACGGCTTTGCCCTTTTCGTCATAGGACGCACCTGCCCTCTTCTCACCACCACTCCAGCAAAATCGGGCGATATGCCCTTGCTTCCCACAAATAAAACATGTACGCGGCCCATTCCGTCCTTGCTCAAATGTAGCTCCTGACGCAACATCCGAAGTTTGTTCAGCAGGCCTGAACCGCTTCTTATCACGTTTCCTCAAATCTGATTGCTCTGATTACGGAACTTTGAATTCGGACTTTTCCACTGCCGCATTCTTCTTCTCCCGCACCTGCTTCAAATCCTTCTCCAGCGCACTAGCGGTATGTACCAACGCTTGAAATCCTTGGTTCACTGAACTCGGGAGAGCCAACTCAGCTCATCACGCAGTCCTTCATAGAACCTATTCGTCTTTCGCGCCTCTTCCGCAAACGTCGATCCCGCATACCGACCAAGTCTGGTAAACTCATGCAGGTAATCGTCTACGGTCTTATCACCCTGCACTAGACGCTGAAATTCATTTTCCATTGCAATTCTCTGCGACATTGGCAAGTATTTCGCCCAAAATAATCCGGAGAATTCATCCATCGATATGTCGCCCAAGTCTCTACCTCTCAACTGGTGCAACTCGATCTCATCCCACCAAAGCCTCGCCTCTCCTTCTAGTAGGAAAGTGGCTAACGGGACTTTCTGCTCCTCACTAATCCTGAGCGCAGCTAGGATTCGTTTCACTCTAGAGAGCCAATCCTCTGCCTCTGTTGGAGACGTCGTCCCGACAAACGTAGGCGGATTAAACTCCATAAATTGCTTCAGTTGCTCGTCCGCTGCGTGCACAGCAACCGGAACCTCAACATGCTCTTGCCTCGCACCAACCTGTACTGGCGCCACAGCAGGCCTCGCTTGCCCGAATGGTTGTGCTTGAAGCATGACAAAGATCACCTCCGCAACTAAGCGCACCGTTTCCGCAGAAGGGGGAGGTGTAGGCACCTCAGCTGGTGCCGCACTCTCATCCGAACGCTGGGGCTCAGACTGCCCAGCTCCACTCCTTGTCACCTATAGGTGAACAAGAAAGCATTACTCTCCATGCTAAAACGGCAAACAAACCGAATAGACACAGACACATTCCTAGTGGACATTCTTGAGTTCAATTATGCGCTCCCAACTCAACCCTAACCTCTGATACCAAAATTATAACGCTCCCATTCGTCACATGGAATATAATAGAGGGTCCGGCCGGGGCCCCACGCCATATTTCACAGACAGACGAGAGAGTCACTTGAGAGTATCAAAAACCTTTATACACGCATCCTAACTCAGAGCATTCTAGCGGAAGATTTTAAGTTACAGAACTCATAACAATGAATGTCCACACTATATAAATATCACATTTATATATAACACCAGGAATGTTTACACGAGTACACCGCACACGGCCTTAAGGCCTTACAGGTTTCTCTTTATAAATATATAAGTTCATACATCGGCACGCAGGCCGGCCACACATGAAATCCAACACTTCGCACGGCCTTCAAGGGCCTACCAGCAGCATGGGCTTCTGCCCGCTCAATCCAATCAGCCCGCAACACCTGCATATGGACGTCCACCCCATGGGTGATAAACAAAGCAACGGTCAGCATTCAGCTGACCAATTATAACGACCCTACCCCTTACCCGGGGCAATGGTTCCTTCCCTGCATGTATAGCAATCACAATATATATATCACATACAACATCACAAACGCCGGCCTCAATGCCAGGCACTCCGTGCACTCAGGGCACCTTTATGGTTTGTACTTGGTAGGCGGGCATAAGCCTCCAAACCCCTGTTGAAGACCTCACGCACCCGTCTCACTCAGAGGTACGCACCTCACCAAAACCCGTGAGCACTACCAGTCGACCTACCCCCGTAGTGTAACAAGCCTAGGGAATTCGCCCTGCTGCTTTGCTACCAATCGACCGCTCACCCGATCTTAACATCGCCACTTGGTGGAATGGGCATAAGCCTCCAAACCCCTGTTGAAGACCTCACGCGCCCACCCACTCAGAGGTGTCCGCACTCCAACAACCAGCTCTTAACAAGCATGCAACCAAAGGAGCTATGCAAAGCATCCTTCACACCAAGCACATCGTCCTCACCATCTCCGTAGGCTAAACGATGAATACACGGAGTCTTCTCCGGTTCGCAATATAAACATCACCAATCCCAACATACGTCTGGATGGGCTTCACACAGCATGCCTATGCCGTACAACATACTTCCGGCTCTAGATGCAGACTCAACTGCTGGAATCGCTTACGCTTTTCCATCTCTTGATGGAGGATCCCATGCACATGCATAAACAAAGGGCTTCACCTGCCCAAGGAAGAAAGATCGTTACCCTTGACGATCGCTTCGGCGCCATGGAAGAACTAGCCGGATGGAAATCACCGCAGCGGCCTTGCCTCCGCAACGCTGAACTCGGCTCTCGAATCGGACCAACGAAGCTCCACCGGCGGCCGGAAAGCTCCTCCTCCTCCTCCTCCAAGCTCTCCTCTCTTTCTTCTCTTTAGAAAGAGAATGGCTAAGTGAGAATGAGATTTCATCTCAATCCACGGCCATATAGAAGCTGGAAAGGCTTTGGACCACAAGATCCAAATAGAAGGAAACGAACGGCCGAGATCTGCTCTGAAAAACATTTCAGAAGGCCTGACACGCCCTGTGACACGCCCGTGTCACATGCCGTGTACCCCCAGTCGGTTAGCAACCTACTCAAAAGATACCAGAACACGGGCTTGGACACGCCCGTGTCGGACCTGACACGCCCGTGTCAGTCAATCGACACGCCCGTGTTACCCCTGTAACACGGCCACACACAATTGCCAAAACAACCCGAGAAGTACACGGCCAAGGCACACGCCCGTGTCCATGGCCGTGTCCCTCAATCTCGACTATCGTCAACATCGACCGCTGCCCCACTCTCGTCGACCAAGCCTGGACACGCCCGTGTTCCAGGCCGTGTCGCCGCTTGACGACCGCCAACCGCCAGGTCGACACCTCGACACGCCCAGAATGGACACGTGTCGGACACGCCCCGGACACGCCCTGGGACACGCCCGTGTCCCAGGCCGTGTCAAGCGACACGCCGCCCGACCTTGCCGCCTGCAAGTCGCTGGCCAACACACACGACACCTGGCTGGACACGCCCTCCGACACGCCCGTGTCGCCGGGCGTGTCAGCCCCCCCCTCAACACGCCCTGGGACACGCCCGTGTCCCAGGCCGTGTCAGCCTACAAAATCTCCATTTTGTCTTGGGGATATTTGGGGTGTTACACACTATAAACCGAGCTACTGCAGCGCGGTACCGTCATTCAATTCCTCGTTTCCCGTGCCACCCCAAGCCCTCTAACCACAGGCTGACACGTGTCAATGCCATTACAGCTCTGCTATCGCCGCGTGATAGGATGCTAATGCCACGCGGTAGCTAGAGACAGTTATGACACGACCGCTTTTGCTACCGCGACGCAACAGCTACTACCGCTGCGCGATAGAAACCCCAGAGCTTCGCTAAAATAATTTACCAAGCTACCACCTGCGGTATCCCTACAGTTGGGCGTTAATTTCCCGAGAGCTTGGCCAATTAATTGGCTATCGTCGCGCGATAACAACCTACCTCCGCACAGTAGACTATGTGTCAACCCGCCTCACTCGACGCTCTCAACGCCTAACACTACCGCCGCGCGATATCAACCTACCACCGCGTGATAGACAATGCATCGAGTTAACACTACTTACTTGACGTTCTTGATGCCTAACGCTACCGCCACGTGGTATCGTTAGTGCCATGCAGTAACTTCTTTTCCTGCCTACAAAAACTTGGGGTGTTACAAATCTCCGCCACTTAAAGAATTTCGTCCTGAAATTACATGTTGCAGGAAAACGAAAGAGTATCAATACTACAAAAGTATACCTCAACTGAAAAGATCTAGGAACTCCGCCTTCATGGTTTTTTCTCACTCCCACGAAAGCTTCTCTCGACCACAGTTGTCCCAATGGATCTTGACCATCCTGATTGATTTATTGCAAAGTTGCTTGACTTCCGAGTCTTCAATATGAATGGGCTTGACCTTCGTTGTCAACCCAACATCAATCGGCACCTGATCCGTCACAATGACTTGCGTAGGCTCTTGCACCAGCTTCCACAACATAGATATGTGGAATACATCATGCAGACCACAAAGCTATATTGAAAGCTTCAATCGGTAGGCGGCTTCACCAACACGCTCCAAAACCTCAAACGGCCCAAGGTATCTCGGACTTAGCTTTTTCAAGCGTCGAATCCTTTACACGTCTTTGAATGGTTTGATCTTTAGGTAAACCCAATCGCCCACGGCGAACTCAACATTTCTGTGCTTGGCATTGTAATATTTAGCCTGTCTATCCTGCGTAATCAACAACCGCTCCCTGATTGTTCGATCAATAGAAGTCGCATCCTTGAATTCCTTCCGCTTGTACAACTTTGACTCGCCCGTCTCCAACCATGACAATGGAGTACGACACTTTCTACCATATAGGGCCTCGAAGGGAGCCATTTGAATACTTGTCTGGTAATTGTTGTTGTAAGCGAATTCAATCATATACAAGTGATCTTCCAACTTTTTCCTGAAATCTAGAGCGCACATGTGAAGCATGTCCTTCATCGTCCCGTTTACCCTCTCGGTCTGACCATCTGTCTGCGGATAAAAGGTCGTACTAAACTTCAGTTTGGTACCCAACAGTTGATGTACCAGCCTCCAGTCATTAGACGTGAAGCACCCATCTCGGTCACTCATGATGCTACGAGGCACATCGTGCAATCTTATAATATTATCCACATACAATTTTGCCAGTTTCTCCACCGAATCATCCTTTCTATTTGGGATGAAGTGCGACACTTTCGTCAAACGATCAATGATCACCCAGATGACGTCGTTTCCCTTCTGCGATCTTGGCAACCCGTGCACGAAATCCATGGATATATCGTCGAACTTCCACTCCGATATATGCAAAGATTTCAAGAATCCTCCAGGCTTTTGGCATTCAGCCTTCACCAAGGTGCAAGTCTGACACGTCGCCATATATAATGCTATATCCTTTTTCAGTCCTGGCCACCAGAACAGCTTTTTCATGTCTTTATACATCTTGCTCCCTGGGTGAATTGAGTACTTGGTATAATGAGTCTCGTACATTAACTCTTCTCGTATTTTACCCACCTTTGGGACACACAAATGACTGTTGTTCCACAATAACCCATTATCAACAGTAATCTAGGCATTTGACCCTTCCAAAGTCTCAGCCATGTAGTGTTTTATACTGTCGTCCGACTCCAAAGCCTGCCGAATCCAGTCGGCGAGGTCATACTGTACCTCTGTCCAATTGAATCGTGCTTCCGCACTAGACCTCCTATCAACGCAAGAGATCTCTAAGGCCTCCAAATCTCGAACGAGACGTTCGTCATGCATCAATAACCAATTGGCCTATGCGGGAGCTCTGCGACTTAACGCATACGCAACCACATTACCTTTACCAGGGACATAATGTATCTTGAAGGTGTAGTCCCCAAAGAACTTCATCCACCTCCACTGATGTATATTTAAGTCCTTCTGATACAACAGATATTTTAGACTCTTATGGTCTGTGTAAATATCGACCTTCATGTCATACATACAGTGCCTCCAAAGCTTCAGAGCGAATATCACGATCGCCAACTCCAAGTCATGGACCGGATAGTTCCTCTCGTGTACCTTCAACTGGCGCGAGCCATACGCTATCACTTTTTCATGTTTTAGCAACACACAGCCTAAGTCGCTCCCTGAAGCATCGTTGTAGATCTCAAAACCCTCTATTCCATATGGTGAACACAGGACAAGCGTCATGGTCAGACGACTTTTCAATTCTTTGAAAGTTTGCGCACACGCTGGCGACCACACAAACTTCTGATCCTTCCTTGTCAGGGTCGTGAGGGGTAAAGCTATCTATGAGAAGTTCTCTACGAAGCGCCCTTAGTAGCTGGCAAGTCCCATAAAACTCCGAACTTCCGCCATTGAAGACAACATAGACCACTCTCGTATCACAATAATCTTCACCGGATCCACCGTGATTCCCTCATCACATATAATGTGACCAAGGAATGCTGCCGAAGAAAGCCAAAACTCACATTTTGATAACTTAACATACAACTGACTGCTTCTCAGGGTCTCCAGAACAATATGTAGATGCTCTGTAAGCTCAAACTCAGACTGGGAGTACACCAGGATATCGTCAATAAAGACTATCACAAACCGATCTAAATACTCCTTGAACGTCTGATTCATCAAGTACATAAACACAGATGGCGCATTCGTCAGCCCAAAAGGCATAACCGTGAACTCGTAATGCCCATATCGAGTACTGAACACCGTCTTGGGAATATCGCTTTCCCTGATTCGCAGCTGATAATATCCAGACTTCAGATCCAGCTTTGAACTGCACCCTCATGAACTGCTTTAACTACTTGGAGAGCAGACATCATCGTCTTGCTTAATCCCTTCATACCAGATAAATTAGTTTCTTGGCTTGTGTACAAACCCAGTTTAATAGTCTTCGAACTACAATCAATCAACGCACATTGCTCTGAGAGTCAATCCATGCCAAAGATCACGTTAAACTCTACTATTAGTAGTAGTGACGCTTCCAAGTCAAAAGCTTGACTTCCTATCAACACTTTAATGCAACAAACTCTATCTGCGCGCATCGAATATCTGTTATGCAGTAACATATCCAACCTATCCTTCGCCAGCGAAGCAGGCACTCTGATACGTGATATGAAGTCTTCGGATAGAAAGGAGTCTGAAGCACCTATATCAAACAGTGCTCAAGCCGGTTAGTCAATAACTACGACAAAGCCTAAAACACGACAGTCATACGACCAAAGTATAAGGAGCAAGGTATGCAAAGTATTATGAATAAACTCTAACACATACCTGTCACCACATCGCCTTGCTTGATGGCCTCGTCTGGCCAAGGTTGTAGAATCTTGGTTGGGCTGGCGCCTGATGGGATGCGGTTGGCTCCACCGCTTTCCCTTTCTCAGCATAAGATGCTTCTGCCTTCTTCTCCGATTTGTTACTCCAATATTCACGGGCTATATGTCCCAATTTGTCACAGTTATAACAAAGAATTGTGCCTCCTCGCCCAGACGATGCTCCAGTAGTAACCGATCAAGTAGTCGGTCCAGAAGTTTTGTGCTTCTTATACCACTTTTGATGCCCAGACTTCGACGAACTTGGAACTTTAAATTCTGACCTCTTCACCGTCGAGTCCTTCTTACCTTGAAATCTCTTCAGATCCTTCTCAAGAGATCGGGCTGTATTGACCAAGACTAGAAAGCCCTGCGTCATAGGACCTGAGAGTAGCAAACTCAGATCGTTACCCAGTCCTTCGTAGAACCGGTTGGTCCTGCGCTCCACATCAGTAAAAGTAGAGCCAACATAACGTCCCAATCTTGTGAACTCATGTAGGTAGTCATCCACACTACTCTCACCCTGAGTCAGTCTCTGAAACTGATTCTCCATAGCTATTTTCTGCGTTGACGGGATAACTTCTCCATCAAGATATCAGAGAGTTTCCTCCCAGCGAAGTGATGCGGCTCTAATTCATCCCACTATAACCTTGCTTCATTATCCAGAAGGAATGTGACTATTGTGACCTTCTTCCAATCCTCAGTCTTCGTTGCTTACATGACTCTCTTCACCCTAGAAAGCCAATCCTCAGCTTGCGTTGGGGTCTCAGTCCCAAAAAATATTGGTGGATTAAAGCTCATCATGTGCTTTAGCTATTTTTCAGTTGCTCTCCTCTGCACTATGGGCTCTGCCGCTACTTGATCCACCACTATAGGTTCCGCTATACCAATCGGTATGTGACCTAATCCAGGAACAGGAGGCTGCACCTGCCTCCCTAGTTGGGCATTGATCATAGCGAACACCTCTTCAGCTACCATTTGAATGGTTTCTGCAGGAGGGGTCGCATGCGCGTCATTAGGCGCACTACTCTCCCCAGAGTGTTGATGTTGTGACTGCTCTGCACCACTCCTAGTCACCTATAATTGTAAAACACGCAATTAGGCGACAAATAATTGCCAAAAATCAATCATAGCAACACGCAGGTTCCTCAAACATATGTATTTTCATTCCTAAGTGGACATTCATGGGTTCTTTTATGTAATAACGGTAATGCACATACATGTGCTCACCACCCCTTAAAAGAATTCGCCCACGAATTTTAATAAGGAAGACCGACACCAGAGTCTGATACCAACTTTGTAACACCCCCATCCGTCACATAGCATATAACAGAAGGTCCGGTCGGGGCCCGATGCCATATACTATGAACAGTCAAAGGAGTTACTAATTGAAACCACAATCCAAACGCATCCTAACTTAGAGTACATTCTAGCGGAAGTAATTTAATTTAAGGATTATAATTAGAACCCAACCGTATGAATATCCACTAACATAAAACAGGAATGACTAACCAAATACACAAATAGTCTTGGCCTTAGGGCCTTACAATGTTTTTCTCAAATATAAATGTCTTGTATACATCGGCACGCAAACCAACCACATATGAATAATAAAGTAAACAGGTAATTCGTTTTGTCCTTCAAGGACCAGTTTAGCAATCCGGGGGTCCAGCCCGCTATTTCCCGCTTGGCTCGGTTGCACCTGCATGAAACATTCCACCGCACGATGGCAAACAATAGAAACGGTCAGCATTAGCTGACCAAATTATAATGACCCCACCCCTCACTCGGGATGGCGGTGCTCCTTCCCTGCAGGAATTAGTATAAACATAACATGACAATATGAACGTACAACTTAAGCACCATTCGCCACAGACGTTGGCGCAAATGCCCAACACCCCGTGCTCTCCGAGCACATTCTTGGTGCACAGGACCTCAAGGGTCACACAACCGTTCTTTATGACGATCCACAATGTTTGAGCTTTCCGTCCTATAAGGACAAAAACAAAGACAAAGCCCCTATGCTATGACAAAGTCATGGTGACTTAAAATTCACACTTTGACTCACTCCAAGTCGATTGTCATAGGGTTCGGTGCAGTTCAGTTATTTCCCGTGTTCAAATCGTCCGGCTCGCAAGCCTGACGCGGGTCAGCATCCCCTTTCCCATTTCTGTATGATTCATAACCCCGTTATAATCTAAAGCTAGCACTCGTGGCTACCATAGCTGAGCAAATTAAGCTTACGCTCCACAAATTGGCTCCCATATCTCACAAGATAGGCCTCACAGAATAGCCCATGGGTCTCCTAGAGACAGGCTTCATAATCACACATAGATCACTGGGAGCTCACTACTATCGCGCGGTAGGGGACAAACTATCGTTTCTTCCCCTTTGTTCAGGTGTTTTCCTGGAGACTATCTCCAGTACTCTCACTGCAGCCACTGCACACCCGTGACTCCGAAATCTATGCGATAACCACGGAGTCTTCTCTTACATACAAAACATACATACATCACCAATCTAGACAACCTGTCTAGATGGGCTTCACACATCATGCATATTCCGTACTTCAATTCCGGATCTAAATGCAAAACTAACGGGTATACACGGATCTACCCGTTGGGAGAACCACTTCCACGTGTTAGTGGAGTGTCTACCCTCAAATGCCAAAAAGAAGGACTTCGCAAGTCCAAGGAATAGGATCGTTACCCTAGAAGTCTGCTTCGACGTCACGGGAGAGAATCTAGTCGGATGGAAATGACTGCTTCGCCTTTGCCTCCGTAGATTCGAACTCGCCTCGCGAATCCGAGCTTCGAATCTCAAACGACGGCGAGATCTCCTTTCTCCAGCATTGCTTATCCTCCTCCAAACGTCCAACCCAAGTTTCTAACACTCCAAAATAATAAAGTGAAACCGGCCAAACCAACACTATAAATCGAGCTACCGCCGCACGGTAACCAGCTACCATCGCGCGGTACCGTCATTCAACGCCTCATTTCGCATGCCACCCCACATGCCCTCTAACCACAGGACGACATGTGTCCATGCCATTACAGCTTCAATATCGCCGCGCGATAGGATGCTAACTCCTCGCGGTAGCTAGCGACGGTTACGACACGACCGCTTCTACTACCGCCGCGTGACAGCTACTACTGCCGGGCAGTAGAAACCCGAGAGCTTTGCCAAAATAATTGCCAAGCTACCGCCCGTGATATCCCTACCGCTGGGCATTAACTTACCGAGAGCTCGGCCAATTAATTGGTTATCGTCACGCGGTAGACTATGCGTCGAGTCAACCCGCCTCACTCGATGCTCTCGACGCCTGATGATACCGCCACGTGGTATAAACCTACTGCCACGCGGTATCAACCTACCGCCACACGGTAGACAATTTGTCGAGTCAACATGACTTACTCGATGCTCTCGACGCCTGATATTACCGCCATGTAGTATCGTTAGCACAACATGGTAACTTCTTTTCCTTCATATAGAAACTTGGGACGTTACAACACGTGCCCGTCATGAATGCATTACCCCATCCGGCTTCTTCGGCACTGGAACCAGCTTTCTCTTTATCTTAAACATGCCATGTCTGCAGCTTGACCTTACAGTCCTTCTTGAAATGACCCAGCTGGTCACACGACTCACACCTGAAACACCAGAGCCCTTCCTTCTTCTTCTTCCAATCACGCTTAGGAGAATAACTCCTCTCTTGTTGATATGAAGTTGAAGGGCCATCACCAGCAGTAGGCTTCTTCTTCTTCTCCCATGTCTTCTTCTTCCCTGAGAAGAGCGCCTCACTACATCCTTCAAAGATAGTGATTCCAGCCATCTGTCTAGCTAAGCTCTCCTGCGAACCCAGCAGGTTCTCCAGCTCTAGCAAAGACGACTGAGTGGCCCAGCCTTGAACAGAAGTGACAAAGACCACATACTCCTTCCGCAAACCGCAAATTATGTGCCTCTTCAGCTTCGCCTCCGAAATAGGCTCATTAGGGTCCAACACTGAAATCTCAGCGCACAGGTTCTTCATCTTTAAGAAGAACGTTGAGATGGGCAGATCTCCTTGAGTGGCTCTCGCCAACTCATTCTCCAGGAATTGTAGTCGAGCTACATTCTTCCTATTGAACAACCCATCGAAGGAATTCCAAATATCCGCAGCTGATTGACATCTGATGATGTGGTTGAAGAGTTCTTGTGAGATAACCCGCTTGAGAGTAAACTCTGCTTTCGCATTTGCCTTCCTCCAATCCCTCACCGCATCAACATTGCCAGTAGTAGTAACTTCTTGTCTCTCATCTCTACAGATGGCCTCCCACAAGTCCTCGCCCAACAGATAGCTTTTCATACATGACTTCGACTTTTTAAAGTTGGTCAATGTAAGAAGCTCTATTTTAAGACCTCTTGCAAATCCTCCTTCCATGACACTAACCCTGGTTCACTTAGACTTCAAGAAGCAACAAAGCAAACTGCCAGTTGAACGCTGCTCAAGCCTCTTTATCCTTTGATATCATGTAAAAATTTATGAATCGCGAAAAACGGGAAACCAGGCGCAGGAACACTCACCTATCTGAAGTCAAATGAACCAGAAGCACTAGAAGAGCAAGAAACCTTGTACTATCAATAATCTTTACAAGGCGAGGCATACATGGCGAGACATGATTCACCGATGTACCCGATGGAAGCACAAAAAACAAGAAAATACAAACAAGCCGCGCGGTCTCAAGGAGAAGCCGCCGACCCTGCCGAGCTGCCTAGGGAGTCCGCTGAAGCCGCCTAGTCATAAGACCACAACCAAGCCTCGCGGACAGCCCGTTATTCCAATGCTGGAAAAGAACTCTATCTGCTGATCTACAAGCCGCCTAACCGCAAGATCGCCTACCCGCCAGATCCCGCAAACTGCTGCTACTGAACTGAACAAGCCGTTAGAAGCGGACAACTTATTGAACTAGGAAAGAGTGGAAGAAGAGAAAATCGCCCGATCGTAAGCCGCGACCTGCTGCTAACCGCTAGTTGTTAACCGCAGAGTCCGCACTATCCCTAACCGAAGTCAGGACCAAATCCCTGGCTTTCCAGCGCTATCCGCACAACCTACACAGCACAAACCGGTCAACTCCACAAACAGCGTGAATAGAAATTCCTGTCCGCAGCTACTACCCGAGCTCACTTACTGTTCATTCGGATGTACAATTGATGTGACAGGGTGTCCTATTTATAGGTATGGAGAGGAGTGTGATCACCACCCTAGCTGATAGGATCACCACCATATCTTGCGGCGAGTACAAAAAGAATCTGCTAAGTCACGGACACAAGTACAGACCGCCTAGACGCAGCCACGCCAGGACGACCGCCTCCAACAGACCTTGCGGTTACACCACCAGTCCGCACATAAGCGAACACAACACCAGTCTGCATGCACCTGCGGACACTACTCCAGTCCGCACACTCCAAGCCCGCAACCTAATCACATAGGGATGATAGCTGTTGAACTCGGCGGATAAAGAAAGTAGTCTGCACAAACCGCGCGATCACCCGGATTGAGGACACCTAGACTTGGTACAAAACCAGACCAAGTCCACACCACCAGCCATCCCTAGTGCGAACACACACCAGGGGATACAAAGATCAGTCCGCATAAAACCGGCAGACTCCAGAATCAGTCTACACAAACCGGCAAACTGCGCGGATAACCAACCTATCCACCCGGTTACCTCCAGGGAACAAACTTCCTGCCACTCCTTGCTGACCTGACAAGCCGCCATACATGTCCGCATAGACAGTGTGGACAGATCACCCAGGCCGCAACTTTCACTTCAAAAAATTCAACATGCCATTTGACTTCTTCTTGATTTTGCACACTCATTTGCATGTGGCTGGACTTCTGGAGTAACACCATCCACCTTGGCCACAAGATTCCAGGTTCCATTCCTCTTGATGGCACTAATCTCCTCATCAATGGCTTCCACTCACTCTTTCACACTTGTGATTTCGTCGTAGCATGACGTTTCCGGCTCATCAAGTGGGCCGACAAAGTAACATGAAACCATTGTTACCAAATTACCTTCCTTATAGTGAGTCGGTGGCACGATCGTCTTCTTCAACCTTCTAAGAGTAGAACCATCCTTCACCTCTCCAACTCCTGCCTCCGCACTTGCTCCCCCGTCACCATGACTTGAAGCACTTCTCCCCCTTCTTCGTGACTCTGTATCCACTGACGTCGAGCTCGATGAGAATGGAACTCCTGGAGCCAAAGGGAACTCAACTGATTTTTCATCAATTCCTTCTTCACAGCTTGCTTCTCCCTTGTTCTCTTCTAACACGGTGCTAGGACCTCCTCCATAAAAGACAACTTGTTAAACACTAATTCACGAGAGATGATGAACCTTCGAGTGTGAGGGTACACTTCCAGCCCTTCTTGCGCTCATCATAGCCCACGAAAACATACTTCATGCCTTTGGCTTCAAGCTTTGTCCTACGTGCATAAGCAACATGAACATAGCAAATCGATACAAATACCCCCAAATGCTTCTTGCTCGGGACTTCCCCTAACATGAGTTCATGCAGTGACTAATGGTTTTTCGGGCTCAATGGCAACTTATTGATCACATATATTGCACATGTCATTCCCTCCGCCCATAAGGCCATAAGGCCTTGGGAAGGCCCTTGGCATGCAACCAAAATCTGCAAGTTTCAGAAATATGTCGGATCATCCTTTCAGAACCTCTGTTCTGCTGTGGTGTAAAGGCACAAGGTAACTCTCACTTAATCTATGCTTCTTGCAAAAAGTGGAGAACTCTGTTGAGGTAAACTCCCCTCCATTGCATGTCCTCCACTTCTTGAACCGTATATTCAGCTCCCCATCAACTCGCTCCTTGAATGACAAGAATTTTTCAAACATCTCTAACTTATCCTTCAAAAAATACAGCCACGTGTGACGTGAGAAGTCATCCATGAACAATATATACTGGTTCCCTGAAAAACTTGGTGTAGCAGTTGGCCCAATCACATTGATATGAATGCACTCTAGTGACCTCTTGCATCTCAAGAGAGATGTGTCAAATGGAAGGTGATATGACTTTCCAAATTGACATCCCTCACATACATACCCATTACTGAAAGAAGATAAGCGATGTAAGTCCCAACTAGACTCTTCGCCATCATCGCTCTCAACTTCTCAATTCCGACATCCCTCAATCTTTCATGCCAAAACGCTGCACTATCGTTAGCCTTCATCTTGTCCACGTACGACGTCGTGAAGAGAATAAATAGGTCATGAACCCTCCTTCCAGTGTGAGTCACCTCCACTTTAACTGAATCTAAGGTTAGTAGGAGCATCACCCCACCCCCCCCTTCGCCCAAAAAGCATGTGGTGCCCTGCATCAACCACATTAGCCGCTAAAAACAGATTCTTCTTCTTGCCTGGAATGTGATATTACACACTCTTCAAGGTAAGTGCACTCTTATCACTATCAACTATCATAGTCCCCTCCTGCTCCATTGGATGGACTGTGTTGTCCGCTGTCACGATAACATCACATCCTTCATACTTATACATAGATGAGAACTTGGACCCGTCATCAATAAGGTAATGCCCACATCCGGAATCGATGATCCAATCATATTCGAAGTTCATAACATCACATTCTTCTTGATTTTGCACAATCACACTTGTAGTGTTCAACCTTGTTGCATCTGAAGCACCTTACATTCCTCTACCTCCATCATTCCTGGGTGGGAAATGAGCACCGCCCTCCTTAGATGAGGTAGAAGAACTTTCTCTGTCATTCTTTTTATCCCAACGTTTCTTTTTTCTAGTGTAGAGAGCATCATTTTCCTCACTAGAGATAGACACCCCTGCCATTTGGCTAGACAAACTCTCCCGAGACGCCAAGAGATTCAACTCCATAAAAAACGGTTGAGTAACACATTCATTCACCCTTGTGAGAAAAGATAGATATTCCTTCTGTAACTCCCTGATATTGTGTCTCTTCAACTTCGCCTCAAAAATTTGCTCTTCCGAATTTAATACGGTAATTCCTGCACACAGATTCTTCATCTTTAGGAAATAAACCGAGATGGATAGCTCTCCTTGATTTTCCTTCGCTAACTCATTTTTCAAGAACTGCGGTCATGTCACATTCTTCTTGTTGAACAAACCATCAAGGGCCACCCAAATCTCCGACACTGATTTGCATCCTATGATAAAGTCGAAAAGTCTGGTGAGACCATCCTTTTCAAAGTGAACTCCGCTTTCACGTTCATCTTATTCCATGCCCTAACATCCCAAACATTCGTCCAAGTCGGCTTTACCTCTATCTGTGCATCTCCACCAACGGCGTCACACAGATCTTATCCCAACAAGTCTCCAAACATGACTCCCACTTCTTGAAATGTGTGTGAGCATATCAATCCCCAAACCATAAGAACTACCACTACCTTCCATTGATGAGAAATCCAGATAATAGCAAAATGAAAGAACATAAACTTTCTTACCTCTAATACCACCTAGAAATCCAGGTGCCCGGGATCACTTCACCTATTTGCACAATATTCAATCTCAATTGCAATGAAATCCACAAAAAATTAACCCAGCCAGAATGAAATCTACACACATAAATATAAAAAGCAAACTTCAATATAGTGCTTAAAAAATAGGAGAGAAATAAAAACATAAACTTGAGAAAAATCAAATGCACACCAGTTAGAGAGAGAGTTGATGACACTAACTTGGATGAAAGAGAATGATGTTTTTTAAGAGAGAGAGAGGGAGAGTGGGGGGCCTTGAATGAGTGCTCTTCCGAATGGACACTTCTCTTCCAAATAGACGCTTCTCTTCTGAATGGATGCGTCTCTTCCAAATGGTTGCTTCACTTTCGAATGGATGCGTCCCTTCCGAATGAATGCTCATCTTGGAAAAGATGCGGCTCTCGGGAAATGAAAACGGCGAAAACTAAATCAAAATAAAAACGTGTTCTGATTCAGATGAATCCAACTCATATTGATTTTCAATAATTAGTCCCTAAATTTTATATGTAGTTTGAAATTAGTCCCTATTAATTATTTTGTTGACACTTGGCTGGAGAAGTATGATGTGGCAATTAATTTATGTGAAAAATTATGACATGGCAGTGACTAGGAAAATTTCACCTTCTTCACTTTTGAAATCCTCGATAATGAATTTCAGCCTCTTCTACCTAAAGTAGTTGGAAACTAAGGTTGCGTTTGGCACGACTTATTTGCTTCAGTGAGGTTGAACAAACACGTAATTGTCATAGAATGTAAGTTTGGCATGACAGATGTTACTACCATTATCAAAAAAAGAAGCTAATTTTGGGCATAAAATTTTGATATGACAATGACGTTTTTGCCCAACCTCACCGGAGCAAATAAGCTGCGCCAAACGCAACATAAAACGCAGGATTTCAGCCTCCTATCTAAAATTGTTGGAAAATAAATAGTTAAGCAACACTGGCATAGTTAAGCAACACTGACATAGTGATTTCAGCCTCCTTCAATGCTTAAATTCATTCCAAGGTAAATATGTATATATACGTGTGATGCATATGATATTTTAAGAATACAATCACTTCAATAGAACTAAATCCATAAAGCATATTTTCTATACAACATAATATTCATCTTAAATTGGCTAATCCTTCAGACATCTTGAAGTGGCTGCCGTGAATTCCATTGACCGCTTGGGGCGGCCGTAAATTGGCTAATCCTCCCATGAGTTTGGACGAAAACACCACCGTCATGAATAGTTATCATGATCGCCACCACGAAAAAATAGCTATCAATGCCCGAATCCCTTCAGAGCTTCTTTCTAAGATTTTTCCTGAGCTTCCCTCGCCTTTGCTTGAATAAATGCAGGAAAAGGCTCAACCAGAGAAATGGGTACAATATTAGCAAAGCCTGGAAAATCAAGATGACAGGTCAAATTCACATGATAATCTTGTCCCAAAAGAGATTCCTAATCGAATAGTTCACAGCGTACCACAACAAATGAATGATAGGAGATGAACAATCCATTGAAGGAGCTGGAGTAGAGATTTCTCTCCTTTATAAATGGAAGTGCTTCAAGCATGAGCCACACTGCATAGAAAGAATGAATGTTACAAGCAGACCCAGCTTACGAACACCAATATATGAAGTTGCGGTTTTGTAGCCTTACTTTCTCCGGGAAATATACCAATGGGATACAATACAATAAACGCCGTGTACCTGAAAAGGGACGGGATTTATCGTGCTGAAAAAAATGCTGAATCATGCTCTACTTGATCTTGTCTAAAATGAAAAGAAAAAAAATATATTGTTACAGGCATAGACAAACCTTAGGTAGGTCAGCCATGATGAGCAAGTTCCTAGAATGGTGGAACAATAATGTGAATATCTGATTACCTGTCATACAAAAGAAGTTTTTTACAGTTCAACTACAAATAAAAACATGTATAGAAGTGTTTGAGCCAAGAGGCTAGGATCTGGAGGCTTGAACATAAATGATACCACCTTTGCAGTTCTCAAATTCGACCAGGGAGGGGCAAAGAGGGCGAATAATATTGGGCAGTGCTAAGTTGAGTCAAAGAAGATAATATATTAGATATCATGAGTTGAGTCGATTCTAATGGCATAAGAGAGGAACCTCTTGTAGGCTCATGAATGCGGCTTCTGGCAGGCTACTAGGATGACTAGCTTGTAGAAGTAAAAGATGCAGGAAAGAACCAAATCTCATGTCATAATTAAAGTAAAAATTATTTTAATCTCAAATATTTATGCGGTGGAATTCAGTAATAAACTTATAGTTAAAAATGCTCGCATGAGAATAATTTTAGAATGGCTGACAGTAGAAAGTACTAGTAGGCCGCCACAAGAAAAAGGTAAAACTGTGAAGTTCAATTTAATATCAGCTAGATTGAGTCAAATCAGATAATACCTCAAAAATTTCTAGTTGCGTCATTACAAGATATGCATGGCGAATTAGGTTGCAAAAAAGCAGAGATACAACTCCAACTATTTATGTCCTATTGTTCTTCTTGCAAGGGGCAGCCAAAAGGAGAACCCTATCATAAATTTTCAAAAAAGGAGCAGATGATATAGTTTAACATTTTGAAATATAAAAATAAGAAAGGGAATTAATATCAAAAATTATCTTCCTAGCATCAAGATGGCCAGCCTGTTGAAATACAGTTTTCTTTCCAGAGATGCGCATAAGTTTTGATTAGTGAAGCTGGTTTAAATGATAGAGATTGTGGAAAAAGAAGAAATGGAAGAGGAATGAAGATGTTATGGGTAACGTGCCCAATCAATTGTCATATTTTACTTAATATTCCTATATTTATGCATTTTATCTTTTAGTGTCGGGCTATTTACAATAACGCCCATGTATCCTCTATTTAAGTGACCCAAGGGATCTTGTATGAATATGAATGAAAAGTCTAGTTTTCTTGTCATCTTATTGTGAGATATTGGTAGCTCTCTCCTCTAACGAGCAAGCCCCGCATAGGCAGCCGCGGTTCCGGCTCCACGGTATCCTCCACCCTCACCATCTTCTCCGACTCCGGTCACTACTCCAGGGAGTTACCGCTGTTACGGAAGTAGGCCCATAACAACTTTGGTATCAGAGCCATCCGTCCTCTTCCGCCGACGCACACACTAACACCCGAATTGCAGCTCTGCGGCTATCCGCAATAGAGACGCACTATTGTCATTTCTGCGCCAGTCTGCTCCCGTCGTGCTCCGTCGCTCTATTATAGCGACGATGCTCAGCTAGCCCTTGTCGTTCCAGCGACGACGCTCTGACGTTGCTTTGTAGCTCTGTTCCAGCGACGACGCTCTGCCAGCCCTCTTGCGTCGATTCCGACGCTTCCCGCAGGAAACTCCTCGCCATTCCAGTGACGAGCCGCCTGGACCGATCGATTTCGACTTTTGAAGCCTTGGCAGCTCTTGATCTACGATTGGCATGCCGCGGCTTTCTCCTGCATCGAGCCCTGTGTGGAACTGTCGCGTCTCCGCTTCCGCAGTTTCGAGGCCCGCCCCCTCGAGAGTACCCCGCCCAATCCTTACCAGCGACCAATAATTTATTTCCACATACCGTGCTTTATTTCCCCCATCCCGTGCTTTTTTCTTTACTCCTCTCATTTTCCTCTCTATTTATCTCTCACACCTACGCCTATTTTTGTTATCAATAATGGGCGGCAACACGGCTCCCGCAGCAACTCCCAACCAGCTACTTCAGAAGACTTTAGTCGTCCGATCACCCGCTCTTTCTCTTGTGCTACTTCCGCCTGCAGGATGACCGACGCTTCAGATTTCATGGCGGCTCTCCAAGTTTCAAGACCTCCATCGAGACCCGCTTTCGAGATGCAGAAACACGCCATCGAGACGACATGACTACCCTCACCATCAAACTTAATGAGCTAACCGTCGCACTTCCCGTGGTCACCACTCCACCTACGGATCATGCCAGCAGCAGTCAGGCGCCTCCGCCGCTAATCCTCCACAAGCCACTGACCTTTGTCCGCCCAGAAGTGGTTATGCCGCCGCGCTACACATGGTTGGACTTCACAACCTATGACGACAAAGCTGATTCATTGGTCTGGCTCACTAGGTTCGAGCAATTCTTCGGCCACCAACAAACTTCGGCCACTGATCGACTTCCTCTAGCCTCTTTCCACCTACTCGACTCAACTCTGCTTTGGGCCACTCGTCTCCTCACCGACCGACTAGGCCTGACATGGACGACTTCAAGCGGTAATGCAACCTACGTTTCGGCCCTCCCATCCGCAGCAACCCCTTCGGTGCTCTTACGACACGCCGTCAAATGGGCACAGTAAATGATTATTTAGAAAAGTTTCAGCTCCTCCTGACACACAACACGCTTCCTCCAGCGATGCAAGTCGCCATCTTCACAGCCGGACTTCAAGATTGCATACAATTGGATGTTGAATTTGAGGCCCCTCCAGACTTAGTGAGTGTTATGAGTCTGGCCAGGCTATGCAAATGCCGCCTCCAGTTGGCCCAAGAGACCTACTTGCCCACCGACATCTACACTTAACGAGGACGAATTGAGGGTCCTCCCGCCCCGCCGATTAGTGGCTTATCAAGGACCGAGGTGTTGGACCGTCGCGCTCAAGGCTTATGCTTTAATTGCGACGAGCAGTACACTCGCGGGCATAGGTGCAAAAAGCTTTTCTACTTGCAAGTCAAGGACTCAGACGTGGAAGACATCAGATGACACTCGCCCTAGCGTGATCTCCCTTGAGCTTGGGGACAAGCTTTTTTTGAAAGGCGGGAGTGATGTTATGGACAACGTGCCTAATCAATTGTTGCATTTTACTTAATATTCATATATTTATGCATTTTGTCTTTTAGTGTCGGGTTATTTATAGTAACGCCCTTGTATCCTCAATTTAAGGGACCCAAGGGGTCTTATATGGGAATGAATGAAAAGTCTAGTTGTCTTGTCCTCTTATTGTGAGATATTGGTAGCACTCTCCTCTAACGAGCAAGCCCCGCATAGGTGGCCGCGGTTCCGGCTTCACGGTATCCTCTACCCTCGTCATCTTCTCCAACTCCGGTCACTACTCTGGCGAGTTACCGCTGTTACTCGTTTGCCAACCCCATCATTTGACCCCCCCCCCCCAAAGTCCCCGAAGACGAGAGAAGGAGTGAGTAGAGTGCGTGGGGTTTCCATCTTTAGATGAATTCTTGATCCTCATGGCGGGAGCGGACGAAGGAACGCGAAAAGAAACGGTCTCGGCGGAGAAGGTACGAGGTTGGGGTCGTTAAGAAGGGGGTTGCCAAAGAACGGCTGTGTGCGTGCGAACGAGGCGCGTCGAGGTCGCGTGCGAGTCACCTTGACGGGCGCGCGCACCGCGCGGCAGGTGCGCGGGTGGGGCACTCCCACACGCTATGCGCATGCGGGGTGCGCCCGGGGCATGCTCGCGGGGTGCGCCCGGGCGCACTATGCGCGGGTTGACTCTGCGCGCTTATGCGGGTGGATCACACCCGCGCGCAATGCGCTCGCGCGCGGGGCGTTCCTGCATTAGGCGCGCGCGGGGTGCGGCCGCGCCGTTCGAGCGCGTATGCAGGTTGTGCCCGCACGCGCCGCCCGTGCGGGCTGTTGTACGGGTGGTGGCCTCGCGCCTATGCGCGTCTTCCCTATCTTGGCATGTGGGGCTTCAGACCCAACGTATTCCTTCTTTCATTTCTTTTGCGGTATTTGACGGCGCTTTGTGTTGTCCATTGCTCTCTTCTTGATTTTGTTGCTCTGACACACTTCCTTGCTTAGATTTCCAGGCGCGTGTACAAGGTCGGCCGATGCGGATGCATTCCACTTACAGCGGAGCAAGTTGCCTCATGGAGGGGACGCTTCAACATTCCCTTAAATCTTGAGATCAGAATTCCGAATATGGATTAGCGGGTAAAGAATCCCGTCGTGGGATGGATGACACTGTGCGAGTCATCGCTGAGGGTCGGGCTCCGATTGTCACCATGCGAAGAGATTACGGAGATCCTGAAACATTGCAGAGTTCCGGCATCGCAATTCACTCCTCTTGCCATGACTCGTATCATGGGTCTCATAGCTTTCTTCTGGGAGCATGGTTCGAGACTCTCGTTGGACTTTTTCAGAGATTGGTGTGATGTTCGTGCTGATAGCGGGGGTCGCAATGAAGTCCACACCAACAAGACTTGGTTGGTGTTCGAGAGCCGGGTTGATAGACGCCATGGGAATACGGTGTACGGATACGTCCGAAACTGCTAGGAATGGCCTGAGCTGTGGAGTGCCCTTCCTGATCGATGTCATCGGTTGAAAGGGCGTGAGCGCGAGTTCACGCCGGTGTTGGGGTTTTCTGAGCCTCGCGAACTGGCGAATCAACTATTCAGTATCTCTTTATTCGTGGAGGAGAAATGACTATTATTGTGCGGCCTTTTCCCTGACCCGGGGGCGGCCAACCTTGCGGGGCCGGCCGGTGCCGCCGGTTGGCGGTGAAAGGCCCGACGCACGGGATCTCGGGTGGCGGTTGGGATCCTGTACACGGTAGTTATCACGCAGATCGGGTGCGCGGGTCGTGCGTACGACGATTATGTATGTAACTTCTCATGACGCTAGTGGGGGGAGAGGAAAGCCCGGCTATTTGCAGCCTGGTTCTTCTACAAATTGGGGCTAACCCCATCATTTGCCCCTCAAAGCCCCCGGAGATGAGAGCCGGAGCGAGTGGAGTGCGTTGGGTTTCCATCCTTAGACAAATTCTTGATTCTCATGGCGGGAGTGGACGAAGGAACGCGAAAAGAGACGGTCTCGATGGAGAAGGTACGAGGTTGGGGTCATGGAGAAGGGGGTCGCCCAAGGGCGGCTGCTTGCATGTGAACGGTGCATGCCAAGGACGTATGCGGGTCACTTCGATGGGCGCGCGCACCACGCGGCAGGTTCCCGGGCGCATCCCACGCGTGGGGCGCACCCGTGCACGGTGTGCCGTAAGAGGTGCACCCGCGAGCGCTGCTCGCGGGCGCAGGCGCGGGCGCGGGCGCGGGCAAAAAGCGGGCGCGGGCGCTATGCGTGCATAGGCGCTTCCGCGCACTATGCGCGCGGGAAATGCGCGTGGGGCATGCCTGAGGGGTGCGCCCACTGCGCACTGCGGGCGGGGTGCCTTTGCGCTCGTACACTGGTGGGTCGCACCAGCGCGCGATGTGCTCGCGCGCGGGGCGTTCCAGCTTTAGGCGTGTGCGGGGTGTGGCCGCGCCGTTCAAGCGTGCAGGTGGGTTGTGCCAGCGCGCGCCGCCCGTGTGGGCTGTTGTACAGGTGGTGGCCTCGCGCCTATGCGCACATTCCCTGTCCTTGCATGTGGGGGATTCAGACGCAACGTATCCCTTCTTTCATTTCTTTCGCAAGATTTGACGGTGCTTCGTGTTGTCCTTTGCTCTCTTCTTTATTTTGCTGCTCTGACACACTTCCTTGCTTAGATTTCCAAGCGCGTTGTCCAAGGTCAACTGATGCGGATGCGTTCCACAATTACAGCGAAGCAAGTTGCCTCATGGAGGGGGCGCTTCAACATTGCCTCAAATCTTGAGATCAGGATTCTGAATGTTGATCAGCGGGTACAGAATCCAGTCGTGGGATGGATGGCACTGTGCGAGTCGTCACCGAGGGTCGGGCTCCGATTGCCACCGTGCGAAGAGATTACGGAGATCCTGAAACATTGCAGAGTTCCGACATCGCAATTCACTCCTTTTGCCATGAGGCCCATGACTCGTATTATGGGTCTCATAGCTTTCTTCTGGGAGCATGGTTCAAGACTCTCGTTGGATTTTTTCAGAGATTGGTGTGATGTTCGTGCTGATAGTTGGGGTCGCATTGAAGTGCACAACAACAAGACTTGGCTGGTGTTCGAGAGCCGGGTTGACAGACGCCATGGGAATACGGTGTACGGATACGTTCGAAACTTCTAGGAATGGCCTGAGGTGTGGAGTATCCTTCCTGATCGATGTCGCTGGTTGAAAGGGCGTGAATGCGAGTTTAAGCTGGTGTTGGGGTTTTCTGAGCCTTGCGAACTGGTGAATCAACTCTTCATTATCTCTTTATTCGTGGAGGAGAAATGGCTGTTATTGTGCAGCTTTTCCACTGACCCGGAGCGCACTGTTGCCATCATCTTAGGTCGCGACCGAAAGAGGAAGTTGATTTTTGAAGGTTGTGGTGACTCGGCTCCTGCACGTCATCCTTTTGCACCATTAAAGGGGCGTTCAGAAGTAGTGGCCCATTGCAACCTATGTTACTAAAGGCATGCCTCAGGCTCGCCGAAGGCTCTAAGCTCACCAGGCTCAAAAGTTTGCGCCTTATTTGCACCCTTAGAATATAAAAAGTGCGTCTGAGTGGAATTTTTGTTGTAAATTTTTTTTTCTTCAAAAATTAAGAAAAAATTAATGCACGAACTCAATAATTTTTTATTGATTTAGTGTTTGTGAAAGATAATTGTACATTGAGACATAGATATGATATAAATTACCACATTGATTCTATTTTTTAATAGATATAAACGGTAGTAATGAATGATTAATTAGTAGACTAGAAGAAGAATTTGATCGAAAAGCTGAAATGATGTTTGTTGTTGATTATTAAAAATGAATGTGGTTGCGTCTTGCCTTCATCAGGCGTACACCAACGCCTTGAGCCTTGTGTCTAGGCTTCAAGACCCCTTTGCGCCTTAGTGCGCATTGCGCCTTTAAAAACTAAGCTTGCAGCTCTAGGGTTGAGGGGTCTCCGCCTGAAGATCTGGACCTCGAGGTGGTGGGCTCCTCTGCCCCCCAGGTCTCCCAGGAGGAGCCTCTTGCTTTGTCTCATCCGAAGGGAAAGCGTGTTTCCTCTTCCTTGGCATCGATGAATATTGTGGTGAGTAGATCGTTTGACACTAATCTAATTTGTTATTTTTGGCTTAACTCTTCTTGCTCCTTCGCAGATTGGTGTTCAGGCTCAGATTGCCCTTACTTGGAACGATGATTACGTCGATCTGAAGGAAGAGTACTTGCCTCTCCAGGGAAAACGTCGGGATGCGGAAGGTTTTCTTTCTGACTTGAGAGGGAGGCGAGATCGTGATACCTCTTGATTTCGACAGGCTGAATCTGCGTGGAAGTCCTAGATGGCTCAGTTGCGTAAGGAGCTCCTAGCGGGAAAGTCTTTGGCGGGGAAGACGACTGGTCTTTTGGAGAGTTCGCAAGAGGAGGTTTCCCGTTTGCAGTCCGAGATGGGGCGCCTTTCTTCGCAGGAGCGCCTTGTCAGTCTGAAGGAGACCAGAGTGGCGGAGTACAAAGACTCTATTGACTTCAAGCAGGATCGTTGCCAGCTTACTGAGGAGATTCGTGATGAGATTCTGTCGAGGGAGGTGGAGCCCGAGTTAGCCGATGTACGGGAGATGTCATTCTGTCGCGGGATGGCGAAGACACTTCGGATGGTATCTCGGAAGCGTGATTGCGATGTTGCTGATCTTGGCTTTGACGACCTTTCAGAGGACGAGTGTGTCGAGTTGGACGTTGATGAAAAGCAGCAGGATCCTTAGTTTGTTGTACCTATATTGTCTTACACATTTGTTGCCTTGGCGGCATCTTTATTCTTTTATTGTGTATTTGCTTGCGAGCTTCTGCCTCTCTTTGCAGTTTGTCGTTAGCTTTATAATTTTTCTTGTGATGTTTGTTACCTTATCTTCTGTGATTATCTTCGACACATTCCTTCGGAGTTTCAGGTTGGGGCTTGGCCCCCATTCGGTTTCGTGACCTACTGCCAAAGATAAGGACGAACCCTTCTAGTCGGGTAGTGAGATGTCAACCTTTCTGAATCTCAGGATGCTATTGAAGATCGTGGTGAAAGGTGCTTCTTCAAACCCACGACACTGCGATCTACTGCGGCGGATAAGGACGAAACCTTTGATCGGGGGCAGTGAGAGATCAGAGAGACAAGGTTCCAAATAAACGACGAAGATCAGACACTTCGTGCCGCTGGCGAACGCGAGGGGGGCAGGCCCTGGTGACGTCGGGACCTACTGCGATGGATAAGGGTGAAAACTTTGATCGATGGCAGTGAGAGGTCGCTAGGGTAGTGAGCCCTGAGTGACGGTAAAGATTTGGACACTTTGAGTTGCTGGCAAACGCGAAGGGGGCAGCCCTGGCGATGTCGCGACCTACTGTGGCGGATAAGGCGAAACTTTTGATCGGCGACAGTGAGAGGTCGATGGGGTTGCGAGCTCTGAGTGACGGCGAAGATTCTGATACTTCGAGCGGCTGGAGAACACGAGGGGGCAGGCCCTGGCGACGCTGCGACCTACTGTGGCCGATAAGGGCGAAACCTTTGATCGGCGGCAGTGAGAGGTCCCTGGGGCGGGAGCCCTGAGTGACAACCAAGATTCAGCCACTTCGAGCCGCTGGCGAACGCGAGGGGGCAGGTTCTAGCGACGCCGCGACCTACTGCGGCGGATAAGCGAAAAACCTTTGATCGGCGGCAGTGAGAGATCGCTGAGGATGGGAGCCCTGAGTGATGGCGAAGATTCCGACACTTCGAGCTGCTGGCGAACGCGAGGGGGGTAGGCCTCAGCGACGCCACGACCTACTGCGGCGGATAAGGGCGAAACCATTGATCGGCGACAGTGAGAGGTCGCAGGGCTTGGGAGCCCTGAGTCACAACAGATATTAAGACACTTCGAGCCGCTGGCGAATGCTAGGGGGGCAGTCCCTGGCGACGCCGGGACCTACTGCGGCGGCTAAGGGTGAAACCTTTGATCAGCGGAAGTAAGAGGTCATTGGGGCTGAGAGCCCGGAGTGACAGCGAGGATTCAGACACTTTGAGCCGCTGGCGAATGCAAGGGGGCATGCCATGGCGACATCGTGACCTACTGCGGCAGATAAGCACAAAACCTTTGATCGACGACAGTGAGAGGTCGCTGGGGATGAGAGCCCTGAGTGACGGCAAAGATTCGGACACTTTGAGCCGTTGGCAAACGCGAGGTGGGCAGGCCCTGGTGACGCCGCGATCTACTGCAGCGGATAAGTGCGAAACCTTTGATCGGCGACAGTGAGAGGTTGCTGGGGTTGGGAGCCCTAAGTGACTGCGAAAATTCAGACACTTCGAGCCGCTGGCGAACGCGAGGGTGGCAGACCCTGGTTACGTCGCGACCTGTTGTGGCGGATAAGGGTGAAACCTTTGATCAACGGCAGTGAGAGGTCATTGGGGCTGGGATCCCTGAGTGACGGCGAAGATTCAGACACTTCGAGCCGCTGGAGAACGCGAGGGGTGCAGGCCCTGGCAACGTCGCGACCTACTGCGGCGGATCAGGGCAAAACCATTGATCGGCGACAATGAGAGATCACTGGTATTGGGAGCCCTGAGTGACGGTAAAGATTCAGACACTTCGAGCCGCTGGCGAACGCGAGGGTGCAGGCCCTGGCGACGCCACGACCTACTGCGGCGGATAAGGGCGAAACCATTGATCGGCGGCAGTGAGAGGTCGCTGGGGATGGGAGCCCTGAGTGATGACGAAGATTCAGACACTTCAAGCCGCTGGCGAACACGAGGGGCGCTGTCCCTGGCGACGCCGCGACCTACTGCGGTGGATAAGGGTGAAACCTTTGAACGGCGGTAGTGAGAGGTCGCATGGGCTGGGAGCCACGAGTGACGGTGAAGATTCAGACACTTTGAGCCGCTGGAGAACGCGAGGGGCGCAAGCCCTGGCGACGTCGCGACCTAATGCGGGGGATAAGGGCGAAACATTTGATCGGCAATAGTGAGATGTCGCTGGGGCTGGGAGCCCTGAGTGACGGCGAAGATTCAGACACTTTGAGCAGCTAGCGAATGCGAGGGGGGGGGGGAAGCCTTGGTGGCGTCGCGACCTACTGCGGCGGATAAGCGTGAAAATTTTGATCGGCGGCAGTGAGAGGTGGCTGGGGCTGGGAGCCCTGAGGATGATAAGGGGTGATTCCTGGCGTAGGCTTCTACATACTGCGGGGGATAAGGACGAACCTTCAATCTGCAGCGGTGAGGAGTTCGTAAGGAGTCGGCCTTGTCGCGGCGTTGAGAAGGCGAACCCTGGCGTAGGATTCAACCCACTACTGAGGAGAAGGACAAACCTTCAATCCGCGACTGTGAGGAGTTTGCAAGCGCTCGTCCCCAAAATTGTTGATGAGGGATCGACCTTTGATGGACGTAGGCGAAGATTGTCGTGACTTTCCCCAACTTGTTCCTGTGATAGCAATGTTAGGAGCAAATACAATATTCATAAGTCAAAAGAAAATCAGAGATAGTTCTTGCACGAGTTTTTGATTGCAGCTTTATAGTGTTAGTAGTAATGGTTCTTAGATTGAAAGAAAGCAAATATAAAAGCTAGATTGCCCCAACCTTGATTCCACATTCCCCTGTTCTCCATCGTTCTTCCTCTGCATCACATAATGGGCCCCCGTCCCCAATGGTCCACCGCCAGTGCCTCTCCTTCCCCCCTGTATGGAAATCGAACGCCCCCGCGCCCTCCCGAGCCGGGCCCATTGCTTCTTTCCCCTTCCTCCCAATTCACATGTGGCTGTCGGTAGTGCTGACTGTCTCCCCTTCCCGTATCGGCACCCCATGGATGCTTGAAGTCCTCCCGCCACGCCGACGGTGGCTGCCGCTGATGGTGGAAGCCCCCCGGGTCACGGGAGAAACTGCCGAAGCCCCCCGGATCCACCAGAGCCTTCGCCAACACCCAGTTGCTGTGTTGCGGGTGCGCCTGGGTCCGCTGGTTGGAGACGAGAGGTCCCTAAGCCCCGTCGATGTCGTCAACCCCGCTATTTGGAGCAGGCGGAGGAAGTCCTGTCGACTTCATCCCGTCAGCCGCTGATTCCCCTGCGCCGCAGAGGTCGACGACCCCTTCCATCGCCGGAGCCTGGATCGTTCCTCTCCGGCGCTAATTTGCTGCGACAGTTCTCCCTTCAACGCTTACAGGAGGCCACGGAGGCTTTGCTGCCCCTCTTCCAACGCTGTGATATGGTTTCCGTGGCCGGCCATGACGATTGATGGAGGTGAGAACTCCGATACCAAATGTTAGACTAATTCTACTCCTACGCGAAAAGAACGAACAACGCCTATGATTATCGATAACCCTAGGGGATGCGCCGCACTCCCCCAAATACCCAGCCGCATATTTGGACCGGCTGGGCCCGCCCGGTTTGATTAGGAGGATGGTGGGACTGAACCGGATGGTTCAGTCTCGCGGTTCTTTGGCCCCTTCTGATGATAGACTGCCCTGAAGCGGCTCCGGGCCGTATCGCCCAATTTCGCCCAAAGACCAGGATAAAATAACCTTTAATTGTCCCTTCGGCACTTTTGTCTATCAAAAGATGTTGTTTGGCCTTTGTAATGCGTCAGCTACATTCCAAATATGTATGATGACAATCCTTGAAAAGTTGGTAGAGGAGATGATGAAGGTCTATATGGACGACTTTTCTGTTTTCGAAAATTCGTTCCAATCATGTTTAAAAATTCTTGATCATGTTCTTCAACGCTGCGAATACACGAATTTGATTCTCAACGGGGAGAAATGTCATTTCATGGTCCGGATTGGTCCACGACCATAAAGTTTCTAGTAAAGGAATCGAGGTCGATAAGGACAAGATCGAAGTAATAGAAAAACATCCCCCTGCTACGAACGTAAAATCAATTAGAAGTTTTCTTAGCCACGCGGATTTTTATCGGCAATTTATCCAAAAAAAATCAACAATTACAAAGTCTTTAACCACCTCTTAGAAAAAGAATCAAATTTTGCTTTTGATGACGAATGTTTATCTGCGTTTAAAATTATTAAAGATAAACTTATCAACTCGCAGATTTTAGTAACGCCGGATTGGTCTTTACCTTTCGAGATTATGTGCGATGCGAGTGACATTGCGGTAGGCGTAGTGTTGGGCTAACGGTAAACAAGTATTTTCACTCAATTTATTATGCGAGCAAGACACTCACATCCGCACAGACCAACTATACCACTATGGAAAAAAAACTTCTAGCAATTTTTTGTGTTTGATAAGTTTAGATTTTATATTACTCTTTTCAGGGTCATAATTTTTAGTGATCATTCTGCCCTCAAGTACCTACTAAACAAAGCGGACGACATGCCACAATTATTGAGATGGATGCTCATGCGAGAGTTTGACTTGGAGATTCGGGACAAGAAAAAAGCAGAGAACCTAGCGACTGACCATCATTCGCTCTTAGAGAATCCTGCAACGGATGAGCTAGTGGAGGCCGACATCGATGAAAAATTCCCAGAAGAGCACCTCCTCAGCCTTGATAAGATAATGACTTCTTTCACCCCTTGGTTCGGGAATCTGGCTAACTATCTAGTGGCTTAGGTCCTAACCTATGTTGTCAAAGACGCAAGGCGCACTAATGCGCAGAGGGACCCTGGAGCCTAGGCGCAAGCGCGCGCCTGAGGCGTAAAAATGGGAGGAAAAAGAAAATTAAGCAAATTGGGCGCCCAATTCGCTGAATTTGGCGAATTGGGCGCCCAATTCGCTGAAATTTGGCGAATTGGGCGCCCAATTCGCTGAAATTTGGCGAATTGGGCGCCCAATTCGCTGAAATTTGGCGAATTGGACGCCCAATTCGCTAAAATTTGGCGAATTGGGCGCCCAATTCGCTGAACTTGAGCGAATTGGGCGCCTAATTCACTGAACTTGAGCAAATTGGGCGCTCAATTCGCTAAAATTCGCTGAACTTGAGCGAATAGCAAATTGGGCACTCAATTCGCTCAATTTGAGCGAATTGGGCGCCCAATTCGCTAAAATTCGCTGAAATTGAGCGAGTTGGGCGCTCAATTCGCTAAAATTCGCTGATATTGAGCGAGTTGGACGCCCAATTCACACGTATTTTTTCTATTTTTTATATCAAATTTATAACTTATAAAGTACAAAAAGCGAAAGAAAGGAGATATTGGATAATAATATCAGCATTAGAGTTAATTTGATGAATGAAACTGAAACAGAAAAACAGCTAAACACCAGGAAAAAGTAGCAAAACAACAAAGTTGTACAAATATGAAGCGTAGAGGGCCAGAGGCATGAAGTGCATTACCTTAATCATGACCAACCAAAGGTGTAAATGATCTTCCTTGAGTATCTGATTCATCAATATAGTGCAATGAAGTTGTAGACTACTTCCTCTTCTTCATTAGAGTCAACATCACTACAATTAAAAAACATGCAAACGTAACAAGCATGCTCATAAAAATAAATAGACAGAACCAACAAGTTTATAAGTTATCTATATATAAAATACGAATATATACAAATATTATAACTTTGCTCCAACAAGTTTATAAGCTCAAATGGTTCTAAGTACCTTCACTGCTCCATATAATCTAATCTAACAATAAAGTTCAATAACATAAATAAAACTTGAATCAAATATGCAACATCAAATAGTCCGGTCAGAAGATCGAAGTGACAATCAAATAATAACATCAAATGGTCAAATCAGAAGATCGAGAGACACTAATTGAAAATCAATTCTGCAAAATATTATTATTTGTGTAATCATAAAACATTTATTAATGTATAATTTAAATAAAAGAATTAAAGTACTCTAAAATTTAAATAATCTATTACTCACCTAGCTACTCATCCTCTGAAAAAACTATGTCTTCATCATCTTCTCCACTATCGTTATAATCTTCTTCTTCATTGTATTCAACTTCTTCTTCATCGACATCATCAACATTTCTAAGGTCTAATGGAGTATTAGCCTCTCTAATGACTAATGGAGTAGTAACCTCTCTAATGACTAATGGAGTATGAGTTTTCATCTTAGATATGCTTTTTTTCTCAAGTGTCTTTGTAGGAACCACATTTTTTTCTTTTCGATAACCGTGTGCGATAAATTTCTTCTTCAACTCCAGTGGAACTAGCAACTGTGCCCCAAGTTAATAACTCATCATCAAAGACCAAGTCTTCCCGCTCAGCCTCAGCCTCAGCCTCAGCATCATTATCTTCTTCCATTCTTCCTATCAACCATTCATTGCTATCATCAATATCTGTCAACAAAATTGGATCTATGCGATCACGTGTATCATATCAACGTCTCAATGCTCGATTGTACTTCACAAATACTAAATCATTCAAGCGTTGTTGAGATAGTCTGTTTCTTTTTTTGCTACGTATCTGCAATAAACAATAACCGTATAAATAAGTTATCTTTAATATGTAAATATAAATCACTGACAAAAAATTTTAAAAGCTTACATGTTCAAAAAAACTCTAATTTCGTTCACAACCGGATGCACTGCATGTAAGGCTAAACACTTTTATGACAAATCTTCTTAGGTTTGGAGTTGAAGCATCATAAGATTACCACCACTCAACTGTTAAGATAGTAAATATTTAAAAATTGAAAAATCAAAACAAACTTGTTTGAATATTGTGTAATTTACCTAGGGACTTAATTTTTCTATGCCGAATTGCAAACTCCATCCAAACAGTCCTTCAACATTTCTATATAGAGTTAATTGGTCAATAAATTTATCTTGCTCTTCATGGCTTAGAATCAGTCTTTGCATTGTCTTGTATAAGTCCTCCATAATTTCTTCATCTTCTGCAATAGTGGGGTTTGAGTAGAAATATTCTGGATTTAAATAGTGACCCGCGGAATGAAGAGGTCGATGAAGTTGGCTTTCCCATCTTTTATCCACAATTTTAGGACATCCATATATTTGTCCTCCTTCTCATTAAAAGAACTAATGATCGTCTTTTAGCTTTATCCATCGCTTCATAAATATAACCTATGGCAGGTTTTTTCTCACCGTCCACTAATCTTAATACGCGGACTAAATGACCAAATATCTTTAAAATATCTGCAATACTTCTCCAAAAAGAAATCATTAGTATAATGTTCTGCACTTATTTACCTCTGCTTTCCTTTGCCAATTTGCTCGAAGATCACTCAGGTGAGGTGAACATCTTACTTAGATTGTTTCTCTGGTTGTGAATGTGCTGAATTGTTAAGAAATAAGTTACAAACCTCGTCACAACGGGCCTAACAAGCTCCACTTGCCCCGTAAAGCTCCTTAGCATGTTCACAACTCCAGGACGAACATAAATATAACCATTTATGGTCATTGTGCTCTTTAGTGTGTGGCTAAAATTGGGCATTTTTCCAATATCCTCCAACATTAGATCAATACAATGCGCTGCTCATGGCGTCCAATATAAATTTGGACGTTTCGCTTACAATAATTTACATGTTAGAGTGTTAGTTTGTTGGGTATGAAATTATCATACAATCGTGTACACAAAAAATAAAAATTGAAGATGGTTAGATTAATAATGAATAATTACTAATTTACTTGCTAGCACATTATTGCTGGCACTGTTCGTAACAACCTGCACTACATTCAACTCTCCTTTCAACCACTATATCTAGCACTTCAAACATTTTTTCTCCCGTCTTCGAGTAGTTAGATGCATCGACAGATTCTAGGAAAAATGTACCTTTTGGTGAATTGACTAAAAAATTAATTAAAGTCCTTTGTTTCCGATCTGTCCATCCATCAGCCATAATAGAACATCCAAAGACCCTCAACTTATCCTCGTATATCTTCATCATGTCTTTCACTTCAGTGACTTCATTATTTAGTAAAGGGACACGAATCTCATGTTAACTCGGTGGCTTCAATCCAACTCTAAACTGTCCAATGGATTCCACCATCATCGCAAAACTAGGATGTTTTACAGTATTGAATGGGATAGCTGCATCGTACATCCATTGAGATATATGTTTACAAGCTCGCTCTCTCAACTCCTTCTTGCAAGCTTCATTAATAGCAGTTTGTTTCATCTTTTGTTCAGCTCCTTTTTTTGCCCCTACATTGCCAACTTTTGGAACAAAAAAACATCTATTGGTCCTTTTGTTAGAGGCCTCTTGGAAAAATCTTCTCTTTTATGAATCTTGTCCACATTGGCTTCCATTTCTTCATCACTGTCAAACGTGTCGATATCTGCAAACTCAGAAAATGCTTGGTTCTCTGTGTTGCTTGCACTTGCTTTTTCCTCCATGTATTCTTGAATTTCGTTGCGCACATGTGGGGGGCTTTTGAGACAAGTTTTTGCATTTCTAAATCCCTCAACAATATGTTATTTAGCATGATAAATTCCACCCTTCGTGACTTTATCACAAAAAATGCAAGTCAAGTCGTTTTTATTAGCGGAAGAAATCGGGCACACGTACTTCCAGCATGGATCAATCCATGATTGGATACTAGATGAACCAGAACCACTCGCATCCATTTTCGGAGCTAAATGACATAAAAACTAAGGTAGATGAGCACCAAAAACTCTATAGAGAATATTATCTTTATTACCAATTCACTGTATTTCCAGTTCACTGTTTCACAGTGAACTTGGCTCCAGTTCACTGATTTATAGTGAACTGGAAGCCCAGTTCACTGTAAATTTACAGTGAACTGGAAGCCCAGTTCACTGTAAACAGTGAACTGGGCTTCATCCAGTTTACTGTGCTTCCAGGTCACTGTTTTACAGTGAATAAAACAGTGAACTGGGCTTCCAATTCACCCTAAAACAGTGAACTGGAAGCCCAGTTCACAGTTTTAGGGTGAACTGGAAGCCCAATTCACTGTAAACAATGAACTGGTCTTCTTCCAGTTCACTGCAAAACAGTGAACTGGGCTTCCAGTTCATTGTTTTACAGTGAACTAGAAGCAAGTAAAGCTTACAACAAGTCAACAATCAAACTAAAAGATCCCCTTAAAAAAAATTCATGACTTAAAACAAATGCAAGTAAAGCTTAGAACATTAAAAGATTCAGCAGAAATAATCCTAGCAGCAATTAAAACATCCCTTGCTAAGGAAGAGGAGATAAAGGAGAGCAAAATTCATAATATGAAAAGATAAATGCTTGTGATATAGAATGAAATGCTTGTGAAAAGAAGAAAGAAGAGGAAAATGATTCTTACAATTAAAAGAGGAGATGAGAGGATGCAGGAGTTTCTGTGACTCCGAAAAGAAGAACGGCACCAGCTAATCCTTCTTTTGCGTCTCCGACTCTCCGACGAGTATAGAAACAAAGAGGAATGGAGACGGGACTCTGGAAAGAAGAGCGGTGCGACCCCGACGAGAAGAAAGGAGGAGAGTAGAGGAGTCGGGGATGGGAATCGGCAGTCAGCGGGAAGAGCAGGCTCGATTCTTAGCCCTAAAAGGGCTGCGGGAAAATGAATCGGCATTACAAGGCGCCCGATTGCCTGAACCGGTTTTTAGGTTAAAATCGGTTCATGCAATAAGGTGCGCCTGAACTGCGCCTGCGCGCGCCTGAGGCACATCGCCCGCCTTGACCTTGCCAGAGCGCGCCAACTTGCGCCCCATGCGCCTGGCGCCTCAGGCGCACGCCTTGACAACACAAGTCATAACAAAAGATTTTTTAAGTCAGTAAAAGAAGTAATTCTTTTGACTTTAAGAATTACTTTTGGGAGGACCCCTTTTTATTGTGTTTGCGCAGACCAAGTGGTGAGAAGGAGTGTTTCGAGCGAGGAAGGCTTGTAAATAATGCGACATAGCCACGAAGGATCAGCCGGAGGACATTACCAAGCGAACCGGACTGCAAGAAAGGTGCTAGAGGCGGGCATCTACTGGCCCATTATTTTCAAGGATGCTCAAACTTTTGTGAGTGTATACGACAGCTGCATGCGGTCAGGTAATTTATCTCGCCGGTACGAAATGCCCCAAAATCTATTTCTCGAATTCGAAATTTTTGACTTATGGGGTAAAGATTTCGTAGATTCTCTCCCTCCCTCTTGCAATAATCGTTATATTCTCGTAGCGGTCGACTGCGTGTCGAGGTAGGCGGAAGTGTAAACTCTTCCCGCCAACAATGCGAGAATTGTTGGGTTTTTCTATACGTCACAACACTTGTGCGCAGCGGAATAAGGAACAAGAAAACCCCAAAAGAAATAGATCTTGCGATGAACATTGATCAAGAAGTAAAGTGCAGTAAATAAAAATTTACCGTTGCGGGATTGAGTCACTACTCAACCGAGATGCTCCAAAAAATCCGGCGACAACTAGCGGCTGGAGTTCCGAGCGCAGAATAATGTCCACGCCTCTACAGGTGATCCGCACGAACGGGAGAACCCTTAGACTCTTGTCACACAAGATCTAAGTTAGAGGAAAGCACTCTGCGTCTTCACAGACTGCTAGATCTGCTACAGAAGAGGCGGAGATGACGGGCACCGGAAACGGATTGAGCGACGACGACGGAATCAAGACTTTCAGAAAAGATTTCCGTCGGCCTTTTCCTCACGGGTTACTGTTGCACTCGGCTCGACGCTTGGCTTAGTAAAACCCAAAGACATCTTCTATTTATACCCAAAGGAATAAACAGCTGAAAGTCGTCATTATCGGCAGACCCGTAACACATGGAATTTTTTTTCGGCGAGTCAACACTTGACTCGACGAAGCGTCAAGTGGACTCAACGCTTGGCAGTGGTCTCAACACATGACTCGACAAATCAACACTTGACTCGACGAAGCGTCGAGTGGTCTCGACGCACTCAACGCCTAACTCGACGAATCAACACTTGACTCGACGAAGCGTCGAGTGGTCTCGACGCACTCAATGCCTGGCTGTGTCTGGTCTCAACACACTCAACGCTTGACTCAACGAATCAACACTTGACTCGACGAAGCATCGAGTGGTCTCGACGCACTCAACGCCTAACTCAACGAATCAACACTTGACTCGACGAAGCGTCGAGTGGTCTCGACGCACTCAATGTCTGTCAGGGTTTGGTCCTTCACTCATCACATATGAGTAAGACCAACATAATTCATTCCTCCAATTTCTCAAAAGGCTCTTATATGCGACCCTGCAGACTCATATTGCGTTG
Organism: Platanthera zijinensis; assembly: GCA_039513925.1. Taxonomy (NCBI): domain Eukaryota; kingdom Viridiplantae; phylum Streptophyta; class Magnoliopsida; order Asparagales; family Orchidaceae; genus Platanthera; species Platanthera zijinensis. Next base: position 53,883,443 of record CM077085.1, on the reverse strand, counting down.
GCAATGAGACTACATGTTTGATCACTTTCAGATTACAATGGTAACACCAACAATCTCCAACTTGATCTTGAAAGTATCATACAAAAGCTTCACAAACAATGAGCGGCATCTAGCAATGCATCATTGCTCTCCAAGCAATAAGAGTTTAAAACTCAAGAGCCATTGTGACCAATGTATCAGTGTTTTCATGTCCCTTCGTCCATTATATCCAAATAGAACTAGAGGTATAGACCGTGTTACCCTCATAATTGTTCAATCCTAATTTCCTAATCTAGAATGGACTTTTAGAAATCGGTGGGTCCAATATCATATACCGACTCAACCAAGCATGGACATGCATTTCTCAATCTCATTCCATCAAGGGGTCCATGGATGCAACTCCTGTCATATGGGAGGGAAAATCTCATTTCTGTCCACACGCAAACACCCAAATAATTCGTAACGTACCCAATAACCACCTTTATCATCCAACTTCCTGAAGACTGGACTTTTGATAGCATCATATCACGCTCTTACTCACTTGATGAATGCTATGACTTCAGGTCAAAGGACCACAAACATCATTGCCACTTGAGCCATACTTGTGACACGTTCATATAACAATCCAAAAAATATTCTCATGGTGGGTCTATCCAGTACAACTTATTCACTAACAAGTACTCATGTGATAACTTGATATCACAATATCATAACCTGTGAGAACCGATCATCAGCCAACGCACATGCTAGTCTTAATGTACTATCATCGCCCTTAGCTTCTAAGATGACACGCCGACCAGGGACCATGTAAGAACGAAGCTTCTAAGAACATAGGCTCTCACATTCAAGTCACTACTTGACTCCTATGAAAGCAAACATTCTAAGGGCATTTATTACAATAAATTAATCTATCACAATAAAAATAAATTTACAAAATAAAAGAACTTGTCATAAATATAAAATTGAAAAGTATATTACTCTATTCATCAAATGAATTATAATAACTGACAAACATACAACTCACAAGACTCTTACTATAGTTGAGCATTCAGGTATCTAATACCCATTGATCTAACATGACCATCATGTTTTCTCTACGCGAGAGGCTTTGTTAGTGGATCCGTAATATTTTCTTCAGTCGAGCTTTTGCTCTCCGCCAAATACTAAGAACGTATCCTTAGTCCTTCTCAAGTATTTTAGGATATTCTTGACGGCTATTAAGTGACTATCACCGGAATAAGACTGATATCTGTTAATAGTATTCAAAGCATAAGAGACATCGGGTCGAGTACATATCATTGCATACATGATTGATCCAATTGCCGAAGCATATGGAATCAACTTCATGTGCTCCTTATCTTTACAAGATTTAGAGCACTAGTCCTTAGAGAGACTCACACCATGAGATATGAGTAAGAATCCTTTCTTGGAGTCAAGCATGTTAAACCGCTTCAACACCTTCTCAATATATGTACTTAGTATCAAACCCAACAACTTCTTCGATCTCTCTATAGATCTTAATACCAAGTATATAAGTCGTTTCGCCGGAGCCTTTCATAGAAAAGTAGTTCCCTAGGTTGTTCTTAACTTGTAGAGTCATTTTGTTATTTTCGATCAGCAGTATGTCATCTACATACAATATCAGGAAGACAACAATGCTCTCACTAATCCTCTTGTAAACACACGGTTCATTCTCGTTCTTGATAAAATCAAACTCTTTGATCTTTTCATCAAAACGAATATTCCAACTTCGAGAGGCATGTTTTAACCCATATATGGATCTCTGCAGCTTGCATATTTTAGTGGCTTCACCTGAAGATACATAACTCTCGGATTGTGTCATATACACATCTTCAAGGAGGTTTCCATTTAGGAAAGCGGTTTTGACATCTAACTGTCAGATCACGTATTTATAATACGCAGCAATAGCAAGCAGAATTCTGATGGACTTCACAATAGCAATATGGGAAAAGATCTCATCATAGTCAACACCATGAATTTGCTTGAAACTTTTAGCCATTAATTGCCCTTTAAATGTTTATACATTGTCATCCATGTCGGTATTCTTCTTGAAGACCCACTTGCACCCTATGGGTCGTACCCCTTCAGGTGGTTCCACCAAGGTCCAAACTTGGTTTGCATACATGGAGTCTATTTCAGATTTCATGGCCTCAAGCCACTTCTCGGAGTCCAGTCCACTCATAGCCTCTTAGTGGGTTGCAAGCTCATCATCATGATCTATAAGCAACATATTATCTGTTTGAGATACGAGAAATCCATATCTCTCAGGCTCAAACCTTGGTTTACTAGATCTAAGTGAAATTTGTGTTTCTTAAGCAGGTTCTCTAGCTACAACATCTTGTAGTCCTTGCTCAGGTTCTAATTCTGGTTCATTCACTGTTTGTGGTTCTTGAACTTCTTCAAGTTCCACCCTACTAGTCTTTCAACTTAAGAACTCTTTTTCAAGAAAAACACAAGTTCTCGCGACAAACACTTTGCCCTCAGACAGTAGGTAGAAATAGTACCATTTGGTTTCCTTAGGATACCCTACAAGATAACATTTATCCGACTTGGGTTCCAGCTTGTCAGACATTTGACGTCGCATGTATATCTCACAGCCCCAAATCTTAATGAAAGACATACTAGGAAGTTTCTCAGTCAATATTTCATATAGTGTCTTCAGAACCGTTTTTGTTGGTGCATGATTTAGTGTAAAAGCACCAATCTCTAGAGCAAAACCCTAAAAGGAAACAGTCAGATCTGTATGACCCATCATCAATCGCACCATGTCTAACAGAGTACGTGAGTCCCTACTAGATCTCGAGCTCCCATCTTACACTGAAACAACGACTTGGTGATGTCAAACCTCTCTTGCTAAGCTTGTCATTGAAACATTTTCTTAAAGTGCTCGTCAATCTCCTTACAACATGTTCTCATGTTGCTTCTGAAGCTCAGAGTTCATGGTGGCGAGCATGAGGCATTCGACATCCAAGGAGTCGTCTTGATACTTCTTATAAACATCTTTATCAGCTCGGGACGCATTTCCGATTGGCTCTTCAGGGGAATCCTCTTCCAAGACATAGAGCTTACGCTATTGCCTTACAACAATTCTCAGGTTCCTGTACCAGTCCAAATAATTTGTCCCGCTCAGTTTCTCTTTCTCAAGGATAGCTCTGAGGGACAGAATGGAGTAAGATCCACTTGCCATGGAAATTCTACAATGATTTAAGCAAAGAAAAACTCAGTACTATATTTCAAAATACATTTTTATTTCAATTAGGACTTTAATTAAAGTTACTCTCACTATTTTAATCAAACTGATAACCCTCAATATCAATTCAGAGAGTTTATGCGAGTTACTCTCTTAGTGGACAAGATCCGTATTTCCCCAACACCATGAGCCAGCTTTGGCTTTTCTCTCACAATATAGCTACTTAAGTAGACAACGCTTGCCGATTGTACCATTATGCAACTTTTGTATGACCGGTGAATAACTTTTTATTCGCATCCATTAAATGGTGCATGCCAACCTTATGCCTCTGGGCACTCAACCTTTGAGGTCACCCAGTTATGTTTGACCCGATGTCGACAGTGAGATCATAATTATCCGTTCGCACCCTTACCAAGATAGATTAATACATCTTGCTTTGGCAAACCTACACTTCATCGATTGAGGCAGGAAGAGTGTCATCCATCAGAAGACATCCGAATATTTCATATTGCATAAGAGAATTTTAAGATAATTGATTAACACTTAATCATGCTTAACAATTAACCAATGTGCACATCAACAAGAAAAATTTACAGCATACACAATCTAAATGCATCTCAGATTTATACAAGAAAAATCATCAACACTTGACGAACTGGGCTAAATCTGAACATCTAGAACCTTTCTAAATCTTCAGATTTACATGCATTGAACATGAGCAACACTAACTCCACTTACACAGTAGACAAACTCGTCTCTCTATGTGAGATACAAAATTTAACACACTTGGTTTCACAAACCAACAAGAGGGACAATTAATGTTATAGAGAAACAAGGATATTTCAAAGAAATCACATGCGTTCTTGGCGGGGTTCCAAGAATAGATTTGGGTATTTAAAACACTTCTACATTTCCAGTCTACACACAATAGATTTAGCAACTTCTGAAATAATCATCATCGCTCAACCTCCCTCTGATACAACTGTTGAGTTTTTTTATACGTCACAACACTTGTACGTAGCGGAATAAGGAATAAGAAAACCCCAAAAGAAATAGATCTTGCGATGAACATTGATCAAGAAATAAAGTACTGTAAATAAAAATTTACCTTTGCGGGATTGAGTCACTACTCAACCGAGATGCTCCAAGAAATCTGGTGGCCACTAACGGCTGGAATTCCGAGCGCAGAATAATGTCCACGTCTCTACAGGTGATCCACATGAATGGGAGAACCCTCTTATCACACAAGATCTAGGTTGGAGGAAACCACTCTGCGTCTTCACAGACCGCTAGATCTGCTCGAGAAGAGGCGGCAGCGCCGAGCGCCGGAAATGGGCTGAGCGACGTCGACGAGATCGAGACTTTCGGAAACAATTTCTGCCGGACTTTTCCTCTTGGGTTACGACTCGGCTCGACGCTTAGCTTAGTAAAACCCTAAGACATCTTCTATTTATACTCAAAGGAATAAACAGCAGAAAGTTGTCGTTATCGACAGACCCGTAACACATGGAATTTTTTTTTGACAAGTCAACACTGGACTCAATGAATCGTCGAGTGGACTAAACGCATTCAACGTCTGGCAATGGTCTCAACACATGACTCGACAAATTAACTTGACGAAGCATCGAGTGGTCTCGACACACTCAATGCCTAACTCGACGAATCAACACTTGACTCGACAAAGCGTCGAGTGGTCTCGACGCACTCAACGTCTGGCTATGCCTGGTCTCAACACACTCAACGCCTGACTCGACGAATCAACACTTGACTCGACAAAGCGTCGAGTGGTCTCAACGCACTCAACACCTAACTCGACGAATCAACACTTAACTCGAGGAAGCGTCGAGTGGTCTCGACGCACTCAACGTCTGTCAGGGCTTGGTCCTTCACTCATCACATATGAGTAAGACCAACATAATTCATTCCTCCAATTTCTCAAAACGCTTTTATGTGCGATCCTGCAGGCTCATATTGCGTTGCCAGTAAGACTACATGTTTGATCACTTTCAGATCATAATGGTAACACCAACAAGAGTCGTCGTAACTTTTCTAAAAAAATCATTTTCTCGTTTTGGCACATCATACACAAAAGTAAGTGATAGGGACACACACTTTTGCAATAGCCAATTTGCTAAATTTTTAGCTAAATATGCGTTACACACAAGTTCTCCACTGTCAATCACCCGCAAACTAGCAGACAAGTGGAGGTAGTTAACCACGAGTTAAAACGGATTTTAGAAAAACTGTATCTGTTAATAGGAAGGATTGGTCCCTTAAACTCGATGACGTGTTATGGGTATAATGAGCGACATACAAGACCGTCATCGGTTGTACACCGTACCAATTAGTCTATGGCAAAACATGTCACCTTCCGATCGAATTAGAATATCACGCATATTGTGCTCTAAAATTTAGATCTTAGGATATTTCAACTTTTAGATCTTAGAACATTTCAATTTACTAGAATTTGCTCTCAAAATAATTTAGTTTATAAGCTAGAAATATTTCTTTATATCCTACTCATTGTTGGCATATAAAAAAAGGTAGTAAAAGATCATATGTCATGAGAATAAGAATATAAAATTCATTATTTTCTAAACATATGCACCCAAAATCATTTAAAAGATTATATGTCATAGAGTAAAAGTATGAAATTCATTACTCCTAATTATATACAGTTTGAGTTTTTTTTAGAAGAGAATTTTAAACGATTACATATCATAGAAAATGAGGGAAAAAATTCATTATTTTCTTAAACATATACAAATATATAAATTGAGTGATGTGAGTGGATAATTTGTATCACCTCCAATCTAGGTTTTACAATTTTGTTTGTTAATTAGTTATCTTGAAAAGTTTTTAGCTAAACATTTTCCCATCTTTAAATTAATATCATAATTTAGGACATAATTCTTGAATTTCTAGATTTTATTTTTAGATTACTTTTGGTTTAATCAAATTTTAATTACTTAGAAATTACATTAATGTCTTATAAATTATTTCTTATACTTTTACTCTGAAATAGTAAAACCTCAAGTATAGGGTATTTGATGAGTAGGATTTGCATATATTTTTAGTATAGTATTTAGGTTAATATGTATATGAATTTATAAATATGATATCTATTTTAGTTAATAAATCTTTTCTTTTATAATTTTTGTTCTAATAAAACTTTTTATTTTGTTTTGCAGATTTTCTGGACAAATTGCCCAAAAATCAAGGTTTTAAGAACTGGACCGGAGATCGAACCGGTGTGATCAAAGGTTCAAGGTCTGACCGGTCGGACTGGGGTTGAACCGTAATATTATAATAAATAATAAAAACAAATAAAAATTATTTATAATTATATAAGAATACTAAGTTGTATAATTTTATACATATTAGTATTTTTATATATTAATTTATATTTATTGTTTTATAATTTATATATATTAATATATTTAGTTAATATTTCTAGTTTTATATTTATGACTGTTAATTTAATAAAAAATTTAAATTAAATATAATTTGATAAATATCAAAATTAAAATTAAAATTAAAATTAAAATTATAAATATATATAAGATTATAAGTATAATATATAATTTTACATATAAATAAATATAATAAATGAGAAATGTTAAATATATATATATATATGTATAAGTAGAAAAACCTGAGAACTCAAATCACAATTGATTGTTTGGTTACCCGGTTAAAGACCTCCCTCTCATGTTTGAGGTTGCAGGTTTGAATCCTCCCGCCACATTTATATTTCAAAATTTTTAAATAATTGTTTTTAAATTATTAATGGAACCGGGCGGGCTTCCAAAACCCACTCCGGTTCGTCGATTCCGCGGTTCCCAAGCGGGCTGCGGCTTAAGCGATTTGTTAACCTGGACCGGCCTGGTTGCCTGTCCGGTTTGCGGTCGAACCGTCCGGTCCGGTCTGGTTTTCAAAAGCTTGCCAAAAATGTCAGTACACGCCCTAGGTCACGCCCGTGACCCAGGGCATGTCAACATAAAGATCATGTCCTAGCTGTTGTCGTGTTCAGGAATAAATTCCATGTTGATTCAGACAAGTCACGCCCGTGTTCAAGGTTACACGTCGTGACACCCATGTCACGCCCATATAACGTCAGGGCTGCCCGATCGAACCCTCCTCCCACCGACCCGAGTCCATTTAGCCAATTCAACTCATGTCACGCCCATGTTCTTTCTGACACGCCCATGTTCGGTGACTCAGCCCCCAAGACAAGCTCGTTGCGCCGTCACGCCAACCGCACACCTCATTTAATGCGGTCTCCCAAGTACACGCTAGTGACAAAAATGTCACGGGCATGTTCTCTGACATTCTTCACGCCGTCACGCAAACCGCACGCCACAATCACCGACTTATGTCGCACAGTCGTTACACGCCCTAGGTCACGGGTGTGACCTAGGTCACGGGTGTGACCTAGGTCACAGGGCATGTAAATTTAAATTTGTTTCCTGTAAGTACCAGCTCCTCCAGAGGTCAAGAGTTCGGAATTTTGAAGTGTCAAGCTTTTTTTCATCTGTTGTTTTACTGTTTTCTTGTGTTCTTGCATTTTGCCATTCTAGTTCTTGCATTTCTCTCTCTTCTTTTCTGCTTTACTTGTAATTTCTTTAGCATTTCCTTTCTTATAATCAGTGTCTTTTGAATGGTAATAAAATAGTTTGTTACTCTTTATATTAGCATGCAATCTCTTCTTTAGCATTTCTTTAGCTTATCATGTCTTTTGAATTGTGTCTTTAGCATTTCCTTTTTTAAGCTTTTCTCTTCTTTTATTATCATACAATCTCCTTACATGTCTTTTGCTTCCACCATTCAGATGAGCAACTAAATTTCTATTAGTACTCGATTGAGATGATCGGAGCAATGAAATGATCTTCTCTTTCTAATTTGTAATTTGTAAATTTTCTCTCTCTTTTAACGAATGCTTAGGAATTACCCTTGATCAATTCAGAGTGAGGTCATATTATCGATATATGACTTTCATTTCCATTACCGTACTCTAGTTAGCCAAAAGGTTCGTGTATACGGATCGATCACTCGCGGGTAAAGAGAGTTGAATGCAACCCTCGAAAAAAGAAGACGAAAATCTCCTGGATTACAGTGAAATCCAATAGCAGGTTTCACCACGTAAAATGAGCTTTAGGGGTTTCGATTATAGAACGAAAGTTTTGTCGATCAATCTAAACTCAGTTGGGCGTACCCTCGAAAGAGGTGCGTTCATATTTTAGGAATCTCCACGGTCCAAGGAGTTTCGTTAAAGAGATTTAGAACTTTATTTTCTTTTGATTATTTTCATTTCAAGATGAGTCAAGATCGAGTGCTAACTTTTTAATCATAATTTAAATCCTATTTCAATTTGCAATTTGTGTTCTATTTTAAAACCAATCTAAATATTGTAGTGATAAGATAATAGTCAATCATCAAAGTAAAAATAATCAACGTGCCCTAGGAAATACGACTTTGGTATTTCTAAGTATCATATACTATAATCAATAAAGTACACTTGTCTTTATCAGATATAGAATCGGAAAATATATTTTCTTAAAAGCGTAAATTTATCTATCAACATATTTTAGAACAAAGTGCGGGTCAAAATCGAGAAGTGGTCACAGTTGGCTCCTCTCGGATGTCGCTCCTTACAACTAACTCATCAAAACAGGCCATATACTCAGCGACGGATAGGGATCCTTGCAGATGGGTAAATAATTAATCGAGCAAACGACTCTGATATGACACTGACAAATACCTCTGACACAACCTACGTTTCATCACCACCCAACTAGTAATGTGGTGAAGACCATCTCGCGCACGGGTTCTCTCAATGTTAGAACAATAAGCACTAGCCTGATCTAGAAGTTTAAGTTTGCAAATTTTATGTGACGTTCACTGAATAATTTAAATTAATCAAGATAATATTCCATATACACGAGTCAATAACTGAAAGACTTGGGACTCGATGAACAGTCAAAAGATGGGGCAACAACACAAAATCTACACTCGAGATCTCACTCAAAATGAGTATCCTCATAATAATCATCAGTAAGATAAACGAGTTGTGTTGAAGGATCAGCGCGATCCGCTTGAGCGCATGGACAAGGACGACGGTAATCATCATAGTGAACGTCTTTGGCATAGTGAGATCGCGTTAATGGGTCAACACGATCTCTGAAAGTGGTGTGTTGCGATAGAGAATAACCATTGTAGTAACGTGAGGATCTCTCAGAAGGGGTTATATGTGATTGAGTGTAGATAGACTCAGGATCCCCAAATAGAGAAGAAGAATGATGGTGATAACTAGCCATGGAGGAACCTATAGATTCAATGACTGTGTATCAAAAGAATACTTGCAACCTACCTCTGATATAATTTGACGCAGAACAAATCTCTAGGTGACGGACAAATGATGCCCTAACCCTACATGCGACTCAACTATTCATGCAATGAACATAAGCATCGTCTAATGAAGGGTGGGTCATGTGGATGTGCGACTAACAAATAACCCTAAGTGAGTCGTGTGTGTAGCTCTCCTATATATAGTATAAAAATAGGACGTGACGGAGAGAACAAAGCAAATAATAAATAATTAAATAGCCCACATATTATTTTATCAAAAGCAAAATAATTCTCTTAGGTAAAGTTTAGGTTTTCCTCCATGTGAAGGGACAAAGCAAGAGCGCACGACAAATAGTTCATGCAAATCAAAATAATCTAGAACAAAATTTCACAATGTTATTTATCCATACAAACATGAAACCACAAGACAATATCTCAATGTAGAAAATATAGATCCGTACAATAAATACATACTCACAAAATATGGGTCTGTTGTAGACGCTGTAGATCTGGCAGAAAGAGAAGTCGGTGTGCTGTCCAAAGGGCGGAAAGGGGGTGGTTTGGCTGCCGAAATCAGTGGACAAGTGTGGGGGACTAGGTTCAGAAATTGGATTTAGAGGGGCTAGTAAGTGGGCTCTCTGGAAGAAAATTAGGGATTTTAGTGGGGACTGATTGTGGGCTATCTGGGGGATTTGGGGGTAAGACTACGAGGGAGGAGAGGACCCTTTGAGGTGGGATTCTTGAGAAGGGTTAGGCAGGCCAGATTCGTGGAGGGGAAAATGACTTTTTGGGAGGAGATGGAATGTTCTCTTTCCTGGATGAAATAGACCACCGATCAACTTATAGGCGAGGATTCACTGCAGGGACAAAGGACGATATGCTGCTGTATGCGTGGAAACACTGTAGAAATACCTATACCTTTCACATTTTATTATAAAATTTCACATTATATATCTTATATTATAAAATCCTAAGCATTCAGAATAATATATCAAGTGTATTCATTACTTAATAGCTAACCTACGAGTGGACTCTCAGAAAAAGAATTTATGTATGGTATCGTAAAGCAGTGGCATTCAAGCATTGAGCGCTCATCGGTATGAATAGTGAACTGAAGGCATGATCATCCAATGATACACTGCACTTAATCATAAAATGTCGAATAGAGTTGACGACCTCAGAACATAAGCAAACAAGAGTCCTTGTGGTAGTCATTGAAAAGATAGAAAGGTGACCTCATTTGCTAGACATTTCTGTTGAAGTTTGTGAAGTAAAAGTGGGTGATTAGGCAGTCCGGGCGGCCTGGGCGGACTGACCGCGCGGACTGTTGATTTAGTCTGGCGGTCTGGTGGTTGGCGACCTGTGGTGCTCAGGTGGTTGCTGTGCGGGTTGAATTCCGCGGACAGCGCGGACTAATTGAGTCCGGCAGTTGCTTGCTGTCAGCGGTTTGCAGGATGGTGTTCGCGAATTGCACGGACTGAGGCTTGGAGTCCGCGCAAACGGCGATTGGTCTGGAGTTGCGGTGGGCCACTTTCTTGGTAGCGATATGGCCTTGGAGTTGGCGGTCTGACTTGGTGTCCGCCGAGCTCGCGCGAATTTGTTGTCTGCTGGACTTGGTCACTTCTGTGAAGTCCAGGGTATCCACATTGTCCGCTGTGACCGGGCGGTTTGCCTGTTGGTCGTGGACATTGCGAGCTAGGTTGGTGTCCGCTTAATCCGCTGTGACCGGGCGGTTTGCCTGTTGGTCGTGGACTTGTGCGTGCGGACAAATGTTGTGTCTGCTCTCCATGCGGACTGACACGTTGCTTAGCTGGTGGCTTCTTGCGGATTCGGCGGACTGACGTATGCAGGCTGGCCATTGGCTAGCAGGTCTGCTTTGGAAGGTTGTTCGCGAGTCCGGCTTGTCGGTGCGAACTCGGCGGACTGACAGTGCTAGCTGTGATCAAGGGGCGGTTAGTCTATCTCATAAGGCGGTGACCACACTCCTCACCCCGCCTATAAATAGGACCCCCCGGCACGTCATCTGATAACTGAGTGAACAGTAAGTTGGACTTGAGTTTAGTGCTGCGGACTCGGTTTTTGTATCAGCGCGGTTTGAGCAGACTTAACCGATTGTTGTTTGCAGGTGACGCGGCTAGCACTGTGAAGTCAGGAGTTTGGTTTTAACCTCGGTCAGACTCAGTGAAGGTTGCGGACTGCGTTCAGCGGTTTACCAGTTTTCTCTCTGCTTCAACTTCCCAAGTTCAATAACCTGTCCGCGCGACCTCGAGGTCTCGGCGGTCTGTTCGCCAGTTCAGCAGCAGCAGACATTTCAGCGAATAACGGCGTATCCGCGCGACCTCGCGGTCTCGGCGAACTCCGTGTTCAGTTCGGCTTCAGCACAGCTCGGACGGTCTCTGCGGACAGGCGGTCTCGGCGGTTTCAAGTGTTCTGTCCGCCCGATTTGTTTGTAGTTTCTGTTTTTCATTGTACTGGCGAAATCATGTCTCGCCACGTATACCTCGCCCTGTAAAGAAGATTGATATATTTTTGATCTGCTTGCTTCTGTCTTTGCATTTTGGTTGATTGAGCTTGCTCCCTGGTTTCCACTTGGTCAAATTGTGATCTGGATAGTTCTGAAGATATTAATTTGGTGTTTAGGCTATCTTGCTGAGTTTCTTGAGAAATTTCAACATGGTATCAGAGAGAGGTTCAGTTGCTTGAGCGGTGATCAATAAGTTCTGTTGTTGCTCTGTGCTTCTGAAAGTTTGACCAGGATAGTGCAATGGACGGAGGTCTTGCAATGTGTCTGGGAATTGAGCTTTTAACGCCGACTAACTTCAAGAAGTGGAAGTCGTGCATGAACTTCTGGGCGAGGAACTGTGGGAGGTCGTCGGTGGTGATACCAGGTAGAAATTATGGCTGAGTTTGGAACTGCTGAGCAGGTGAAAGTTTGGAGAAAGACAAATGTCAAGGCTGAGTTTTCTCTCAAGCGGGCTGTTTCACCTGAGCTCTTTAACCACATCTTAGGATGTGAATCTGCTGCTGAGATTTGGACTTCCCTCGATGGGTTGTTCAACAGGAAGAATGTAGCTAGGCTACAGTTCTTGGAAAATGAGTTGGCTAAGGTAACTCAAGGAGATCTTTCCATCTCAAAGTACTTCTTGAGGATGAAAAGCTTGTGTGTTGAGCTATCAGCACTTGATCTTGATGAGCCGATCTCCGAAGCTAACCTGAAAAGGCACATAATCCGCGGTCTGCGGAAGGAGTATGTGGTCTTTGTCACTTCTGTTCAAGGCTGGGCAACTCAGCCTTCTCTTCTGAAGCTGGAGAACCTGCTTGCTTCGCAGGAAAGCTTGGCTAGGCAGATGGCCGGGGTGACTATCTCTGAAGGAGGTAGTGAAACTCTCTTCACTGATAAGAAGAAGAAGAGATGGGAAGGAAAGAATAAGAAGACTGCGGCTGGAGATAAACCTTCAACTTCTAATCAGCAAGAGGGGAGCTTCGCTCCTAAGAAGGATTGGAAGAAGAACTTGAAGTGCTACAAGTGTCATCAGCCGGGTCACTTCAAGCGTGACTGTAAAGTCAAGCTGCAGCCTGGGCATGCTGCAGGCAAGGAGGAAGCTTCCTCTAGCAATGAGGAAGCTGGTTGGGGTGGAGCCTTCATGACGGGCACTTGTGTCCGTGCCTTGTCCATCATTGACTTCGAAGACGACTGGATCGTAGACTCTGGGTGTGGTCATCACCTCACTGGAGACAAGTTGAAGTTCTCCTCGCTGCAGGCTTACTCAGGTAACGAAGCCATCATCACTGCTGATAATACTGTTCATACTGTAGAGAAGGAAGGTGTAGTGTCCGTAAGTAGTGATTAGAGTCAACTCACATTAAGGAGTGTCTATCACGTACCGGGCATGAAGAAGAATCTCTTCTCGGTTACCAACGCAGTAGATGCAGGATATCAGGTTCTGTTTGATAAAACAGAAGTGAAGTTTCTCCGTAACGTATCAGCGTTTAAGGCTGATGTTGCTCACGTTGGAAGAAGAGTAAATGACTTGTTTGTTTTATCAACAAGCTCCTATGTTGATCGTATGAGAGCCAATGATAGCGCTGCTATGTGGCATGAGAGACTGAAGAATGTAGGGATGGATAAGCTGAAAGCTATGGCAAATAGGAGCCTGGTGAGAGGCTTGCCTAAGCTATCATCCTTCAGTGATGGTCACGTTTGTGCAGGGTGTCAATATGGCAAGTCTCACTGTCTTCCTCTTGATAAGTCACAAACAAGAAGCAAATCACCATTGGAAGTTATCTATGGTGATCTGATGGGGCCAACCGTCACTGCTAGCCTTGGTGGGAGCAGATACATGCTAGTCTTGATTGATGACTACTCAAGATACACTTGGGTATATTTCTTGAAGGAGAAGTCTGAAGTCTTCCGGTTGTTTGTGGAGTTCAAGGAGCTGGTGGAGGGCCGGCTTAACCTGCGGATCAAAAAGTTTAGAACTGACAACGGCGGAGAGTTTGTCTCCTCCGAGTTTTCTAATTTTTGTAGGAAGCACGGGATCCAGAGAGAGCTTACTTGTGCTCATATTCCACAACAAAATGGAGTTGCGGAAAGGAAGATCCGTCATCTGACGGAGACCTGCAAATGCTGGCTTCATGCCAAGAATATCTCAAGGTCTTTTTGGGCGGAGGGAATGTCTTGTGCTGCTTATGTCATCAATCGGATGCCTCTCAGTCCGATCAACATAAAGTTTCCTTTCGAGATGTTGTTGAAGGAGAAGCCAAGTGTTGAACACCTTCGGGTGTTTGGTTCAACGTGTTATGTGCATATCCCGGATGCTCTGAGGACAAAGCTTGATGCAAAGGCAAAGAAGCTTGTCTTTGTTGGCTATGATGAGTGGAAGAAGGGATGGAGGTGCATGGATCCTGCGACGAAGAAGTTCGTGGTGTCTAGAGACATGGTCTTTGACGAACTGACGTCGTATGGAGGAAGCTCGGTTGAGCTACCGGAGGGTAAGGTTAATGAAGGGCAGAAGGTGACTGTTGAAATTGTCCAAGAGGAGCTTGCTGTTTCACCAGCAGCTCCTGTTGCTTCTAGCTCTGGGGCAGAGACTTCTGTTTCAGGAAGCAGGGGGAGCGTTGCTCAAGGATTGCCCGAAAATGAAGCTGAGCCTGAAGAAGCAGCGAAGGTGGTGAGCAAGAAGCAGCCTCTTAGGAGATCAAAGAGGGTCATCAAGCCTCAGGCTCGGTATTGCGAAGGGAATACAGTGAGCTTTGTCTCCTGTTTCTTTGCAGGCTCTCTTGATGAGCGAGAGCCTACTAGCTTCAATGAGGCAACTGGAGTTAAGGAGTGGGAAGATGTCATGGGAGAGAAGATGGCTGCTCTCAAGAAGAATGAAACCTGGGACCTTGTGTCTAGGGTTGATGACATTACTCCAGTGACTTGCAAGTAGGTGTTCAAGTTGAAGAAAAAGGCGGATGAGAGCATTGAAAAGTACAAGGCTCGCCTTGTTGCTCGAGGATTCTCACGGCAGTATGGAGAGGACTATGAAGAGACATTTAGTCTGGTTGCGAAGATGACTTCTGTTCGGGTGGTGATTGTGTTGGCTGCTTGCCAAGGGTGGAAGATGTGGCAGCTTGACGTGAAGAACGCTTATCTTTACGGGGAGATTGACAAAGACATCTTCATGGATCAACCGCTTAATTTTGTATCAGAAGAACATCTGGACTATGTCTGTAAGCTCAGGAAGGCTTTTTATGGGTTGAAGCGAGCTCCGAGGGCATGGTATGGGAAGATAGCAGAATATCTTCAATTCTGCGGCTATCTTGCTTCCAACTCGGATTCAAGTCTGTTCATCAAAAAGAAGGGGGAGCTTCACGTCTTGGTCCTGCTGTATGTTGATGACATGATCATCACAGAGAATTCAGAGGAGGAGGAGGTTGCTAGACTCAGGTCTGAGCTTGCTATTCGCTTCGAGATGAAAGACTTGGGGAGCTTCATCACTTTCTCGGTCTCGAAGTGAAGAGGAAGGAGAGCGGGATTCTTGTTTCCCAGAAAGGTTATGCGGATCGGATTGTGAAACGATTCGGCATGGAAGAGGTAAAGAGTTGCTCAACTCCTTTGGACCAAGAGCTGAAGCTTCGGCGAGATGAAGGAAAGATTATTCATGATCCTTTGGTGTTCAAAGCTCTTGTAGGGAGCTTGTGTTGGGTATTGTATCCACACTCACCTAGATTTGCATGAAGTCACCCATGAACTAAGTTGAATCCAGTTGTATTTGATATTTCTCTTTAGCCATATGCTTGCAGGTGTACACTTTAAGTATAGACCAATGTCAGTCTGCAATGGGTCATCAAACACAGGACTTCACAGTGTAATCCCTCACTGTGTAATCCAAGGTGTTGACTCATGTGTAGCCTCTCTATTGGAATATACTTAACCTCAAATCACTTGGAGAAAAGGACAAAAGCTGAAGCTGAAGAAGTTTTATTTGAAAATATTTTTCTGTAACTTAGAATTTTTGCTAAGTCATTTTTGCTCGAGAAGTACAATAGTGCTCGAGTAAATTACAACTCTAGGTCTCGAGAAGTTTTTAAAGTGCTCGAGAAAAAGCTCAGCTTGCTCGAGAACTTTTTCTTTCAAATCTGGCTGTCATTAATGCTCGAGAGAAAGTTTTCCTTTCTCGAGAAAATGACTTTGCTGCTCGAGAACTAGAATGCTGTGCAAAAATATTTCTAAGGAAAAGTACTCAAGAAATATAACTCTTCTTCTCGAGAACTAGAATGCTGTGCAAAAATATTTCTAAGGAAAAGTACTCAAGAAATATAACTCTTCTTCTCGAGAAAAAGTCTACCTTTCTCGAGAACTATTTCTCTGTTGTTATTTTTCTAAGTTCCTGTGCTCGAGAACAGCTTTAGCTTCTCGAGTACTTTCCTCCAGATTTTCCTCTATGTTCAAGTGCTCGAGAAATAATCCAGATATACTTTTTCTTCTAAGTATAAGTGCTCGAGTAGTACAATTAGTGCTCGAGAAAGTTATTTTTGACAGTATATTTTTCTAAGTCTCAGATCTCGAGACAATCATTTCTATTCTCGAGAACTCCTTGATTCAGTGCTCGAGAACAACCTTCAGTTCTCGAGTACTTCTGACTTAATCTTTTTCTAATTCTGAAATTGTCAAAATCGTTGACCCACTATTCGTTCTATTTTTCCAATCCTTAATCTGTCATCATCTAATTGGCCCACGTGGCATTACTTTCAATACGATTTGATTTCTGACCGATTAGGCTCCCTATAAAAGGTCTAATCAGTCTCTCTTTTCATTAAGAACTTTTATCATCGTTTATCTTTTCTCTCTCTTCAAGAACGTGAAACGAAAAAGGGCCGAAAAACCCTAAGTTCTCGATTCGTCTTCCCGGTCGCCGCCGCTCACTGTCTCCATCTGGAAGGCCGCCGACGAAGAAAGATCGACGAAGTGACACATAGAATCGAGATCGACCTCGACTTCTTTCGAATCTCTTGATTCCGTGTGTTCCGAAGAACCAGATCTCAAGATCGACGACAGTATCTTCTCCGACTGATTCCTGACAGAGCCGCCATTGTTGAAGGAAGAAGAGACGTCAAGATTTTCTAGATCTGTCACAGTTTTATCATTTTCTGTAAATCTTTATTCTGTAGGAGATTCTTCTCCGAGTTGTAGGAGTTTTCATTCCGAGTATTTGTTGTAGGAAGATTGTGCTTCCGAGTGTAGATCCGGGTTGGATCGAGTTGTAAGATTTCTTTAATCTGAGATAAGTGGAGTAGCCGAGTCTAGTGCGTTACTAGATCGGTGAGAGGGAAAGTGGAGTACCCAAGATCGGGGAACCACTATAAATCTTGTGTCGTCTGTGCTTGTGTTCTTTTTGTGTGTGCTGCGATTAGTTTTATTTTATTCCGCAAAAGACGTCGCAATCACCTATTCACCCCCCTCTAGGTGATAATTTAGACAACTAGTCAACTTTCAATTGGTATCAGAGGGTCGTTGATCATATAAAGGTTAACACCTTGATCAGATCTGCCCTAAGTTGTCTAAGAAGTTAGCCAAGCATGGATAAGGCAAAAGATTTTGCAAAGCTTCCACTGTGCACCAAGACAAACTTTCCCATGTGGAAAGAAAGAATTAAATTCTTTATGGAAGCTGTGGATCCAAGAATCTTTATGATAGTTGAAGAAGGTCCCTATGTTCCCATGACAACCTCCACAATAGATCCTACTCTAAAGGTACCAAAGAAACTGATGGATCTTGACAAAGATGAGATTGCACTTGTCTCGTTGGACAAGAAAGCTAAAAACATCATAGCAAGTGCAGTTGATGACTCTATGCTACTGAATCTGATACATTGCCAAAGTGCTAAGGAAATGTGGCAGTGTCTGTTAGTCCTGATGGAAGGCACTGAAGAAGTAAGGGATGACAGAAGATCCCTTCTGAATCAAAAATATGAAGCCTTCAGACAAGGACCAAAGGATTCAATCACAGATACTTTTGAGAACTTCAGCAAAATTGTTAATGGTCTGAAGGGGTATGGCAGGAAGTTCACTAATGGTGACCTGAATGACAAATTCCTCAGATCCCTGACGAAAGAGTGGGATACCAAAGTATGTGCCATTCGGGAGTTTGGCAGACTAGCAGAGACTGACCCACAGAATCTCTTCGGAAAGCTGATGTCTTATGAGATGCAAATAAATACAAGAAAAGCCGAAGAAGAGAAGAGCAGATCCTCTTCAAAGGATAAGACTGTTGCCTTGAAGGCAGAAAGCACAAAAAAGGTCAAAGCTCAATCATCTACTCCTGCTCAGGAAACAATTGAGAGTGAAGAAAGTTCAGAGCCCAGTTCATCAGGCTCAGAGTTGTCTGAAGGAGAGTTATCTCTCTTATCAAGACAGTTCAAGAAGTTTCTGAACAAAAAGAAGAATTGGAGAGGCAAGGATGCCTCACATAGACGATCACATTATGAAAGTGATCGAAGAAAGAAAGGCTCAAGCAGCCATGACAGGTATGTTCCTAAACAGAACAAACATGTTTCATCTGACATAGTTTGCTATTGTTGCAACAAGCCAGGTCATATGATTGCTGAATGCCCTCATAAGAAAAGAGAAGGAGGAAAGAAGGAAAGCAAGAAACCCTTTCACCAAAAGAAGAATGAAAGGAGCTTCGTGGCTAAGAAAACAAAGACCCTCAGCGACTCAGACTCCTCGGAGTCAAGTGAGGAAGAAGAAGCATATTTTGGGCTGATGGCTCAAACTGATGAGGAGACAGAACCCCAGTACACTGGGAAGGTAAACTCTCACACACCTCTTTCTGAATCTGAGAGTTCTGAACATGAGAATGAGGACAGCTTTTCTGACGATGAGTCTGAACTCATGGTTCAGTACAGAGAGCTGATCAAGGCCTACGACAAATGTCGAAAGGTCGTGAAAGCTCAAGCCAAAGAGATTAAGTCTCTTAAGGCAAGTGAAAGCTCTTTGAGAGAAGAAGTTCTTGAGATGGAATCACTCAAAGGTAAGCTTAACTCTGCCATAAAAGAATTGAATGAGACACTTAGTCTCGTCAGTCTGAAAGAAAAAGTCATTGAGAAACTGGAAGAGCAGTTTGAGGCTGAGAAGAAGCTTGTTGAGAGCTTCTCCAAGCCTAAGACAGTTCTTCCACTGATTGCTGAATTTTCAGCACAGACTGATGGTGCTGGACTAGGCCATGTAGCCTCTTCTAGTAAGACTTCTAGAAGGAATAAGACTCAACGAAAGAATAAGGCAGCCAAGAAAGCCTTAGCCAAAGAAAAAGGGAAAGCCCCTCAAGAACAGACTACCTTTAATAAGGTAATCTACCCGACAAACAAGTTTGATCTTGAGTCCTCCTATGGACACTGGTCTAGGCCTACTTATGTAGAGCCAAAGTCTAGATACCAAGGATGGGCACGTCCTAGAAACTTTGGCGAAAGTGTTTTTAAAGCACCTTATGAAGAAATCAGTCTTCAGAGCTATGGTCCATATAATCATGGTCATAACTTTAAGAGAGCACCGAAAGTGAAAGAAGTTGAAGTCTTGTCCACCAAAGAGAGGAAAGCATGTTCATGTCATCAACATGAAGCATCCACCTCCAGGGCAGCTCCTCCTGCTAGACCTCATGTCAAGATGGTCAAGCAAGAGAAGAATGGACAAAGATACAATAGATTTCATTGTTGGTGTTGTGGCAAGATTGGTCACTTCGCCATCGATTGTTGGTTCAACAAAAGTGTTTATGCTGCCCCAAGAGTTATCAATGTGAGAAAGACCGCTCACGATGCTAACATCGGTAGGGGGAGCAATCTAACAAGAGACCAAGGACCCAAACAAATTTGGGTTCCTAAGGAAAAATGATTTTGTGTTTGCAGGAATGTCCAAAGGCCAATAGAACGCCAATATGGTACTTGGACAGTGGATGTTCTCGGCACATGACCGGAACAAAAAGTTTACTTCAAAATTACTCTCCAATCGAGAACGGACCAAAGGTCATCTTTGGAGGCTCCGACCGGGGAGTTACAAAAGGATATGGTACAATTTCTAACGGTAGCGTATCCTTCTCGGATGTTGCTTATGTTGAGGGATTAGAACATAATCTCATAAACATAAGTCAATTATGCGACAAAGGATACGTTGTTGAGTTTCATGCCAACAAGTGTTTGATAAAAGCGGTTGATAAACAAGAAACCATTTTATCCGGCACTCGTAGCAGAAACATATTTTGTCTTAATTTTATTTGCTTGGATTCCTCTACCCCAGTATGTCTTCTTGCTAAAGATAGTGCATCTCTTAGTGACCAATGGCACAAGAGATTAGCACATATTAATTTCAAAACCATTCATAAATTGTTTTCGAAGAATTTGGTGCGTGATGCTCCAAATGTTAAGTGCGAAAAGGAAAGACATTGTCACGCATGCATTAAAGGCAAGCAAACAAGGGCTACTTTTAAAAGCATTATTGGCAAAGATTCGGACAGGTGTTTACACCTTCTTCATATGGACTTGTTTGGTCCACTGCAAGTTAGAAGTTTAGGAGGTAAGGATTATACGTTGGTTATTGTTGATGATTACTCGCGCTTTGCGTGGGTGTTCTTTTTGAAACACAAGTCGGATACCTTTGATATTTTCACTAATTTTGTCAGGCAAATACAGAATGAGTACAACTGCTCCATTGTCAAAATCAGAAGTGACAATGGAACGGAATTCAAATCTGGGGCCATGACGGAATTTTGTGAAAGCCTTGGTATCCTTCATGAGTTTTCCTCTCCTCGGACTCCACAACAAAATGGAGTAGCTGAGAGAAGAAACAGAACACTCATAGAGGCTTGCAGGACTATGTTGAGTGATGCTTCACTACCGGAATATTTCTGGGCTGAAGCCGTCAACACTGCATGTCACGTGCAAAATCGAGCACTCATAAACAAGAACCATGATAAGACTCCTTATGAACTTTTAAAAGGCAGGAAGCCAACAATATCTTACTTTAGAATCTTTGGTTGTAAGTGCTTTGTACTTAACAACGGCAAGTATCATACCACTAAGTTTAGCGAAAAGAGTTTTGAAGGCATTTTCGTAGGCTATAGTAGCCAAAGTAAAGCATATAGGATCTTTAACAAGAAATCCTTGGTGGTAGAAGAATCAATTCATGTTATTTTTGATGAGACGAGTTTGTTGCAAAGCAACTCGTCTAGTGTGTTACTTGAAGCTGCAGGTTCCAAGATAAATGAAATAAAGTTGGAGGAACCAAGTGAAGAGAAGGGTGATACCTTCATCGAGATCACTTCTCCAACTACAATTGAGAATGAAGATCAGGATATTGAAGCAGTTCAAAGAAATGAAGTCACTCCAGATGCTGAAGATGTTCCAGATGCTAGGACATTAGAGCTCAGACACTTGAAGGATCATCCAATAGAACAGATCATTGGAAATCCTCGAGACGGTGTCAGAACTCGTAGAGGTACCACTAATGAAAATTTATATTTAAGTTTTCTATCTCAGGTGGAACCAAAGAAGTTTGAGGAAGCAAACTGCGACGCATCATGGATACTAGCCATGGAAGAGGAGCTGAACCAATTCAAATGGTGTGAAGTTTGGAAGCTTGTACCAAGACCCAAAGATAAGAACGTTATAGGAACCAAGTGGGTGTATCGGAACAAGCTAGATGAAGATGGTACAATAATAAAGAACAAGGCGCGTCTCGTCGCCAAAGGATACCGACAAGAAGAAGGAATAGACTTCGATTAAACATATGCTCCAGTGGCAAGATTGGAGGCAATAAGGTTATTTCTAGCATATGCTGCATTAAAAGGTTTCACCGTCTATCAAATGGACGTGAAGTCTGCCTTCCTTAATGGAAACATAAAGGAAGAAGTATATGTAGAACAACCTCCAGGTTTTGTTGATCCAAACTCTCCTAACCATGTCTACTTTCTATTTAAAGCACTGTATGGTCTCAAGCAAGCTCCCCGAGCTTGGTATGAGACATTGTCTACTTTTCTTCTTGAGAACAAGTTCACAAGAGGAAAGATAGACAAGACATTATTTCTTAGGGAAATAAAAGGCAAGATTTTGCTAGTGCAAATCTATGTCGATGACATTATTTTTGGCTCAACTGACGACAACCTTTGCAAAAAGTTTTCTAAACTAATGCAAGGGAAGTTTGAAATGAGCAGTATGGGTGAGTTGAAGTATTTCTTGGGACTCCAAGTGAAACAATCTGAGGATGGAATTTTCATATCTCAGACGAAGTTCACAAAGGAGTTGATTAAGAAATTTGGATTGGAGAACGCATCTACAATGAAAACTCCAATGGCCTCAGCTATGTCTCTGGATAAGGATGAGAAAGGGAAACCTTTTGATGAAACCAAATACAGAAGCATAATTGGGTCACTACTCTACCTTACTGCTAGTAGGCCAGACATAATGTTCTCAACATGTGTATGTGCTAGATTTCAGGTGAACAGTAAGGAATCTCATTACGCTGCTGCAAAGCGAATTTTGAGATACCTTAAAGGTACACCAAATCTTGGCTTATGGTACCCAAGAAGTAATGACAATGAACTGATTGGCTATTCAGATGCAGATTTTGCAGGTAGCAAGGATGATAGGAAGAGCACCTCAGGAACATGTCAATTCCTAGGAAGAAGGCTTATTTCCTGGAGTAGTAAGAAGCAGAATTGTGTCGCAATCTCAACAGCCGAGTCAGAGTACATCTCTGCAGGCAGTTGTTGTGCACAACTGCTTTGGATCAAAAATCAGCTTGAAGATTACAACCTGAAGTTTGAAGACATTCCTCTGATGTGTGATTCATCAAGTGCAATTGCCATTGCCAACAATCCAGTGTCACACAGCAGAACAAAACATATAGAGTTGAGATATCATTTTATACGGGAGCATGTGGAGCGAGGAGATATCAACCTTCAATATGTTCCAACAGATAGACAAGTTGCAGACATTTTCACAAAGCCACTGGATGAGGCCAAGTTCTCTTTCTTCAAGACAGAACTTGGGATGCTCAACAAAGAGGACTAAGGAAAAAATCAACTTTCAACTTTTCAGAATTTCAGAAAAAAATAAAGCTAAGTAATTCTTTCTCGGGAACTTTACTTTTGCTCGAGAAAACTTCTCGAGAACTTTCGGTTACGAAAATTTCCTAAGTTCTTTTGTCTCGAGAACTTCACTCGGGGTACTCGAGAACTTAATAAAGTACTCGAGCCTACTTCTCGAGCACTTGATACTTACGAAAATTCTTAACCCTAATTTCCCGAGTACAGTTTTTGTTAGCTTCTATTATTTTTCGAAATGCCTAGTAGCAGTCCAGATCATTTCTGCCGCTCTTTTACAATATGTATATAAATAGTCAGATTAAAATCGTTAAATCCACTAATCCCAAAATCCCCAAATTTCTTGAGACCCTTCGCCTCCCGCCGGTGCCGTGAAAACCAGGAAAACCCCACAGTTTTTCTCCGTTTTTCTTCAATGGCTTCATCTTCTTCCATCGCCAAGCTCGGAATCGGCAGTGAACTCCTTCGAGATGGCATTGCAGACATATCCCCAGACTTTCAGAACCTCTTGAACCTCCTGGATATAGCCGGCCTCACTTTTGTCCTAGAACAGAAGTGTCGTCTCCTTCTTCCTCAGGTTCATGAATTCTACCAGAATTTGACAGTCAGCACCAGTGGTCATGTTCTCCGATCTACCGTTTCTGGCATCAAGGTCAAACTCACCGCCTCCATCATCAATCAGTTGCTTCATCTACCTCCAGTCACAGAACCAGAAGACCTAACCCATGCAGACTATGACCGTGCCTATTCCTTCTGTGGAATCGCCGGCATACCCTCTGGTATTCGACGCCCCCAGCTGAACCCAGAGAGCAAATTCCTTCTGGACATCGTCGGTAAATGCCTTCTCTGTGCTACTGGATCAATCAAACATGCTACAGGAGAGATGTTTGATGTGATGACCTCCATAATCTGCAGGAAGCAATATCCTTTTGGCAGACTGATTCTTGATCACATCAGGTCCAGTCTCAAGAAGCCTGGATTTGCCAGAATTATAACCCTTCTACTCAGTGAACTTGACCCAGCAGTGTTCTCAATGTGCAAAGGCAGTGTTCTGCACTACATGAAGAGGCTCACAGTGGACTCCATTAACAGATGGGAGTTGAAATTGCAGAATACCACCCAGGCCACCAGGGCTCAAGAACAAGTTCAGGAAGAGGTTGTCAGGACTCCACCTCCCTCTCCTCATCCAGCAATTGAGGGGGAGCCTGCACAACCTTCCCCAGCTCCAAAAATTCCCCCAGTTCCTGCTACAACAGTTGTGGTAAAGGATGTTCCAGAGTACAGGATTCCATCCCCCCCCCCCCAAACCCAGAGATTGTCATCCAGGATGCTTCTCTTGAGGGGGAGCCTGCCTCCATGGATATAGATCTGACTGCCACTTCAGAACAAATTGATGCAATGATCACTGAACTCACTTCTGAGCACCCCAGTTTAGCATCAACAGCTCCAGACTCAGTTCCAGATTCTGCTCCAGCCACTGCTCAGGACCCAGCTCCACTTGAACCAGTTCCAGAACTGCCTAAGAAACATGCTTCTCCAGAACCAGTTCAGCCCTCCAGTTCACTTCCCCCATCACCTCCTCACCCAGCTGATACCCAAGGACAGCAAGCTGCTGCTTCCTCCACAACCACTCCCTCTTCTTTTGAGCCAATGACTGACATCCAAGAAACTGATGAGGATGTTCAGGAGGCAGAGTCCAGGATTCCTCCAAGGCCACACTACTCCATCCCAACTTTCCTTCCTTCAGGAAATGAAGAAGATGACAACATCCCTCTGAGAAGACAGCCATCCACTTCTACTGTTGTAATTGACGAGATCACCCCCAGCCCCTCCAATGCACCTTCTCCACCTGCTGCTGCTCAACCACCTCCATCCAGTCTTGCTCCTGCAAGTGCTCCTGCTGCTACTGATTCCATCATAACACTGTTAACACAGTTGTTTGCTGAACAGAAAACCTACATAGACACTGCTGTCAAGAAGGTTCAAGACCAGGTGACTGCACTTGAGAAGGCCATGCACAAAGGCTTTGCTGAAATCCAGGTGAACACAGATACCCTGAAAGAAGCATTTCACAAAGGAGGATTGGCCTTGGATCATACTATAACAAGTATTGGCCACCTCATGGATCAATCAGTTGTGTTGGCTAATAATCAGATTCAGTTGGATAAAAGGACAGATGCCAAGTTCTTTGAGCTGACAGGTGAGGTTGGCACCTTTAAGGAAGATGCTATTGAAACCCTTACTGCAGAAGTCAGAAAGGGGGAGGAGATTTTCAAGACTATCTCAGCTACACATACTGAATCCATCATGACCAGAATTACCAATGCCAGCCTTGAAACCCAAGCTGACATAGAAGCCAAAGTCATCAAGGCTCAGGATGCATTCCACACCTCCCTGAAAGAAAATGTGCTGAAACATATTGACTCTGTCAAGTTTCATGCCTTTGATACCTCTGTCTGGATGCACAACAATATATTCCCTGACCATCAGATTGACCCCAACTCAATTCCCTATCATCTGAACCCAGTTGCAGTCAGAGCAGCCCTTGCTGAAAGCACTCAAGCCTCTGCTGCCCAAGCTGCTGCTGATGCACTGGCTGCTGTCCAAGCTGAAGAAGATGCTGCTGCTGCTGCTGCCCTTACTCAGAAGGCCTTCTCTCCATACATTGAACTTCAAGAAACTTTCATGCCAACTGGAGAGGTGTGGGAAGATCTACCTAACCAGCCACCTAATATCCAAACAAAGAAAAGGAAATATGGGGAAGGGCCCTCTGCAAGGAGATCTGCACCTGAACATGATCAAGGCTACAGAAGACATCAGGATGAACCAAGGCAGTATCCAGTACACTCTGAAGTCTGGAGCCCCACCTCCAGGACTTTAATCCTTGAAACTCTGAAGCTGGTAACTCAATTCAGTGAGAGACAACAAGAATTCTACAGCCATGAGGAATGGAGAAAGTATGACAAGAACTGCATTCAGAGGAGGCTGCATGAGTCTAAGTATGGATTTAACAATGCTGCAGCTCCTCCTAAACCTGAAAAGTACTTTCCCAAGCCCTACAGCTACTTTGAGAGACAAGAGCAGAAGAGATGGCAAGAGGGTGAAAGACAAAAGAGACAGGCTGATGGCAAGAAGAAGTAACCTGCACTCTAGTTCATAACAGCCTTTGTAACTTTGGGAATAGTGGGATTTAAAAACATTAATCTGAAAAATCTGATTACTTATATACCTATATGTTTCTGATTGTGCTGTGATTCATTTCTGTTATTCCTGCTCTAGGTTATTTTGATTATGTCACATATGTCTTGCTTACTTGTTGTTATGTATTATTTGTTAAGGGATTCAGCTTAGTGTATAGGGTTCTGACTTCTGCAAATAGGGGGAGATTGTTGGGTATTGTATCCACACTCACCTAGATTTGCATGAAGTCACCCATGAACTAAGTTGAATCCAGTTGTATTTGATATTTCTCTTTAGCCATATGCTTGCAGGTGTACACTTTAAGTATAGACCAATGTCAGTCTGCAATGGGTCATCAAACACAGGACTTCACAGTGTAATCCCTCACTGTGTAATCCAAGGTGTTGACTCATGTGTAGCCTCTCTATTGGAATATACTTAACCTCAAATCACTTGGAGAAAAGGACAAAAGCTGAAGCTGAAGAAGTTTTATTTGAAAATATTTTTCTGTAACTTAGAATTTTTGCTAAGTCATTTTTGCTCGAGAAGTACAATAGTGCTCGAGTAAATTACAACTCTAGGTCTCGAGAAGTTTTTAAAGTGCTCGAGAAAAAGCTCAGCTTGCTCGAGAACTTTTTCTTTCAAATCTGGCTGTCATTAATGCTCGAGAGAAAGTTTTCCTTTCTCGAGAAAATGACTTTGCTGCTCGAGAACTAGAATGCTGTGCAAAAATATTTCTAAGGAAAAGTACTCAAGAAATATAACTCTTCTTCTCGAGAACTAGAATGCTGTGCAAAAATATTTCTAAGGAAAAGTACTCAAGAAATATAACTCTTCTTCTCGAGAAAAAGTCTACCTTTCTCGAGAACTATTTCTCTGTTGTTATTTTTCTAAGTTCCTGTGCTCGAGAACAGCTTTAGCTTCTCGAGTACTTTCCTCCAGATTTTCCTCTATGTTCAAGTGCTCGAGAAATAATCCAGATATACTTTTTCTTCTAAGTATAAGTGCTCGAGTAGTACAATTAGTGCTCGAGAAAGTTATTTTTGACAGTATATTTTTCTAAGTCTCAGATCTCGAGACAATCATTTCTATTCTCGAGAACTCCTTGATTCAGTGCTCGAGAACAACCTTCAGTTCTCGAGTACTTCTGACTTAATCTTTTTCTAATTCTGAAATTGTCAAAATCGTTGACCCACTATTCGTTCTATTTTTCCAATCCTTAATCTGTCATCATCTAATTGGCCCACGTGGCATTACTTTCAATACGATTTGATTTCTGACCGATTAGGCTCCCTATAAAAGGTCTAATCAGTCTCTCTTTTCATTAAGAACTTTTATCATCGTTTATCTTTTCTCTCTCTTCAAGAACGTGAAACGAAAAAGGGCCGAAAAACCCTAAGTTCTCGATTCGTCTTCCCGGTCGCCGCCGCTCACTGTCTCTATCTGGAAGGCCGCCGACGAAGAAAGATCGACGAAGTGACACATAGAATCGAGATCGACCTCGACTTCTTTCGAATCTCTTGATTCCGTGTGTTCCGAAGAACCAGATCTCAAGATCGACGACAGTATCTTCTCCGACTGATTCCTGACAGAGCCGCCATTGTTGAAGGAAGAAGAGACGTCAAGATTTTCTAGATCTGTCACAGTTTTATCATTTTCTGTAAATCTTTATTCTGTAGGAGATTCTTCTCCGAGTTGTAGGAGTTTTCATTCCGAGTATTTGTTGTAGGAAGATTGTGCTTCCGAGTGTAGATCCGGGTTGGATCGAGTTGTAAGATTTCTTTAATCTGAGATAAGTGGAGTAGCCGAGTCTAGTGCGTTACTAGATCGGTGAGAGGGAAAGTGGAGTACCCAAGATCGGGGAACCACTATAAATCTTGTGTCGTCTGTGCTTGTGTTCTTTTTGTGTGTGCTGCGATTAGTTTTATTTTATTCCGCAAAAGACGTCGCAATCACCTATTCACCCCCCTCTAGGTGATAATTTAGACAACTAGTCAACTTTCAGCTTGATTTACCTGACGATTACAAGACCAGACATTGTTTACGCTGTTGGTCGAGTAAGTCGGTTCATGGCAGAATCAAGGAAGTCTCATCTAGTGGAGGCGAAGAATATTTTGAAGTATGTCAAGGCAACTGCTGATATGGGACTCCTTTATAGGAGGGACTCGAACTTTTCTTTGCTAGGTTACACGAATGCTGATTATGGTGGTGATTCTGATGACCGAAGATCAACTTCAGGTTATGTGTTCACTTGTGGATCAGCGAGCATCTCGTGGTGTAGCAAGAAGCAGGACTCGGTGTCCGTCTCTACTACGGAAGCAGAGTATAAGGCTTCGGCCTTGGCTGCTCGAGAAGTCATCTGGCTGAGGAGGCTAGTAGAGGACGTCCATGAAGAAGTGCAAGGTCCTACTTTGCTCCGAGGAGACAATGAGAGTGCTCTCAAACTGGTGAACAATCCCGTTTGTCACGCAAGAACCAAGCATATTGAGATCGAGCACCACTTTATAAGGGAGAAGGTGTTGGAGGGATCTCTTGTGGTCGGGCATGTTCGGAGTGAAGATAACCTTGCTGACATCTTCACGAAGACGTTGTCAAAGGGGCCTTTTCAGCGACTACGAGGTCTACTAGGCTTGATCACCACTTCTCACTTCAAAGGGGAGTGTTGAAGTTTGTGAACTAAGAGTGGGTGATCGGGCAGTCCGGGCGGCCTGGGCGGACTGACCGCGCGGACTGTTGATTCAGTCTGGCGGTCTGGTGGTTGGCGACCTGTGGTGCTCAGGTGGCTGCTGTGCGGGTTGGATTCCGCGGACTGCGCGGACTGATTGAGTCCGGCAATTGCTTGTTGTCAGTGGTTTGCAGGATGGTGTTCGTGGATTGCACAGACTGAGGCTTGAAGTCCGCGCAAACGGCGATTGGTCTGGAGTTGCGGTGGACCACTTTCTTGGTAGCGATCTGGCCTTGGAGCTGGCGGTCTGACTTTGTGTCCGCCGAGCTCGCGCGAATTTGTTGTCTGCTGGACTTGGTCACTTTGTGAAGTCCAGGGTATCCACATTGTCCGCTGTGACCGGGCGGTTTGCCTGTTGGTCGTGGACATTGCGAGCTGGGTTGGTGTTCGCTTAGTCCGCTGTGACCGGACGGTTTTCCTATTGGTCGTGGACTTGTACGTGCGGACAGATGTTGTGTCTGCTCTCCATGCGAACTGGCATGTTGCTTAGCTGGTGGCTTCTTGCGGATTCGGCGGACTGACGTATGCAGGCTGGTCATTAGCTAGCAGGTCTGCTTTGGCGGGCTGTTCGCGAGTCCGGCTTGTCGGTGCGGACTCGGCGGACCGAAAGTGCTAGCTGTGATCAAGGGGTGGTTAGTCTATCTCATAGGGCGGTGACCACACTCCTCACCCCGCCTATAAATAGGACCCCCCGACACGTCATTTGATAATTGAGTGAACAGTAAGTTGGACTTGGGTTTAGTGCTGCGGACTCGGTTTTTGTATCCGCGCGGTTTGAGCAGACTTAACCGGTTGCTGTTTGCAGGTAGCGCGGCTAGCACTGTGAAGCCAGGAGTTTGGTTTTAACCTCGGTCAGGCTCAGTGAAGGTTGCGGACTGCGTTCAGCGGTTTACCAGTTTTCTCTCTGCTTCAACTTTCCAAGTTCAATAACCTGTCCGCGCGACCTCGCGGTCTCGGCGGTTAGGCGGTCTGTTCGCCAGTTCAGCAACAGCAGGCAGTTCAGCGAATAAGGGTGTGTCCGCGCGACCTCGCGGTCTCGGCGGACTCCGTGTTCAGTTCGGCTTCAGCACAGTTCGGGCGGTCTCTGCGGATAGGCGGTCTCGGCGGTCTCAAGTGTTCTGTCCGCCCGATTTGTTTGTAGTTTTTGTTTTTCATTGTACTGGTGAAATCATGTCTCGCCACGTATACCTCGCCCTGTAAAGAAGATTGATATATTTTTGATCTGCTTGCTTCTGTCTTTGCATTTTGGTTGATTGAGCTTGCTCCCTGGTTTCCGCTTGGTCAAGTTGTGATCTGGATAGTTCTGAAGATATTGATTTGGTGTTAGACTATCTTGCTGAGCTTCTTGAGAAATTTCAACAATTTTCACTTTGGGAGTTATTCTGTTTGCAGTGCAAATTTGAAGGAAGTATAAATAGAGTAATATAATAGTAATTTCTTCTTCTTTCTCTCAAAATCATCCCCTTCTGTTGTTGCCAACTCATTGAATGCATCAATTATTCATACATGGACCGATACTAGTTGTTGCCAATACTTGAATGAATCAGATATGCATGGTTATCAAGATCGCAATATGGATCGTTGAATCGTACGATCCATATTTCATAAATCGATTTGGATCTTATCCGTGATCGAAATAGACACCTCTACGGCCGGGATCACGATCCAAATCATTGAATTGTTAGGATGGCGATCCCAACGCAATTCAAATAGCCAAAGGAAAATAAAAACGCAACCAATCCTATCCTGACCCCATTCAATTGGTTGAATGCTCATACCCGGATACCCTAACGCTTAATCGTATCACAGTCCCAACCCACATCGTATTTCGCAGCTTAACCTTATCTAGAGTGCAGACTGTCAACAGAGTACGAGGGCGACGTCTTCGGTCGCTTATAATCCAGATGATGTCTTCCCCTCCCTACCCTACTTCCATTCTAGGCAGCGCCAACGTCTTCACTTTTATTTTAGCATATGAGTAATCCAGCAACTTCCTGCTTCCAGACCAACAACTTCTCTTCCATTCCAGTGTACAAGTAATCCAGTGTCCAGCAATTCAGCGTACGAGTAATACGCTTCCTGCTTCCAGTGTGCAAGCAATCCAATGGTCCAGGTAATGTTTTCCTGCTTTTAGGCTTCTAGCAATCCAGTGAGCAAGTTCGTTTTTACTATCAGTACGAAATATCCATTAGGAAGGGGAGCCTTGACGCACCGGTTGAGATGTTGTCGTGTGACCTTGAGGTCATGGGTTCAAGTCTTGGAAGAAGTCTCTTGCAAAAATGCAGGGTAAGGTTTGCCTACATTTCACCCTTGTGGTGGGACCCTTCCCTGGACCCTCGTTGCGCAGGGATGCTTTGTGCATCGGGAATCCCTTTAGGTAGTAGCCATTAGGGATCCCACCTAACTGAAACTGAACTTGTTTAGCCAATGTCCTCCTTTTTGGTTTTGGATGATACAAAGTTCAATTTGTCGTAATTGAGCGTGTAATTTGATGATACAAAGTTCAATTTGTCGTAATTGAGCGTGTAATTTGATGATACAAGTTCAATTTCATATTTTAAGCCATAATTTATGAATATTGTAGGATCTTGTGATCTTTGATCCGATTCTGCGATCTTCAATTCAACCTTGAAATGATCTCACCTAGGATCTCACAACTTTGATTCAATGTACACATTGATAATATTCAATGAATTGACACATTGATAATATTCAATGAATTGACACATTGAATGTACAAGTTATTGAACAGAGTGATGTTTAGAATTCTGCTGGTGATATTTATTTATCTTCCTTGGAACGCGCTGACATTTTGTATTCATATTTGACTTCATCACTTCTGACTTTCAGGATCCAAGACGGATGCTGTGAATAAAAAGTTACAAAAATCATGCTCGCGGTTAATAAAAATCTTCAGGAGTGCACTATTCACTGCCCCCTCAGGAGTGCATTATTCACTGCCCCCCGGCCCTCCCCCCCACTCCTATGGCATTTCCAAGTATAGCTCAAAAAACCTGCCTCATCAATGGGTGAACATTTGTCACAGGCATGTTTTGGATACCTTTCTTATCAGTGTAATTGAAGAGTGTTATGTATCTTAGGGCATGTTTGGCGGGGTAGATTTCAAGCAGTGTAGATTTGGCGAAACTCCATGGCTCCGCAGCTGATAGGCGGCGCCTCAGTCGAACATTCAGCAACTGAACGCACATGAAATCTATGGAAAAGCCGCAAATTCCGGCCACAGGTCCCCAACCGTGGCTGCGGTCCGGCATATGCGGATCCACAACAGAGCCTTAAACTGAAGTCCCAAAATAATCCCTGTTGATTTTTCTCAAGTTGATCAACAAGATAGCCCAAACACCAAATTAATATCTTCGGCACTACCCAGATCACAACTTGAACCGCGGAAAGTAGGAAACAACTTAGATAACCAAACACACAGACAGAAGCAAGCAGATCAAAATTTTATTAATCTTCTTTACAAGGCGAGGCATACGTGGCGAGACATGATTTCGCCAGTATGAAAAAGCAGAAAAACAAGCCGGGCGGATAGAACACTGAGACCGCCGAGACCGCCGAGACCGCCGAGACCGCCGAGCTCGCCCAGTTCACACCCCGCCAAACTGCTGAAGCCGAACAACAACAAGGAGTCCGCTTAGACCGCGAGGTCGCGCGGACAATCCGTTATTCGCCTAACTGCTGCTGAACAGAGGAACAAGCCGCCTATCCGCCGAGACCGCGAGGTCGCGCGGACAGAGAAGAAACTTGAGATAAAGCTGATGCTGGTAACCGCCAATGCAGCCCGCTAACTCCAGCGGTCAGAACCAAACTCCTGGTTTGACACTGCTAGCCGCGCCACCTGCACACAGAAACCGGTTAAGCAAACAGCCCGCGCGGATACAGAAAATCGAGTCCGCAGCCAACACTCAAGCCCAACTTACTGTTCACTCTGCTACCAAATGAGGTGCCGGGGGGGGGGGGTCCTATTTATAGGCCGGGTGAGGAGTGTGGTCACCACCCTATGAGATAGAGACACCGCCCCTTGGTCACAACTAGCAATGTCATCTCGCCGAGTCCGCCCGCTAAAGGTCAACCAACCCGCCAACCCGCAAGCACCAAACCGCATCCACAGGCAACCCGCCTGGTCACAGCGGATACTGCGGAAACCGAATTCATCTCGCGCAGTCCGCGACCACTGGCACAAGCCCAGTCACAGCGGAAACTGCGGAAACCAACTCCACAAGCGTAAGACAAGAAGGCGCGAGCTCGGCGGATACAAAGTCCAGTCCGCCAGCTCCAAGCACAGACCGCGGCTACCACAACTTCAAAGAAGAAGTGCGGACTCCAAGCCCAGTCCGCACAGGCCGCGCACACTTCCTTGCAGAGCTCGGCCCACTGCCGGACTCAACCAGTCCGCGCAGTCCGCAAAGCCAACCCGCAGCTCACTACCCAGGTCGCCAACTACCAACCCGCCGGACTAGAACCAGTCCGCGCGGTCAGTCCGCCCAGATCGCCCGGACTGCCGATCACCCCCACTTTCACTTCACCAATTTCAACACTCCCCCTTGAAGTGAGAAGTGGTGATCAAACCAAGCAGACCTCGAAGCCGCTGAAAAGGCCCCTTCGACAGCGACTTGGTGAAGATGTCAGCAAGGTTATCTTCACTCCGAACATGATCAACCACAAGAGATCCTTCCAACACCTTCTCCCTTATGAAGTGGTGATCGATCTCAATATGCTTAGTCCTGGCATGACAAACTGGATTGTTCACCAGCTTGAGAGCACTCTCATTATCCCCTCGGAGCAAAGTAGGGCATTGCACTTCCTCATGGACATCATCTACTAGCCGTCTTAGCCAAATGACTTCCCGAGCTACCAAGGCAGACGCCTTGTACTCAGCTTCCGTAGTAGAGACAGATACCGAGTCCTGCTTCTTGCTACACCACGAAATGCCCGCTGATCCACAAGTGAACACATAACCAGAAGTTGACCTTCGGTCATCCGAATCACCACCATAGTCAGCATCTGTGTAACCTAGCAGAGAGAAACTCGCATCCCTTCTGTAAAGAAGTCCCATGTCAGAAGTTGCCTTGACATACTTAAGAATGTTCTTTGCCGCTACAAGATGAGACTTCCTTGGCTCTGCCATAAACCGACTTACTCGACCAACAGCATAAGCTATATCTGGTCTAGTAATCGTCAGGTAGATCAAGCTCCCAATAAGGGCCCTGAACACCAAAGGATCAGGAAGAACCCTTCCTGCATCTCGTCGAAGCTTCAGCCCTTGATCCACAGGAGTAGAGCAAGTCTTTCCTTCAATCAAGCCAAACCGGTTCACTATGCGATCAGCATATCCCTTCTGGCAGATAAGGATCCCGCTCTCCTTCCTCTCCACTTCGAGACCAAGAAAGTGATGAAGCTCTCCCAGGTCTTTCATCTCGAAGCGAATGGCTAGCTCAGCTCTGAGCCTAGCAACCTCCTCCTCAGAATTCCCTGTGATGATCATATCATCAATATACAGCAGGACCAAGACAGAAAACTCCCCCTTCTTCTTGATGAACAAGCTAGAGTCCGAGTTTGAAGCAAGGTATCCACAGAATTGCAGATATTCTGCTATCTTCCCATACCAAGCTCTAGGAGCTTGCTTCAACCCGTAGAGAGCCTTCCTGAGCTTGCAGACGTAATCAGGATGAACTTCAGAAACGAAACCAAGTGGCTGATCCATAAAGATGTTTTTGTCAATCTCTCCGTAAAGAAAAGCATTCTTTACATCAAGCTGCCACATCCTCCATCCTTGGCAAGCAGCCAATGCAATCACCATCCGAACTGAAGTCATCTTTGCAACAGGGCTGAACGTCTCCTCATAGTCTTCTCCATACTGTTGAGAGAACCCCCGAGCCACCAGGCGAGCCTTGAATCTCTCAATACTCCCATCTGCCTTCTTCTTCAACTTAAACACCCACTTGCATGACACCGGAGTAATGCCATCAACTTTGGGAACAAGATCCCAAGTTTCATTCTTCTTGAGAGCATCCATCTCCTCTCTCATGGCATCTTCCCACTCCTTGACACCAGTGGCCTCATTGAAACTAGCAGGCTCTCGCTCATCCAGAGGACCTGCAAAGAAGCATGAGACATAGCTCACAGTGTTTCCTTCGCAGTAGCGAGCTGGAGGCTTGATAACCCTCTTTGACCTCCGAAGAGGCTGCTCCTTGCTAATCACCTCCGCTGCTTCTTCTGGTTTACCTCTGCTCTCTGGCAAGCTTGGAGCAATGCTCCCCCTGCTTCCTGACCCAGAAGCTTCTCCTCCAGAACTTGAAGCAACTGGAGCTGCTGGTGACACAGCCAGCTCCACTTGATCAACTACCTCAGCCACCTCCTGACCTTCATCAACCTTGCTCTCTGGCAGCTCAACCGAGCTTCCTCCATATGACGTCAGTTCGTCAAAGACAACATCTCTTGACACCACGAACTTCTTCGTCACCGGATCCATGCATCTCCATCCCTTCTTCCGCTCATCATAGCCAAGAAAGACAAGCTTCCTTGCCTTTGCATCAAGCTTAGTCCTTAGCGCATCAGGAATATGCACATAGCAAGTTGATCCAAACACCCGAAGGTGTTCCACACTAGGCTTCTCCTTCAGCAACATCTCGAAGGGAGACTTCATGTTGATCGGACTCAAAGGCATCCGATTGATGACATAGGCAGCACAAGACATTCCCTCCGCCCAGAAGGACCTTGGGATACTCTTGGCATGAAGCCAACATTTACAAGTCTCCGTCAGATGACGGATCTTCCGCTCCGCTACTTCGTTTTGTTGTGGAGTATGAGCACAAGTGAGCTCCCTCTGGATTCCATGCTTCCTGCAAAAGTTAGAAAACTCGGAGGAGACAAACTCTCCGTCGTTAACAGTTCTAAGCTTTTTGATCTTCAGGTTAAGCCTTCCCTCCACCAGCTCCTTGAACTCCACAAACAATCGGAAGGCTTCAGACTTCTCCTTCAAGAAATACACTCAAGTGTATCTTGAGTAGTCATCAATCAAGACTAGCATATACCTGCTTCCACCAAGGCTAGCAGTCGCGGTTGGTCCCATCAGATCACCATGGATAACCTCCAATGGTGCTTTGCTTCTTGTTTGTGACTTATCAAATGGAAGACGAAAAGACTTCCCATATTGACATCCAGCACAAACATGACCCTCACCGAAAGATGATAGCTTAGGCAAGCCTCTCACCAGGCTCCTACTTGACATAGCCTTCAGCTTATCCATCCCGACATGCCCCAGCCTCTCATGCCACATAGCAGCGCTATCATTGGCCCTCATACGATCAACATAGAAGCTTGTTGATAAGACAAACAAGTCCTTTACTCTCCTTCCTACATGAGCAATATCAGCCTTAACCGTTGATACGTTGCGAAGGAACTTCACTTCTGTTGGCCCAAACAGAACGTGATAACCAGCATCAACCGCATTGGTCACAGAGAATATGTTTTTCTTCATACCCGGTACGTGATAAACACTCCTTAACGTGAGTGGCCCCTTATCACTACCCACCGTTACTATACCCTCCTTCTCTACTGCATGAATAGTATTATCAGCAGTTATGATAGCTTCGTTACCTGAGTATGCCTGCAGCGAAGAGAACTTTGACAAATCTCCGGTGAGGTGATGACCACACCCGGAGTCAACGATCCAGTCGTCCTCCATGTCACCGGTGGACAAAGCACGGACACAAGTGCCCGTCATGAACGCTCCACCCCAGCCAGCTTCCTCCTTACTTGAGGAGGCTTCCTCCTTGCCTGCAGCATGCCCAGGCTGCAGCTTGACCTTGCAGTCTCGCTTGAAGTGGCCTGGTTGATGACACCTGAAGCACTTCAGGTTCTTCTTCCAATCCTTCTTAGGAGCAAGGCTCCCCTCCTGCTGTTTAGAAGATGAAGATTCATCTCCAGCCGTAGTCTG
The DNA here is from genome assembly GCA_039513925.1 of Platanthera zijinensis. Lineage (NCBI taxonomy): Eukaryota > Viridiplantae > Streptophyta > Magnoliopsida > Asparagales > Orchidaceae > Platanthera > Platanthera zijinensis. The sequence continues at coordinate 53,846,464 of CM077085.1, read as the reverse complement.
CTTCTTCTTCCCTTCCCATCTCTTCTTCTTCTTCTTCTCAGTGAAGAGAGCATCACTAGCTCCTTCAGAGACCGTCACCCCGGTCATCTGCCTTGCCAAGCTCTCCTGCGAGGCAAGCAGATTCTCCAGCTCCAGAAGAGAGGGCTGAATAGCCCAGCCTTGAACAAAAGTAACGAAGGCCACATACTACTTCCGCAAACCGCGGATTATGTGCCTCTTCAGCTTAGCCTCGGAGATCGGCTCATCAGGATCAAGAGCAGAGAGCTCAGCACACAAGCTCTTCATCTTCAAGAAGAATTTGGAGATAGAAAGATCTCCCTGAGTTGTCTTAGCCAACTCATTCTCTAAGAACTGTAGCCTTGCTACATTCTTCCTATTGAACAACCCATCAAGGGAAGTCCAAATCTCAGCAGCAGACTCACATCCTAAGATGTGATCAAAGAGTTCAGGTGACACCGCCCGCTTGAGAGCAAACTCAGCCTTGACATTTGTCTTCCTCCACACTCTCACCTGCTCGGCTGTACCAAACTCAGCAGTTATTTCTACTTGATAATCTCCACCGACGACCTCCCATAACTCCTCACCCAGAAGATAGCTCTTCATGCACGACTTCCACTTCTTGAAGTTAGTCGGCGTCAGAAGCTCAATACCAAGACCTCTTGCAAAACCACCGTCTATGGCGCTAACTTGGTTATCCTTCAGAAGCACACAGAGCAACAACAAAGCCTGTTGATCACCGCTCAAGCAACTGAACCTTCCTCTGATACCATGTTGATTTTTCTCAAGTTGATCAACAAGGTAGCCCAAACACCAAATTAATATCTTCGGCACTACCCAGATCACAACTTGAACCGCGGAAAGTAGGAAACAACTTAGATAACCAAACACACAGACAGAAGCAAGCAGATCAAAATTTTATTAATCTTCTTTACAAGGCGAGGCATACGTGGCGAGACATGATTTCGCCAGTATGAAAAAGCAGAAAAACAAGTCGGGCGGATAGAACACTGAGACCGCCGAGACCGCCGAGACGCCGAGCTCGCCCAGTTCACACCCCGCCAAACTGCTGAAGCCGAACAACAACAAGGAGTCCGCTTAGACCGCGAGGTCGCGCGGACAATCCGTTATTCGCCTAACTGTTGCTGAACAGAGGAACAAGCCGCCTATCCGCCGAGACCGCGAGGTCGCGCGGACAGAGAAGAAACTTGAGATAAAGCTGATGCTGGTAACCGCCAATGCAGCCCGCTAACTCCAGCGGTCAGAACCAAACTCCTGGTTTGACACTGCTAGCCGCGCCACCTGCACACAGAAACCGGTTAAGCAAACAGCCCGCGCGGATACAGAAAATCGAGTCCGCAGCCAACACTCAAGCCCAACTTACTGTTCACTCTGCTACCAAATGAGGTGCCGGGGGGTCCTATTTATAGGTCGGGTGAGGAGTGTGGTCACCACCCTATGAGATAGAGACACCGTCCCTTGGTCACAACTAGCAATGCCATCTCGCCGAGTCCGCCCGCTAAAGGTCAACCAACCTGCCAACCCGCCAACCCGCAAGCACCAGACCGCATCCACAGGCAACCCGCCTGGTCACAGCGGATACTACGGAAACCGAATTCATCTCGCGCAGTCCGCGACCACTGGCACAAGCCCAGTCACAGCGGAAACTGCGGAAACCAACTCCACAAGCGCAAGACAAGAAGGCGCGAGCTCGGCGGATACAAAGTCCAGTCCGCCAGCTCCAAGCCCAGACCGCGGCTACCACAACTTCAAAGAAGAAGTGCGGACTCCAAGCCCAGTCCGCACAGGCCGCGCACACTTCCTTGCAGAGCTCGGCCCACTGCCGGACTCAACCAGTCCGCGCAGTCCGCAAAGCCAACCCGCAGCTCACTACCCAGGTCGCCAACTACCAACCCGCCGGACTAGAACCAGTCCGCGCGGTCAGTCCGCCCAGGTCGCCCGGACTGCCGATCACCAATTTCAACAATCCCCCCAACATACATATTTACCTTGAATGGAAAGATATTTGAACGAGAACAAGTAGTCACAATAAAACATACCTCACTTAAGCTCCAAGCCATAAAGGTAATGAAAACTGATTGGTGCTCTTGAACCTGCAGAAGGAAAAAAAATGTGAATGAACAATGTTGTACATTTTGATCGTGATGATGCATCATTAAAAAGGTTTAAGATTAGTGTCCAGCAATTAGAAATTCATTATAATCACAGTTAACTTGCAACTAGGTTCATGAGATTGGGTGGCTATCCACAATGTCATAGATTTGTATCCATGTCATCAACAGCCTATTTAGATTTACCAAGTAAATTTATATTTCAACTAGATTTCCACAGCTAGTGCCATTGATTTTTGACTCCACCACTCAATCTTGTCATATGTGTAGAATGTTACTCTATAATTTGTGTATAGTTATATTTTGGTCTAACTTTTGTGTAGCAATTATATGGGACTCTCCTTTGTAAAGCACGCCAATGTCGAGGATTCCTTGGTCTTCCATCGGCATTTGATTTAGCTCCCACAGCAGCTGAGTTCCTTACTCCCTCAGAATCGTATTTTCTCTTGTATCTTCGGGTCTAACCTCATTCAATTTTTCCCTACAGCTTCTTCCTTCTTTGACCCTGATCCGCCATTTGTGTCATTATCGAACAGCTCAATAGGATCAGCCATCAGACTCCAACTATCTCACCGATACTTTGTAGGATCAATCACATACCCAACTAGCCCATAAGTTTGAACATATAAGAAAGGTGCTACTATTTCCTTTAAACAAATAACACATTGCGCTCATGGGTTGAGAGAGGACGCTGACGCCCAACATACTCTTTCTCTGTAATCCAATTGGCAAGACCTGGATACCGATAGACAACAATTTTTGCTCTTATATCCCTCTTAGTTTCTTCCATATTTTTATTATGACTTCCCAACTGTTTTAACTGTGTTTTACTCATTTTTATGGTAATCTTCATTAAGCCAGTGGGTTTCTCCCGAATGTGAATTGAAGACCAATTTTATGCTGTAGTTTCACTTCTTATGTTAATTGCAAGTTTATGTTTTTCTCTCTAAACCGCCTGGAAGCTTCTCAAATGGTCTCATAGAGGTTTCATTTGTCAAATAAAGAGCATGGTTAAATCAAATTATAGCATTAATGCTAAAAGTTAACCTCATTAATTTTGTATTATGCCCGCCCACCTGCCCAGGGAAATAACAGATAATGACTCAGAGCCAGATGTTTTTAGATCCAAGCATTTCTTGAGTAAGACTAGATTATCAAATATGGTGCTACTTGCTACAAAACAACGCCTAAATTTATCAAATGTTCAAAATTAAAGATTAAGGTAGCGTTTGGTTTAGCTGATGGGCGCCGGTGCGGTTAGGAGAAAACATAGTTTAGGTTAACAACGGCGTTTGGTTTGGTTGATAGTAGAAACTCTGTTTATTAATAAACGCTACAATATGCCTATCCTTAAACCGCGCCTTGAAACCCCGTCTGACCGCAGCCGCTGCGCCTTGAAACCTCCAGCCTCCTCGTTCTTCTTCTCCTTGGTGAAATTCGCAGGCCTGGCCGATGACGATGGGGCAGAGCGCCATTATTTTTGCCTCTCGCGTTTGTTCCCACGGCTTCGATGATATTTACCTTCATCGGGTTTGACCTACTCGAGAAGATACTCGGCGAAATAGGACGTGAACGAAGCAGGTCAAAGAATCGCTCCATTAAAAAACTCAAAACTTCGATATTTACCTGAACGAAGCAGGGCAGAGAGTAAACCTTTGCCTGGAAGGTCCTGAACGAAGAGGACTCCCACCATTGCCTTGCCTTCATGGTTGGAACCCGCTAATTCTTCGCCGGCAATGGTCATTACTGGCCGCGAACTTCGAACTGGGAGAAGATGAACAGTTAACTAGAGCTAGGGTTCTAAAAAAAATCACATTTTTCTCAACTCCAGAGGTAACAGTTAACTAGAGCTCCCCGGAGGAATTTTATAGCACATTTTTCTCAATTTTGTGTTCAAATTTCTTCGTAATTTCTTCAAATTTTAGAGCAATTTTTGCAGTTTTTTTGCTTTTTTTTTTGTTCAAATTTTGTTATGTGAATTAGATATGGATTTGTTGTATTTGAATAAAAAAAATGAACTGGTGTGGTGGCAGCAGGTCCTCTAACATGATTCAATTTTTTTAACTATAGGATTTCAATAACTTATGTGTTTGTGTGCTTGCAGTTGTTTTTATTAAGGAAAATTCCGTTTTGTTTACAAACAGCTTTTTCAAAACTATGTTTTACAAATTCCATTTCACCCAAACAGTTTTTTAACAAAATTCCGTTTTCCAGAATCAGCACTTTTTCTATCAGCAACAGTTCATCAGCAGCTTTCCATCAGCAACAGCCCAACCAAACAGAGCCTACCATTTATTCAATCCTCTTTTATTTGTGTGCTACTTGCTACAAAACAACGCCTAAATTTTACGAGTGTCATTCGCAAATCAAATTATTCGTGAATAGGTCGAGAATCGATTCGGGAAAGATTTTGAATCCAAATTTGACCAATTAGTAGTAGAATTTGAATCTGAATACCAATGTGTCTTTTCATTGGATTCATGAATAGTTCATAAGTTATTAATATATATTCTTCATATATTTTATTTTTGTTATCATTCAGTAGTTTAATACAAATGTTTTAATTTTTTATTAACTCGAATCCAAATATTTGAACAATCCCGATCAAAATACCAACAACATATGATATATTCAAATTTGATTGAATTGATATCTAAAGCAATTTGATTCATGAACACTCATAACTGTGCTTTTATACAAAGAGTGTTGAAATTGTGAAGTGAAAGTGGGGGTTGTTCAGGCAGACCGCGCGGTCTGGGCGGACAGTCCCGCGGACTGATGGTGCGGCCTGGGCGGTCTAATGTTGCGGCCTGGTGATGGCGACCAGCCAGTTCGGCTAGTTCTGCAGTTGGCTAGTTCCCTGAAGTAACTGTGTTGATAGGTGGTGTATCCGCGGGAGGGGCAGACTCATTCTGAGTTCGTGGAGTCCGCTTGATGCGGACTGTGTTTGGAGATCGGGAGATCAACTTTGGCCTGTGCCCTTGCTCTGGTGGTGCGGTTAGGAGGTAACCGCAGAATTCGCGGTTAGGCGAGCTGTATTGGAGCTGACGGACTGGGTGGTCAGTTGTTCTTGTCCGCAAAGCTCGCGTCAGAGGTTCTCCGGTTTGGAACTTGATCATGTGACAAGTTCGGTTTTGATCGCAGAGTCCGCAATGTCCACTGGTTGACCGAGCGGCTTGTGTCTTTGGTCGTGGACAATGTTTATTGCGGGCTGGTACGGTGTCCGCTAGCATGCGGACTGGCTTCCTGTCCAGCCTCCTTTGATAGCAGGCGGATAGGCTGGTGCCCGGTCTTGTCCATGCGGACAGGGCGGACTGCTTTGTGCTAGCTGCGGGCTGGAGTAGTGTTTCTATCTACTAGGGCAGTGACCACACTCCTCCCCGCGCCTATAAATAGGACCCCCCTGTGACATCACAACTAACTGAATGAACAGTAAGTTGAACGTGGGTTAATAACTGCGGCCTCAAATTTTCTGTCCGCGCGATTTGAGAAGGTTAACCGGTTTGTTATTTGCAGGTTGTGCGGCTAGCACTGAGAAGCTAGAATTTTGGTGCTGACTGCGGTCAAGGATCAGTGAAGCTTGCGGTTAACAATCAACGGTTTTGCAGCAGGTCGTATTTGCGACTAGCCGGTCTTCTATCCAGCTTTCCAGTTCAATAACTTGTCTGCCGGTTTCGGCGGTCTGTTTTTCAGTTCGGCAGCGGCTCTTGTTCGCGGACTCTGGCAGCTAGGCAACCTCTGCGGTTAGGCAGCTTGCAGAGAGCGGACAAGGTGTTCAGCAGAATAACGGGTAGTCCGCGCGACCTTGCGGTCTCAGCGGATTTCGCTGTTCAGTTCGGCAAGGGCGGCGGTCTCAGCTTCTGTCTTTCTGGCTTGTTTTTTGTTGTTTCTTGCTTCCTTGTTTTACTTGGCGAAATCATGTCTCGTCATGCATACCTCTTGCTGTAATGAAGATTGTTAATACTTGATCTACTTGTTGTTTTCCTTGCATCTGGTTTATTGAGCTCGGTTTATGGTTGGAGTGTTCATACGCCTGGTTCCCGCTTTCCGCTTGATCAAGTTGTCATTTTGATAGCTCTGAAAGTTTTACTTGGTATCAGAACTATCTTCTGGTTATCTTGAGAAATTTTAACATGGTATCAGAGAGAACAGAGGCTTGAGCAGTGATCAACCTCAGTTGTGCTCGGCGCTTCTGGAAGCTAATAGACCAGTGGTTGTTGCAATGGAAGGTGGTTACGCAAGGGGTCTTGGTATTGAGCTTCTTACATCGACTAACTTTAAAAAGTGGAAGTCGTGTATGAAGAACTATCTTCTGGGTGAGGAGTTGTGGGAAGTCGTCGGTGGTGACGACAAGCAAGAAATTACTGCTGCAGCTGGTACTGCTGAACAGGTGAGAGCTTGGAGAAAGACCAATGCAAAAGAAGAGTTTTCTCTCAAGCGGGCTATCTCACATGAACTCTTTGATCACATCTTAGGATGTGAGTCTGTTGCTGAGATTTGGACATCCCTTGATGGACTGTTCAACAGGAAGAATGTAGCAAGGTTACCATTTCTGAAAAATGAGTTGGCTAGAGCAACTCAAGGAGATCTGTCCATCTCCAAGTTCTTTCTTAAGATGAAGAACTTGTGCGCTGAGATCTCAGCGTTGGACCCTGATGAGCCCATTTCTGAAGCCAAATTGAAGAGGCACATAATCCGCGGTTTGCGGAAGGAATATGTGGCCTTCGTGACTTCTGTTCAAGGTTGGGCTACTCAGCCACCCTTGCTGGAGCTGGAGAACCTGCTGGCTTCGCAGGAGCCTGACTAGACAGATGGCTGGGGCCACTATCTTTGAAGGAGGTAGTGAGGCTCTTTTCACAGGTAAGAAGAAAAAGAGATGGGAGAAGAAGAAGAAGACTGTTGCTGAGGATGGGCCTTCAACTTCCTATCAACAAGAGAGGAGTGCTGCTCCTAAGAAGAGATGGATGGAGTTAAAGTGCTACAGGTGCAATCAGCCCGATCACTTCAAATGAGACTGCAAGGTCAAGCTGCAGCCTGGGCATGTTGCAGATAAGGAGGGAGCTGGTTCCAGTGATGAGGAAGTCGGGTGGGGAGGAGCTTTTCTGACAGGCACGTGTGTCCGTGCTCTTTCCACCGTCGACTACCAAGATGACTGGATAGTTTACTCGGGGTGTGGTCATCACCTCACTGGAGACGAGTCAAAGTTCTCATCGCTGCAAACATTCACAGGTACTGAAGCTATCATAATCGCTGATGATACTGTTCATACTGTAGAGAAGGATGGTGTAGTGTCTTTGGGTAGTGCTTAGGGTCCACTCACATTAAGCAGTGTCTATCACGTACTTGGCATGAAGAAAAACCTCCTCTCTGTGACCAATGCGATTGACGCAGGCTATCACGTTCTGTTCAGTTCAACAGAAGTGAAGTTTCTCCGCAACGTATAAGCGGTAAAGACTGATGTTGCTCACGTTGGAAGGAGAGTAAATGACTTGTTCGTTCTATCAACAAGCTTCTATGTAGATCGGATGAGGATCAATGATAACGCGGCTATCTGGCATGAAAGACTAGGACACGTATGGATGAACAAGCTGAAAGCCATGACGGTGAGGAGCCTTGTGAAAGGCTTGCCTAAGTTGTCATCGTACGGTGATGGTCATGTTTGCGCGGGATGTCAATATGGAAAGGCACATCGCCTTCCATTTGACAAGTCACAAACAAGGAGTAAAACACCATTGGAGTGTATCCATGGTGATCTGATGAGGCCAACTATCACCGCTAGTCTTGGAGGCAGAAGATACATGCTGGTGCTGATTGATGACTATTCAATATACACTTGGGTGTATTTCATGAAGGAGAAGTCAGATGCTTTCCGATTGTTTGTAGAGTTTAAGAAGCTGGTGGAGGGCCGGTTTGGTCTGCGGATCAAGAAGTTTAGAACGGACAACGGAGGTGAGTTTGTTTCATCCGAGTTCTCTAACTTCTGCAGGAAGCACGAGATCCAGAGATAGCTCACTTGTGCTCATACTCCACAATAAAATGGAGTAGCAGAGCGGAAGATCCGTCATCTGACGGAAACCTGCAAGTGTTGGCTTCATGCGAAAGACATTCCTAGGTCCTTCTGGGTAGAGGGAATGTCGTGCGCATCTTATGTCATCAATCGGATGCCTCTGAGTCCGATCAACATGAAGTCTCCCGTTGAGATGATGTTCAAGGAGAAGCCTAGCGTGGAATACCTTCGGGTGTTTGGCTCAACCTGATACGTACACGTCCCGGATGCTCTCAGGACTAAGCTGGATGCGAAGGCAAGAAAACTTGTCTTTGTGGGCTATGACGAGCGGAAGAAGGGATGAAAGTGTATGGATCCAGTGATGAAATAGTTCGTCGTCTCCAGCGACGTGGTCTTCGATGAGCTAATGTCATATGGAGGTAGCTCATCTGTGGAGCTACCAGAGAGCAGGTTGGATGAAGGGCAGAAGGAGGCTGCTGAAGATCTTCAAGTGGAGCTATCTATGTCACCAGAAGCTCCAGGTGTTTCAAGCTCTGGGGCAGAGGCTTCTGGTTCAGGAAGCAGGGGGAGCGACGCTCCAAGTGTGCCCAGGAATAGAGCTGATTTTGAAGAAGCAGCGAATGTGGTGAACAAGGGTCGGACTCTTCGGAGATCGAAGAGGACCATCAAGCCACCAGCTCGGTATAGCGAAGGAAACGTTGTGAGCTTTGTCTCATGTTTCTTCGCAGACCCTCTAGATGAGCGAGAGCCTTCTAGCTTTAATGAAGCCAATGGAATCAAGGAGTGGGAAGATGTCATGGATGAGGAGATGACTGCTCCCAAGAAGAATGAGACATGGGACCTTGTGACCAAGGTTGATGGTGTTACTCCTGTGACTTGCAAGTGAGTATATAAGCTGAAGAAGAAGGCGGATGGAAGCATCGAGCGTTACAAGGCTCGCCTTGTAACTCGAGGTTTTTCACAACAGTACGGCGAAGACTATGAAGAGACGTTCAGTCCCGTGACAAAGATGACTTCAGTTCGAGTGTTGATGGCTTTGGCGGTTTGTCAGGGTTGGAAGATGTGACAGCTAGATGTAAAGAATGCATTCCTTTACGGAGAAATCGACAAAGACACTTCATGGATTAGTCACTGGGATACATATCTGAAGAACATCCGGACTATGTCTGCAAGCTCCGGAAAGCCCTTTATGGTCTGAAGCAGACTCCTCGAGCTTGGTACGGGAAGATCGCAGAATACCTCCAGTTTTACGGTTATCTTGCTTCTAATTCAAACTCGAGCTTGTTCATCAAGAAGAAGGGGGAGCTTCTGGTCTTGGTGCTGTTATACGTGAATGATATGATCATCACAGGTAAATCCAAGGAGGAGGTAGCTAGGCTCAGGGCAGAACTAGCTATAAGATTCGAGATGAAGGACTTGGGTAAGCTTCACCACTTCCTTGGACTCGAGGTAGAGAGGAAAGAGAGTGACATACTCATTTCCCAAAATGGCTATGCAGAGCGAATTGTTCAGTGATTCAGCATGCGGGAGGGAAAGAGTAGCTCTACTCCATTTGACTCTGACATCAAACTTCGGCGAGATGAGGGGAGGATTCTTCCAGATCCTCTTGTGTTCCGGGCTCTGGTTGGGAGCCTTATTTACTTGACGATTACAAGGTCAGACATTGTTTATGCAGTTGACCGAGTAAGTCGGTATATGGCAGAACCCAGGAAGCCTCATCTGATGGCGGCAAGGAACATTCTGAAATATGTGAAGTCCACTTCTGATATGGGTCTCCTTTATGGGAGAGACACGAGTTTTACTCTTCAAGGATACTCGGATGCTGATTATGAGGGAGATTCAGATGACCGGAAGTCAACATCCGGTTATGTCTTCACTTGTGGATCAGTCAGTATCTCTTGGTGTAGCAAAAAGCAAGACTCGGTGTCTGTCTTTACTACGGAAGCTGAGTACAAGGCTTCGGCTTTGGCAGCTCGGGAAGCCATTTGGCTTAAGAGGCTAGTAGAGGATGTCTATGAAGAAGTGCGCGGTCCAACTCTGCTTCGCGGTGAAAATGAGAGTGCCCTGAAATTGGTTAATAATCCAGTTTGTCACGCGCGGACCAAACATATATAGATTGAACACCACTTCATTAGAGAGAAGGTGTTGGAGGGATCTCTTATGGTTGAGCATTTGCGGAGTGAGGACAACATCGCAGACATCTTCACAAAGCCGCTGCCGAAGGGGCCATTTACACGGTTACGGGGACTGCTGGGTTTGGTCACCACTTCTCACTTCAAGGGGGAGTGTTGAAATTGTGAAGTGAAAGTGAGGGTTGTTCAGGCAGACCGCGCGGCTTGGGCGGACAGTCCTGCGGACTGATGGTGCGGCCTGGGCGGTCTGATGTTGCGGCCTGGTGATGGAGACCAGCCAGTTCGGCTAGTTCTGCAGTTGGCTAGTTTCCTGGAGTAACAGAGCGGAGAGGTGGTGTATCCGCGGGAGGGGCGGACTCATTCTGAGTTCGCGGAGTCCGCTTGATGCGGACTGCTTTTGGAGATTGGGAGATCAGCTTTGGCATGTGCCCTTGCTCTAGTGGTACAGTTAAGAGGTAACCGCAGAGTTTGGTTTTGATCGTAGAGTCCGCAATATCCACTGGTTGTCTGAGTGGCATGTGTCTTTGGTCGTAGACAATGTTTATTGTGGGGTGTTGCGACGTCCGCTGGCATGCTGACTGGCTTCCTGTCCGGCCTCCTTTGATAGCAAGCGGATAGGCTAGTGTCCGGCCTTGTCCATGCGGACTGGGCAGACTGCTTTGTGCTAGCTGCGGACTGGGGTGGTGTTTCTATCTAATAAGACGGTGACTACACTCCTCCCCGCGCCTATAAATAGGACCCCCCTGTGACATCATAATTAACTGAATAAACAGTAAGTTGAACGTGAGTTAATAGCTGCGGGCTCAGATTTTCTGTCCGCGCGGTTTGAGAAGGTTAACCGGTTCGCTGTTTGCAAGTTGTGCGGCTAGCACTGAGAAGCCAGGATTTTGGTGCTGACTGCGGTCAGGGATCAGTGAAGCTTGCGGTTAACAATCAGCGATTTTGCAGCAGGTCGCATTTGCGGCTAGCTGGTCTTCTCTCCAGCTTTCCAGTTCAATAACTTGTCCGCCGGTTTCGGCGGTCTGTTCTTCAGTTCGGCAGCGGCTCTTGTTCGCAGACTCTGGCAGCTAGGCAACCTCTGCGGTTAGGCGGCTTGCAGAGAGCGGACAAGGTGTTCAGCAGAATAATGGGTAGTCCGCGCGACCTCGCGGTCTCAGCGGACTTCGCTGTTCAGTTCGCCAAGGGCGGCGGTCTCGGCGGTCTCAGCTTCTGTCTGCCTGATTTGTTTGTTTTTTTTGTTTCTAGCTTCCTTATTTTACTTGGCGAAATCATGTCTCGCCATGTATACCTCTTGCTGTAATGAAGATTGTTAATACTTGATCTGCTTGTTGCTTTTCTTGCATCTGGTTTATTGAGCTCGGTTTATGGTTGGAGTGTTCTTGCGCCTGGTTCCCGCTTTCCGTTTGATCAAGTTGTTATCTTGATAGCTCTGAAAGTTTTACTTAGTATCAGAGCTATCTCCTGGTCATCTTGAGAAATTTTAACAAAGAGAAAATATCTAATAAAACAACTCAGAGTGCTTCAAGCCAAATAAGCTCACTCCAATCAAAATTCGAGTAAATACAGCAATATTTTTTCTTTTTTATTTCAAAAAATCGCGCACAATACTATTATAAACATGTTACAGCATAACAAAATGTGAATGTTGCTTAAATACACTCATGCTTACTCAATTTAAAACTATATTTCTAGGTGTAGACGACCTCATTACCAAATAAATGAACCTAAAGTTGGCTTGAAACACACTCAATTCTTTTTTAGGATAACTAAGACAATATTTTGTACAATTCTTTCGTGAGAGTCTCAGAGGCATTACCTCAGCTACCTGGCGGACAATGAAAAGCAACCAGTGAATCTTCCCTGCAACTTGCATCAGGGTGAGCACCACTCTGCTCGGAACCAAACCTATCAAAATTAAACCCTACAAAAATGAGACAAAAGCATACCATAAAATAGATTTAAAAAAAATGAATTTTAATACATAACCTACCCAAGGCTGCATGGAATACTTCAAGTATGGCGGCAGTTTGAAGAAAACCTTCTCAAAATCAAAAGTCGTATCATGAAAAACTTAAAAATAGAGTCTGAATTGTGAGGAATGGAACTATGGAGTGAAGTAAGGGTGGATAGTTACAGATGAGATCGCCGGAAGCGGCATAGGCTCCATGGATAGACTTGGTTATAAAGAGGCGGCGCAGAAGACCGGCGAGAGCCAGAGACCTGTATACAGAGAAAGAAGATGAATACCAGTAGCAGGTTTGAGCAAATGGAAGGGAAGGAGAAAAAAGGGCAGAAATTTCTGACCATCCAACGCACTGCAAGAGGTTGTAGGATAGTAAATAAAGCTTCGAAACTAGCATTTTTATGCTAAGAAAGGAGGGGGACGAACAAAAAGAGGGAGACAGATAAAGGTTACTCGAAAATTTTCAGAACAAACGGACTCTTAACAGTTGTTAAAAGCAATGCAGTTTTAGGGCTTTTAGCCATGGCACCACAATTTCTCCTCATTTTGCATTAAATTTACTCTTCAAAAAATACAAATCACAATGCACTAACTTGTACCGCATTTTCCTCTAATTTATGATGTTGGGCTTCTAAAGACATCAACACTGGTGGAGCCTTCCGCTTCTTCGGTATCATCTCTAACGGAATGTGTTTCACCACTGCCGGCGAGCGGAGAACGGTGGTCGTTGCGAAAGAACGAGCAGATTGCTTCTCTTTGTTGAAGATTATTGCGTTGAAATCGCATCTATTGTAGAATGAATGATCACTTGGATGTTTCCAACCACTATTTGATTCATTATCACAACCAGTTGTACTCGTTTTCAATCATTTACTTTTATTTTTATAGGAACATGAAGATCACAATTATTTGGGGAATAAATTCCATGACTTTTGCATAAAGTATTTTTCATGAAAACTACAAAGATTTAAGCAACATTTTTAATGCTTTTTTTGTATCAAGTATTTAGCCTATTTGATTGATATTCATATTGCAATTCAATCAAAATCTATTTTTATTCAAATTTTAAGTGTGGTGTCTTTATCTCAATTGCGGTGTGATTAATAATGTGCGGTGTTTTTAACATGTGAAATTCTGTGGTGCTTTAAACAAAGCGATGCGACTAGCCAAAAGTGCGGTGCTTTTAATAATTCCATTATATTAATAGGATTGGTATATTACAATTTTACTAGAGATAAAAAAAATTATTTAATATTTACAATGAATGGTGATGAAGTATATTGACATATATCTCAAAGCGATTTGAAATGTATATGTGTTGCGGTGGGGGAAGGATAGGAAATCGAGGAGAAGGAAGGAGAGAGAGGAAATACAAGTAAAAAAGATTAATTTCATTGCTAAGCGCTTTGGTTACAACTGGCAGTATTAACCGAGGTACAATCTTTATGTTACCGTTAATAACGGTGTAGCCAACTATGTGGCGTTATATTACAAATCATACTTAGCTACATATAACGTTACAGTATGCTTTGAGATGTGTGCGTTTATCTATTTGAACTGTTGAACACTTGTATTTTACGATCAATTGCATCACCACACTTCGAATGTCTCACCGGTTAATCATTGGATGGCTTGTGAAGAGGGATTAGAGAATGTAAAATAACTCTGGGTTTAAGGCTTTGTTTGGAGAGACTTATTTTCACCGGTCAAGCGATTACGACTGCATAACCGCTTGACCGGTGAAAATAAGTCTCCCCAAACGGAGCCTAAATGTCAAGTGCGTTTTCATGGTATGCAAACAGTCAAAATATTATTGTGTTTTTTGGAAGTCATATTATTGCACTAATAATCCTCTATAACAAACTTCTTCTCTTGTGTCAAGTAATTATTATATTACTATTTCTATATTGTATTCGTGTATGTGTATCCCTATTGATTTTAAATTATATTTTACTATTTCTTATTAGCTAATGTGTATCTAAATGGACAAAAAGAACCAGTTACTTCAAGATAATGTTTGGGGTGTGATGAAATTAGCAAGTTATGCATAGAGGCTCAGGCAGATCTTCAAATCTTTGCTAATGGTAAGTTGCAAGATTAGTTTAATTTCTCACATAGTAATACTAGTCTCTCTCAATTCTTCAAATTGATGTTGAAAGGGATTTGCTAAGGGCAAGAACTATTTGCCCCTTTATGTTGCAATGTTCGACAGAAATTTCTCTCTTTCTCACCAGATCTCGAGTATATTGCAATTTAAGTTTTGTTTGGTTCGGCGTTTCGCCGCCGTCGTTTGGAGCAAACGTCGTCGGATGGAGGGTAAACAAACGTCCGCCGTCGGCGTTTGCTCCGTTTGCGCCCGCAGCAAGGAGGAAACATCTCCGATCCACTCCGTTTTGACCCCCACCTCCCCCCCTCCGGTTTCAAAGTGGCGTTTAGACCCACCGAATGCACCTACTACCGCCGAACCAAATATAGCCTTAAGCTCCGGGTGTTTGGTTTTATTGTGAAAATGAGACTGTGGGCTAGGGCGATGACATACGTATTATCAACTTTTATTTCTGCGGCTATTTCGGAATCATTATTTAGTTCTTTTAGAATTCTCTTAAGTCACACACAGTTCATTGTTGCTTCACTTAGGGCAACATATTCCGCCTCCGTGGAGGACAGAGCAACAAACTATTTGTCTTGCCTCAAGTAATTGTTATTGATGAGGTTTCTCAAAAATAGTTTGGTCAACCCAAAGATTTTTTGTTGTGACCTCGATCGGCTAGCCAACATAATTCTGACGGGATCATTTTAGCGCAATTTTGAATCCATTTGACCACTCAAACGGACACCGAAACACGCGGGGGCACGCCCGCGAAAGTAACGCATCGAGCGTGCACTCGCAAGCCAAACACTCAAACCACGTGCACAAGCTGCACACAACTGTAACGCCCTGAATTTTCGATAATTATTTTAATCATCATAAAGACGAAAGGGCGTTACTTTTGTGCGGAGTTAACTGTACGCCGTATTTCGTACAATTTTGTGTATGTTTGGTTAAGTTGACTTTCAACACATTTTTGTATGTAAGTAAAATACCCGTATTTGGAAACTTACCGGAATTGAGATTGTAAACTTTAGAAGAAAAAATTTAATTAATTAATTTTACGTATGTTTGTCAAGTTTCGTTGCAATCCGAGCTATATTTGAAGCTCGGTGAATTTGCAAAAATTGAAAGAATTATCGTTTGTCGTAAACTTTGGAAAATCATAACTCGAGAACGGCCCGCCGAATTTTGATTTTGGTTTCGTCGTTGGATTCGTAGCGCCGGTATTTTCCTTTGATGATAAATTTATCGGAAACGGAGTGAGTTTTAGTCACCTATCGCTAAAATAAAATTTAAGTTATATATATATATAATAATAATATTTTTATTCCTATTTCTTAAATAAAAAACGAACCCAGTTATTAGGGCTTTCGGTATCCGTCGATCCAGAGAGCAAGCAGGGAGAGCACTGTTCTGGAATCCTTCCGATCAAAGCCACGAGAGCACCAGTGCACGAAAACTTCGCAAAAATATAGATCCGAAAAGCTCTCATAGAGCTCTATACCTGCAAGGTTAGTATATTTGTTTTGTGGATTCTTGGTTATGGGGTGAGCATCCCTAACTTTTGGTTTTAGCCCAAATCCTTCCATATTTTTTTCATGTATTTCTTTCAATCCTTTGACGTGGAACACTTAGGAGATTGAAAAACGATAAATTTGAGACAAGTGATGGTCTATTCATCTTGCTTCGTTTTCTCTTAAATCTTTTTTTCTTTTTTATCTTCATATCTGATTAAATATATATTTTTTCTCCTATCTATTTATCATATGTTAAACCCATAACGAATGTTGCTTTGATATCTGTCTAGGAAAAAAATTTTGTAAGATGAAATTATTGTGTTAGGTTAGGTTTTTTTGCGGCCGGTTTTTCCCCGGCTCGGATCGGACTGCCTTAGCTAGAAATTGGTCTGGTCGTGCAAATTGTCAATGAAAAGCAGTAGCAAATGACAAAAGATTTTTTTGACGTAGAAAGCCCGAAAAGGGTGGAAAACCACGAATTGAATCTGTGTCGGACCAAAATACACTATTTCGTTAAAGTTTACACGAGTTAAGATTATTTCTCAAATGGTGATAGTCCACCTCTTCGTTACAACTTCAGAATGTGAAAACATCGGAAAGTAAGTTTATGTCCTTGGAGCCTTGTTGGGAACGCTCTAGTGGGAAAATCACATTGGTGAAGGTGACGGCGCCTACGCGGGGGCGCCGGGGCGGCCGTAAGTGGGGTTACCCGCGCGGGGGTGGTTGCGCGCCTGGGCACTCACGCGGGGGAGGCCGCGTGGTGGAACGCGGGCGGGACCGCGCGCGCACACACGGGAAAAGCGTGCAGAGACACCCACGCGAGGGCAACGTGCAAGATCGCTGACGTGGGGTCGCCTGCGCGGGGGTCATCCGTACAAGTTCGCGCGGGGGGACCCGCGCACGTGCGGCTACCTCCACGGGGTTGTCCGCTCATGCTTGCGCAGGTGCGTGCGGGCTACTTTTTGTGGGCGTTCAGTTCTGCAGGGGTTTTTCCTGGTTGTTTGTTTTTGTGCTAACACCCGTCTTCTTTGCAGGTGTCGAAGGGTAGCGCTCCGTCACGGTAGATGTGTTTTCCCTTGACTCTGAGCCTTGCCCGAGTGAACAGTTGGAGGAAACGCTTTGGGATTTTGCCGAACATGGAAGTCGTGATCCCATCCCCGTTGGCGCATTTAAAATCCTCTTTTGGGTCACTTTACAATCACAGAGGGATATATGAAGGGGGCTTTTGGGTTCCTCTTACTGAGGATGCGATCGCAATTTTCCAGTTCTACGACATTTCGGTTACACCACATTCTTTAGTGGGGTTGACGAGGATCATGGGACTGTTATGCTTTTCAAGAGCTTGGCTCCTATATGTCGGTTCGACTTTTCCGCAAATGTGCAAAGTTTGCCTCGGTCCTGGTGACCGAATTGAGGTGCGTAACAACAAGAGGTGGTTGTCGTTCAAAGAGAAGCCTGACCACCGTCATGGGGGAACATTTTTCAGGTTTGTCAAGAACCCGTGGAAGCTGCTTGAGATTTGGCGGGAGCTTTCGGATCGCTGCCGCCATCTGGAGGGGAAGGAGTATGACTTTTCTCCTTTGTTGGGCTTCGAGGATCCGCATGAGCTGGGTGTCGCTCTTTGCAAGATTAGTGCTTTTGTTGTTGAGAAAAGGTTGGTTCTTGCAAGCCTCTTGACAGATGCGGAGTAGAGCTGTGTCATTCTCCTAGTGCGAGGAAAGAAGAAAAAGCTGGATTTTCATAGAAACGGGGGGAAGGCAGGTCATCCTCCACCGCCCCCGAGGTTATTATTGAGTTACTGATAACTGTCACGATGACCATGTCGTTGATCCGCCACCTACTGAGACTGAAGATTAACCAGAGTTACCTGCAGATGAGCCAGCTCCTCTAGAGGACCCGGAGCTTCCGCTAGTGACAGCGAAGGGCAAGAGGCAGGAATGCTCTGCTTGTTGAGCACTTCTCCCGAAGGTACGTTTATTGCTCCTATTGTTTCCCCCTTTGGTTTGTTTTTACGTATTGAAATAATTTATTCCTTGCTTTTGCAGATGGACAAGATGCATGAGATCGTGCTTTCTTAGAACAACGGTTATGTGATTGCAAAAGTTGAGTTTTTCTTCTTGCGGATGAAACTGGTCATGTCTAAGGACTCTTTGTCAGCTGCTCGGAAGAAGAAGGAGAAGGTTCTTTGTTTGATGGTTAATGCGGAGTCCCAGTTGTCTTCTTCCCTTGCTGAGATCGAGACTCTCCGGAGAAGCTGAGTGTGGCTGACCCAGAGATCAAGGCTCTTCGCGGGAGGCTGGTTGCAGCCAAAGAGACCCTTGTAGAGTCGCTCTATTGTACTGAGGTTGCAGACGCTGTGATGTCGCAAGAGGAGGTGGAGGTAGAGTAGCTGAAAAAGGAGAAGGCTCAACTGACCGCAAAGCTGAAGGACGTTGATGTCATTCGAGCGTCAACAGTGGCCAAGTATAAAAGGTTTGATGACTTTGAGATGGTGCGATCTCGTATCGTAGACGAGGCCCTCTCTGAGAACTGGGGTTCGTCCGTGTGGAGGTAGCAAAGAGCCTTTGTTCGTTCGCGCCTTTGGAGGATCGGGGCCCGTCCGGGTGGAGATGGTGAAGAACCTTTGTTTGTTTGAGCCTCAAGAGGACCGAAGTCTGTCCGGGTCGAGGTGGAGAAGAAACTTTATTCGTTCACGCCTTAGGAGAATGGGGGTCCGTCCCGGTGGAGGTGGCAAAAAACCTTTGTTTATTCACGCCTTAGGAGGACAGGGGTCCGTCCGGGTAGAGGTGGTCAAGAACCTTTATTCGTTTACGCCTCAGGAGGATTGGGGTCCGTTTGGGTGGAGATGGAGAAGAACCTATGTTCATTCGCTCCTCAGGTGTACCGGGGTCCGTCCGGGTGGAGATGGCATAGAACCTTTGTTCGTTCGCGCCTCAGGAGAATCAGGGTTTATCAAGGTGGAGGTGGCAAAGAACCTTTATTTGTTCGTGCCTCAAGAGGAATGAGGTACGTCCGGGTGGAGGTGTTGAAGAACCTTTGTTTGTTCATGCCTCGAGAGAACTAAGGTTTGTCCAAATGAAGGTACAGATGGAACTTTGTCCATCTCACCTGGGAGGTGCAGACGAACCTTTGTCCATCTCACTTGGAAGGTGGAGGACTTTTGCCCATCACACCTAGCAGGTGCAAAAAAAACATCCGTTTATCTCGCCTAAAAGGTGCAGAAGGACTTTCATCCATCTCGCCTGGGAGGTATAAAAGAACTTTCGTCCATCTCATCTGGAAGGTGCAGAAGGACCTTCATCCATCTTGTCTGGGAGGTAAAGAAGGACTTTAGTCCATCCCACATGGGAGGTGCAGAAGGTCTTTCATTCATCTCACCGCAGAGCTACCGAGGTTGTAAATGGTTGTCACATTTAACAAAACTGAAATTAGGTTGACCATTACTGAATGAAAGTACAGGGGTACGCAAGCTCGACCGTATGAATTTTATTCTGATAATGATGGAATATATACTACGGGCGGCGGTGGAGTTCACTTGGCGTACTCTGTGCGTCATGTCTTGATATGGCACCTGGAAGATGCATCCCGCGAGAAGATGTCCAACGTGATGCCTTGAGCTAGTGCATCAGCGCGAAACGCTCTCAGTATTAGCCCATGGAGGATGGCATTGCAAGTTGAGGTGGCTTGTATGATGATAAATTGAACGTCATATGTGTCCAACACTTGAGGGACTCCCAAAGTTACTGGTAGGATGATGTTTCCCAAGATGGAGATCGTCGGGTGTCCTACTGTAACGCCCCCATTCGTCACATGGAATATAACAGAGGGTCCAGCCGGGGCCCCACGCCATATTTCACAGACAAACGAGAGAGCCACTTGAGAGTATCAAAAACCTGTCTACACGCATCCTAACGCAGAGCATTCTAGCGGAAGATTATTAAGTTATAGAACTCAAAATACTGAATGTCCACACTATATAAATATCACATTTATATATAATACCAGGAATGTTTACACGAATACACCGCACACGGCCTTAAGGCCTTACAGGTTCCTCTTTACAAATATATAAGTTCATACATCGGCACGCAGGCCGGCCACACATGAAATCCAACACTTCGCACGGCCTTCAAGGGCCTACCAGCAGCATGGGCTTCTGCCCGCTCAATCCAATCAGCCCGCAACACCTGCATATGGACGTCCACCCCATGGGTGATAAACAAAGCAACGGTCAGCATTCAACTGACCAATTATAACGACCCTACCCCTTACCCGGGGCAGTGGTTCCTTCCCTGCATGTAAAGCAATCACAATATATATATCACACACAACATCACAAACGCCGGCCTCAATGCCAGACGCTCCGTGCACTCAGGACACATTTATGGTTTGTACTTGGTAGGCGGGCATAAGCCTCCAAACCCCTGTTGAAGACCTCACGCACCCGTCTCACTCAGAGGTACGCACCTCACCAAAACCCGTGAGCACTACCAGTCGACCTACCCACGTAGTGTAACAAGCCTAGGGAATTCGCCCTGCTGCTTTGCTACCAATCGACCGCTCATCCGATCTTAACATCGCCACTTGGTGGAATGGGCATAAGCCTCCAAACCCCTGTTGAAGACCTCATACGCCCACCCACTCAGAGGTGTCCGCACTCCAACAACCAGCTCTTAACAAGCATACAACCAAAGGAGCTATGCAAAGCATCCTTCACACCAAGCACATCGTCTTCACCATCTCCGCAGGCTAAACGATGAATACACGGAGTCTTCTCCGGTTCGCAATATAAACATCACCAATCCCGACATACGTCTGGATGGGCTTCACATAGCATGCCTATGCCGTACTACATACTTCCGGCTCTAGATGCAGACTCAACTGCTGGAATCGCTTACGCTTTTCCATCTCTTGATGGAGGATCCCATGCACATGCATAAACAAAGGGCTTCACCTGCCCAAGGAAGAAAGACCGTTACCCTTGATGATCGCTTCGGCGCCATGGAAGAACTAGCCGGATGGAAATCACCGCAGCGGCCTTGCCTCCGCAACGCTGAACTCGGCTCTCGATTCGGACCAACGAAGCTCCACCAGCGGCCGAAAAGCTCCTCCTCCTCCTCCAAGCTCTCCTCTCTTTCTTCTCTTTAGAAAGAGAATGGATAAGTGAGAATGAGATTTCATCTCAATCCACGGCCATATAGAAGCTGGAAAGGCTTTGGACCACAAGATCCAAATAGAAGGAAACGAACGGCCGAGATTTGCTCTGAAAAACATTTCAACAGGCCTGACACGCCCTGTGACACGCCCGTGTCACAGGCCGTGTACCCCCAGTCGGTTAGCAACCGACTCAAAAGATACCAGAACACGGTCTTGGACACGCCCGTGTCGGACCTGACACGCCCGTGTCAGTCAATCGACACGCCCGTGTCACCCCTGTAACACGGCCTTACACAATTGCCAAAACGACCAGAGAAGTACACGGCCAAGGAACACGCCCGTGTCCATGGCCGTGTCCCTCAAGCTCGACTATCGTCGACGTCGACCGCTGCCCCACGCTCGTCGACCAAGCCTGGACACGCCCTGGAACACGCCCGTGTTCCAGGCCGTGTCGCTGCTTGACGACCGCCAACCGCCAGGTCGACACCTCGACACGCCCAGGATGGACACGTGTCGGACACGCCCTGGGACACGCCCGTGTCCCAGGCCGTGTCAAGCGACACGCCGCCCGACCTTGCCGCCTGCAAGTCGCGCCAACACACACGACACCTGGCTGGACACGCCCCCCTACACGCCCGTGTCGCCGGGCGTGTCAGCCCCCCTCAACAATTGTCGAGAACAATTTGTTGAGTAAACGATCCCGAGCAACCCGAGCAAGACACGCCCTGGGACACGCCCGTGTCCCAGGCCGTGTCAGCCTACAAAAACTCCATTTTGTCTTGGGGATATTTGGGGTGTTACAACCCTCCCCTCCTTAAAGAAATTTCGCCCCGAAATTTAGCGCAACACACATGTATCAACACAACCACACTGTTGCGATACAAACCAAAACGATCCAGGTTTAGAGCTCAGAGGCCGCAGCTTGTCTCGCCCCATGGAATCGTACCGCCGCAACTGTTTGTCACAAACATAGATACATACATACAATATAACAAAAGATAATAAAGTGCAACTTCACTTTATTTCGGCTTCTCTGCATCTCGCAGAATCCGTTTCGCGACTTCCATTAAGTCCAAAGCACGGATTTGCTGTTCTGCAGTCCTTCATAGAACCTATTCGTCTTTCGCGCCTCTTCCGAAAACGTCGACCCCGCATACCGACCAAGTCTGGTAAACTCATGCAGGTAATCGTCTACGGTCTTCTCACCCTGCACCAGACGCTGAAATTCATTTTCCATTGCAATTCTCTGCGACATTGGCAAGTATTTCGCCCAGAATAATCTGGAGAATTCGTCCATCGATATGTCGCCCAGGTCTCTACCTCTCAACTGGTGCAACTCGATCTCATCCCACCAAAGCCTCGCCTCTCCTTCCAGTAGGAAAGTGGCTAACGGGACTTTCTGCTCCTCACTAAGCATTACTCTCCATGCTAAAACGGCAAACAAACCGAATAGACACACACACATTCCTAGTGGACATTCTTGAGTTCAATTATGCGCTCCCAACTCAACCCTAACCTCTGATACCAAAGTTGTAACGCCCCCATTCGTCACATGGAATATAACAGAGGGTCCGGCCGGGGCCCCACGCCATATTTCACAGACAAACGAGAGAGCCACTTGAGAGTATCAAAAACCTGTCTACACGCATCCTAACGCAGAGCATTCTAGCGGAAGATTATTAAGTTATAGAACTCAAAATACTGAATGTCCACACTATATAAATATCACATTTATATATAATACCAGGAATGTTTACACGAATACACCGCACACGGCCTTAAGGCCTTACAGGTTTCTCTTTACAAATATATAAGTTCATACATCGGCACGCAGGCCGGCCACACATGAAATCCAACACTTTGCACGGCCTTCAAGGGCCTACCAGCAGCATGGGCTTCTGCCCGCTCAATCCAATCAGCCCGCAACACCTGCATATGGACGTCCACCCCATGGGTGATAAACAAAGCAACGGTCAGCATTCAGCTGACCAATTATAACGACCCTACCCCTTACCCAGGGCAGTGGTTCCTTCCCTGCATGTAAAGCAATCACAATATATATATCACACACAACATCACAAACGCCGGCCTCAATGCCAGGCGCTCCGTGCACTCAGGGCACATTTATGGTTTGTACTTGGTAGGCGGGCATAAGCCTCCAAACCCCTGTTGAAGACCTCACGCACCCGTCTCACTCAGAGGTACGCACCTCACCAAAACCCGTGAGCACTACCAGTCGACCTACCCACATAGTGTAACAAGCCTAGGGAATTCGCCCTGCTGCTTTGCTACCAATCGACCGCTCATCCGATCTTAACATCGCCACTTGGTGGAATGGGCATAAGCCTTCAAACCCCAGTTGAAGACCTCACACGCCCACCCACTCAGAGGTGTCCGCACTCCAACAACCAGCTCTTAACAAGCATGCAACCAAAGGAGCTATGCAAAGCATCCTTCACACCAAGCACATCGTCCTCACCATCTCCGCAGGCTAAACGATGAATACACGGAGTCTTCTCCGGTTCGCAATATAAACATCACCAATCCCGACATACGTCTGGATGGGCTTCACACAGCATGCCTATGCCGTACTACATACTTCCGGCTCTAGATGCAGACTCAACTGCTGGAATCGCTTACGCTTTTCCATCTCTTGATGGAGGATCCCATGCACATGCATAAACAAAGGGCTTCACCTGCCCAAGGAAGAAAGACCGTTACCCTTGACAATCGCTTCGGCGCCATGGAAGAACTAGCCGGATGGAAATCACCGCAGCGGCCTTGCCTCTGCAACGCTGAACTCGGCTCTCGATTCAGACCAACGAAGCTCCACCGGCGGCCGGAAAGCTCCTCCTCCTCCTCCTCCAAGCTCTCCTCTCTTTCTTCTCTTTAGAAAGAGAATGGCTAAGTGAGAATGAGATTTCATCTCAATCCACGGCCATATAGAAGCTGGAAAGGCTTTGGACCACAAGATCCAAATAGAAGGAAACGAACGGCCGAGATCTGCTCTGAAAAACATTTCAACAGGCCTGACACGCCCTGTGACACGCCCGTGTCACAGGCCGTGTACCCCCAGTCGGTTAGCAACCGACTCAAAAGATACCAGAACACGGTCTTGGACACGCCCGTGTCGGACCTGACACGCTCGTGTCAGTCAATCGACACGCCCGTGTCACCCCTGTAACACGGCCTTACACAATTGCCAA
Source organism: Platanthera zijinensis (assembly GCA_039513925.1). Classification (NCBI taxonomy): domain Eukaryota; kingdom Viridiplantae; phylum Streptophyta; class Magnoliopsida; order Asparagales; family Orchidaceae; genus Platanthera; species Platanthera zijinensis. The sequence goes on along the minus strand of CM077085.1, from coordinate 53,822,261 downwards.
AACGACCAGAGAAGTACACGGCCAAGGAACACGCCCGTGTCCATGGCCGTGTCCCTCAAGCTCGACTATCGTCGACGTCGACCGCTGCCCCACGCTCGTCGACCAAGCCTGGACACGCCCTGGAACACGCCCGTGTTCCAGGCCGTGTCGCCGCTTGACGACCGCCAACCGCCAGGTCGACACCTCGACACGCCCAGGATGGACACGTGTCGGACACGCCCCGGACACGCCCTGGGACACGCCCGTGTCCCAGGCCGTGTCAAGAGACACGCCGCCCGACCTTGCCGCCTGCAAGTCGCGCCAACACACACGACACCTGGCTGGACACGCCCCCCGACACGCCCGTGTCGCCGGGCGTGTCAGCCCCCCCCCTCAATAATTGTCGAGAACAATTTGTTGAGTAAACGATCCCGAGCAACCCGAGCAAGACACGCCCTGGGACACGCCCGTGTCCCAGGCCGTGTCAGCCTACAAAAACTCCATTTTGTCTTGGGGATATTTGTGGTGTTACACCTACAGCGTGCGTGCCTCCCGAACCAAGCTCGATGTCTCTGTATGGGATTCCTAGATAGAGTAGAGTTGATAAGAACAATTCATTGGCGGACACATCGCCATCGATCAATATCCTTTTTACTTTGACTTGTGGGCTTCCGAGGGTCGTGTAACGACTCCACCCGTTAAATAACATATAATAGAAGGTCCGACCGGGGCCCCACACTATATGCTACAAGCAGATGGTGAGGTCACAGGATAATACCATCAATGCATCCTAACACAGAGTATGCTAGCAAAATAGATACAAAAGTAGCTGAACTCATAGCAGGAATATCCACCATATATATATAAACCAACATTATATACAACCACTCAAACGAGGGCATAGCAAATACTACATTTTGGCCTTAAGGCCTTACAGTTCTTCTTGAAACAGTATGGATTACAGACATCCGCGCGTAGGTCGGCCATACATGAATAACAGAAAATACAAAAGCTAGCCTTCAAGGGCTAGTAGCAACAACAAGAGCGACAACAGCAGTAGCAGGGGCATCAGCCCTTCATTTTCTGCTCGGCTCTCCAGCACCTGCATAGGGACAATCCACCTAGAAGGTGTCAAATAAGACAACAGTCAGCATTCAGCTGACCAATTTATAACAATCCTACCCCTTTCCTGGGGCAGAGGCATTCCTTCCCTGCAGAGCAAATAGCAATTGACAGATAATATACATATTGTGCTCTCACGCACAAGCAATCCATCACAACCGTCGGCCACCCGGCCCGACGATCTGTGCTCTCAGGCACACTTTTGGGTACACCGGCGAACCGGGATCAACACCAATGAGCATTTAGTCTGAATGGCGCGCAGAACTAAGACTCTCATTATGCTACTGACGAAAGCCCAATGCCTTGGCACTTCCTTGTACAGTCAACATAACGTAGGTATAGATCCACCACCCCCGTTTCTCAACTCACCTTGCCCTCACCAAACACATCGTACTTGCGGCTATAACAAAAGGCGCGGGTCGGCTTCACCTTTCCTGTTCGGCACGAGGCCTTTTAGAGCTCGCAGCTCCCAATCGCCATAACGTCCACCAAGGACTGGCGTCAAAATAAACACACTGTCCAACTAGGACTGGCTTCATCGTCCATCAAGAACTGACTACATCGTAGCCACAACACAAACATCATAAGGGCATTTTCCTAGAGTTCCACAATCCAGTACTTCCTGCTACTCTCCTTCACAGGCATAACCCAACGACCCCACTAACTACACGAGTATACGCAGAGTCTTCTCTGGTGCATAAATGCAACATCACCAATCCAGACCAACATGTCCAGATGGGCTTCACATAGCATGCCTATCCCGTACTACACTTTTCCGGGTCTATATGCAGACTCAAGCTGGGGATAGCAACTATCAACCACTGGAATCACTCACTTTTTCCACCTTTTGGTGGAGAGGATTCCTTACTCATGCATAAAGGAGGACTTCACATGTCTAAGAAGGAAGATCGTTACACTTGACGATCTCTTGGGAGCCATCGAAAATCTGGCCAGTTGGAAAGCACCGCAGCAGCTTTGCCTCCACTAAACTAGCCTCGGATCTTGAATCGGACCGCGGGAGCACCACCAAAGCCTTGCTCTTCTCCTCCTTCTCTTTCCTCCCAGCTTTCTCTTTTTCTCTCTTGATAAGAATGAGAGAAGAGGCTAACACTCAGCCTTATCACTGCAGGAAAGGACCTGGGCCATTGGATCCAAATAGAAATAATTGGATGGCCAAGATCTGCCCAAAATTCCATTTTTGACTTGACACGGCCTATGACACGCCCGTGTCCCAGGCCGTGTCCCCCAAGCTGTGTACGAACCGACTCAAAATGAACCAGAACACGGGCTCCAACAAGCCCGTGTCATAGGGCAGACACGCTCGTGTCCACTTTGACATGGCCGTGTGACTGGCCGTGTCACCTTTTCAACACAGGCCCAAATCACCCGAGAAGCACACGGCTAAGGCAAATGCCCGTGTCCCTGGCCGTGTGCCCAACACGCCCCCGTGACACGCCCGTGTCACAGGCCGTGTTCCACACTCAACGCCACTCAACGTCATTCCTCTCAGTGCCACTCAACGCCACTCAATATTCTACCGAGCAGGACATGCCCTGGGACACGCCCATGTCCCAGGCCATGTCGCCTCTCGACGATCAGTTCTCGAGAACTCAAGTTGATGCCTCGAGAAAGGGCATGCCCTGGGACACGCCCGTGTCCCAGGCCGTATGCTTGGACACGCCCTGGGACACGCCTGTGTCCCAGGCCGTGTCACGCAGCCTGACTCCATCTTAAGAGTTTGGGGTGTTACAATCCTCCCCCCTTAAGATAAATTTCGTCCTGAAATTTGTACTCAGCAAATAAACAGGAATCACAAAGCTATAACATTAAACAAGCTATTATAACAAAATATACACGGTCAACAGTTTATACAAAAAGTTCGGGAAACTCAGTTCGCATAGTCTGCTCACGCTCCCATGTTAGCTCCTCTCGGCCACAATTGTCCCACCGGACTTTGACCATCCCGATTATCTTGTTCCGCAACTGTTTCTCGGCTCGATCCTCGATCTGAATGGGTCTAACCTTCGTCCTTAGCCCACAGTCGACCGGTACACGATCATTCTCAACTATTTGAGCTGGATACTTGACGGCTTTGCGAAGTACTGAGATGTGGAAGACATCATGCAATCCACTCAACTCTGCTGAAAGCGCTAGCTGATAAGCAGCCTCCCCGACTCGCTCCACCACTTCAAACGGACCAAGGTATCTGGGACTTAGCTTTTTCAATCGCCGAATCCGAGATACGCCTTTGAAGGGTTTGATCTTCAAATAGACCCATTCGCCCACCGCGAACTCCACGTTCTGATGCTTGGCGTTGTAGTACTTTTCTTGTCGATCTTGGGCTATCAATAGCCTCTCCCGAATAGAGCGTATTATCGAGGTAGCTTCTTCGACTTCCTTTCGCCCATTCAGCTTGGATTCGCCTACCTCCGCCCAAGCTAATGGTGTACGACATTTACGACCATATAGAGCCTCAAACGGTGCCATACCGATGCTCGCTTGGTAACTATTATTATAGGCAAATTCAACCAAGTAAATGTACTCTTCCCATTTCTTACCGAAATCTAGGGCGCACATACGAAGCATATCTTCCGTCGTCCTGTTGGTTCGCTCAGTCTGGCCATCCGTCTGGGGGTGAAAGGCCGTACTGAATGTTAATTTTGTACCCAACATTTGATGAATTAACCTCCAATCAGTTGAGGTGAATCGCCCATCACGATCACTGACAATGCTCCGAGGAACACCGTGTAGTCGAACAATCTGTTCCACATAGAGTTTAGCCAAGGTTTCCACTGAAGCATCTCTCTTGTTTGGAAGGAAGTGAGCCACTTTTGTCAACCGGTCTACAATCACCCAGATAGAGTCATGACTGTGTTGAGACCTCGGCAACCTGTGCACGAAATCCATTGAAATATCATCAAACCTCCACTCCGGAATCGGTAACGACTTCAGGAAACCACCAGGCTTCTGGCATTCCGCTTTTACCAAAGCACAAGTGTGACATTCTGCCACATAACATGCTATGTCTTTCTTTAGTCCAGGCCACCAGAACAACTTTTTCATGTCTCTGTACATTTTTGTGCTCCCAGGGTGAATTGAGTACTTGGCAAAATGCGCTTCGTACATCAATTCTTCTCTCAACTTCCCTGTACTTGGGACGCACAATCAACCATCTTTTCGCAACAATCCATCATCCCAGGAGAATTGGTCACCAGGACCATCCTTTGCATAGCATTGGAGACTTTCATCAAGCTCCGTTGCTCGCCGAACTCTATCCGCAAGGTCATATTGAACCTCCATCCAGTTCAAACACGCGTCGGTCGTAGCATCCTTGTCAACACAAGATATCTCTAACGCTTCCAACTCCTGGATTAGCCGCACATCATGCCTCTGCAACCAGTTTGCCCGTACTGGCGCCCTACGACTCAAAGCATCAGCGATCACATTTCCCTTCCCGGGCGTATAGTGAATATCGAAAGTGTAGTCCCCAAGGAACTCCATCCACCTCCGTTGTCGCATATTCAGATCCTTCTGATCTAACAAATACTTTAGGCTCTTGTGATCTGTATAGATATCTACTTTAACGCCATAAAGATAGTGCCGCCACAACTTTAGTGCAAAGATTACCGCCGCCAAATCTAAATCGTGGACGGGGTAGTTTCGTTCATGCACCTTTAGCTGGCGTTAGCCATAAGAAATTACTTTACCAAATTGCAGAAGAACGCAGCATAAGCCGCTCCTTGACGCATCACTGTAGATCTCATAGCCGTCTGTACCACATGGCGATGTCAACACAGGCGCCGTGGTCAAACGACTCTTCAGCTTTTCAGAAGCTCGCGCACACTCCGGTGTCCAAACGAACTTATGATCTTTTCTCGCCAACGTGGTCAAAGGTAAAGCAATCCGTGAGAAGTTTTCTACAAACCGTCTATAGTAGCCTGCCAGGACAAGAAAGCTCCTGACTTCGGCCATTGAAGACATCACTGGCCAATCCCGTATGGCACTTATCTTCGCCGGATCTACTGTTATGCCCTCTCCACTTACCACATGACCCAGAAAAGCCACTGACGATATCCAGAACTCACACTTTGAGAACTTGACATACAGCGTATTCCTCCGCAGGGTATGCAACACCAACCGCAAATGGTTTGCATGATCATCTCCCGACTGAGAGTACACAAGAATATCATCAATGAACACAATTATGAATAAATCCAAGTACTCTCGGAACGTCCGGTGCATTAGATCCATGAATACCGAAGGCGCATTACATAAGCCAAACGACATCACCGTGAATTCATAATGACCATAGCGTGTCCCAAACGCTGTCTTGGGAATATCGCCTTCCCGAATCCGCAATTGATAATAACCCGATTTCAAATCCAACTTTGAATAGACGGTTGACCCCGCTAGCTGATCAAATAGGTCATCGATCCGTGGAATCAGATATTTGTTCTTTTCCATCATCTTATTCAATTCGCGGTAGTCAATACACAGATGCAAACTTCCGTCTTTCTTTTTCACAAATAGAACAGGCGCGCTCCAAGGTAACATACTTGGGCGTATGTATCCCTGCTCTAATAATTCTTGCAATTGGACTTTCAGTTCAGCCATTTCCTTTGGCGTAACGCGATATGGTGAGTGGGCCACAGGTTTTGCACCTGGCACCAACTCAATCGCGAAGTCAATCTCCCGCTAGGGCGGTAACCCAGGAAGATCCTTAGCAAACACATCTGCAAACTCCGATACAATCAGAACTTCACTTACACTAGCCTTTGGCTCAACAGCCTGAATAAGCATGAAGAATAACTCTGCGCCCTTCCGAACAGCACTAACGACTTAGAGTACAGACAATAAGGTCCCTCCAACTCCTCGCATACCAGCGAACTTCGTCTCAAGTTCGGTATTCTGGCCCAGTGTGATCTCCTTGGAAGTGCAATCAATCAAGGCACACTGCTCCGAGAGCCAGTCCATGCCAAAGATCACATCAAACTCCGATAGTGGCAGCACGGATGCTCTCAATCCGAAATCTCGATTTCCTATATGCACGTCCACATCACAAGTCCTATCCGCAAGCATGATACACCCATTCGGTAGTAGCACCTTTACACCATCTGTCGTCACATGACTCGGTACTCCAACTCGAGTTACGAAGTCCTTAGACAGAAAAGAATGCGAAGCACCCATATCAAACAGGGCTCTCGCTGGATTGTTCCAAATCAGGACAAAGCCTGCAGCACACACATCATGTACAAGCTACATACAAAATATGCAATCAATACAACAAGCATTAACTTAACTCATACCTGTGACGACGTCACTTTGCTTGATAGCCTCCTGTTGGCTAAGATTGTAGACTCTGGGCTGCACCTGCGATGCAGAGGAATCAACCACTGCTTTGCTCTTCTCAGCATAAGACGCACCCGTCTTCTTTTCTCCTTTCGGTTGAGCAACCCGACAATCACAGGATAAATGCCCCACTTTGCCACAGGTAAAACATGCACGAGACTCCGGCCTCGACGTTGCTCCCGATGTAACCGTCCCAGAAGTTTGCCCCGAAGGCTTGGACCACTTGCCCCACTTCTTCTGGTAGTACGATTTGCTAGAGCGGGGTGCTTTGAACTCAGGCTTTGCCACAACTAAGTCTTTCTTGCCTTGCACCCGCTTCATGTCCTTTTCCAGCGCACCCGCCGTATCAACCATAGCCTGAAATCCCTGGTTCACTGAACTAGAAAGCAGGAACCTCAACTCGTCCCGCAATCCTTCATAGAACCAATTTGTTTTTCTTTGTTCATCAGCGAAGATTATTCCTGCATACCGTCCCAATCTTGTAAATTCATGTAAGTACGCATCAACGCTAGACTCTCCTTGCATTAGCTGCTGGAACTCGTTCTCCATAGCAATGCGTTGTGCCGCTGGAAGATGTTGAGCCAAAAACATACGAGAGAACTCCTCAATCGATACTTGGGTCAATTGACTGCCCGCCAATTGGTGTAACTCAACCTCGTCCCACCATAACCTCGCCTCTCCTTCTAACAAGAAGGTGGCCAAAGTGACCTTTTGAGTTTCCTCCGTCCTGATCGCCGTCAAAATACATTTGACTCGCGATAACCAGTCCTCTGCCTGTATTGGGGATCCCAGTCCCGTGAACGTAGGCAGATTGAAGCTCATGAATTGCCTCAATTTTCTTTCAGCTGCTCGCGGATCCACAACCTCAATCGGTTCGGGTCGGACACCCACACGATCTGACACCACTGCCGGCAGCGCCTGCCCGGTCGGCCAAATCATCACAAATAGAGCCTCAGCAACTAATCGAACAGTTTCTGCAGATGGAGGAGGTGTTGACACCTCAGATGGTGCCACACTCTCATCAAAGCGCTAGGTCTCAGATTGCCCAGCACTACTACGAGTCACCTATGGGTGGACAAGACACACATTAGCGACAATACGCAAGCAATAACAACAAAAATAGGAACGCGCAGATTCCTCAAACAAGTGTATTTGCATTTCTTAATGGATATTCCAGAGTTCGCTAGCGTTACAGCGGTTCGCACAGACACGTGCTCGCCACCCCACAAAAGAATTCGACCACGAATTCGAAAGAGGAAGACCGAGACAAGCTGATACCAAAATATAATGACTCCACCCGTTAAATAACATATAATAGAAGGTTCGGCCGAATCCCCACACTATATGTTGGTACCCTAGTTTGATTTGAGTTCAGTCCTCTCCTTTGTGCCCCTTGACCCAAGAAATATCCATGGTCAATGGTTAGGAGTCTAGCTGTAGAGTCCTCGCTTTTCCAAATTGAGAATTTGGTTAAGTAGGTTTTTCGTTCGACTATAGTCGAACGCCGTTCGACTATCGTCTATCGGCTGATCGACGATCGTCTATCAGTTGGTCGACGCGTTGTCTGCGCTGATAGTTCGACTATCTGTTGATAGGTCGACTATCTGTTCTGCGCTGATAGTTCGACTATCGGTTGATAGGTCGACTATCTGTTCTGCGCTGGTAGTTTGACTATCGGTTGATAGGTCGACTATCTGTTCTGCGCTGGTAGTTCGACTATCGGTTGATAGGTCGACTATCTGTTCTGCGCTGGTAGTTCGACTATCTGTTGATAGATCGACTATCTTGTTTGTTTTGATAGTTCGACTATCTTTTGATAGATCGACTATCTGTTTTCTGAGGTAGGTCGACTATCTGCTTGATAGTTCGACTATCTCTGTGCGCTTGATAGCTCGACTATCTGTCCTAGATAGTTCGACTATCTGATAGTTCGACTATCTGTCCTGATAGTTCGACTATCTGCTGCGGTAGCTCGACTATCTGTTTGATAGCTCGACTATCTGGATCGTTCGACTATCTGCCCGATAGTTCGACGATCTCCTGGCGTCGTTCGACGATCTTCGAAGGTCGTTCGACGTTTTCTGTCTGCCTTTGTATTTTGTATTTATTTATTATATTTAATTAATTAATACATTTTCTGGCACTCTATTTTAAGCTGTATGATAAAGTTTCCAGGCATGATTTGCTCTATTCTTTTTGCCTGAGTTAAAATCTTTTAAGATAAAGTTGTTTGTCTTATTAGCTGTCTCTTTAAATTACTTTATCTGCTGACAGCCCTTTATAGCCGTTAGACTGAAAAGTCTTCTTTTGCTATAAAGAGATTGTTTCTGATGTGACTTTATTTAGTCCTTCTGTTATCTGATTTAAGCCTGCAGCTTCTTAGAAAGTGATTTATTCCCTTTATAGAATGTTTTGCTGCAGAGATATTTCTGTCTTCTTGATATTTACAGCCCAGGTCTCAAGGCTTAGAAGAAGACAAATAATTCAAATGGAAGAGAGCCGTTGCTTGCTGATAATATTTAAAGGACCTTTTGAAGAAGGATTGAAGCCAGTGTTACACAGATATTCAAAAGCACTCAAGCCTTCATCAAGCTCAAGCTTCCTGCTCTCAGCAATCTCCATCTAACTGAGAAGTGTTAAGATCTTCATCTCTTCTTCACCTGAGTTCTCCTGCTTTCAGGAAGTTCAACTCAGAGTCTCTTTGAAGAAGAAGAAGAAGAAGATAGCTGCTTGAAGAACTTTGATTTTATTATTTCTTTTCTTCCTGTAGCCCTTTTCCTTCAGAATTTTCTGAAGAGTTTTTCTGCACTGAAGTAAGACTTCACCTGGACATTCTTGAGCCAGGGGGAGCCTTGATTCTTTAGAGCATTCTAGCTCAGTGCAAGCTTTTTGTGCTTCTCTAATCTATTGTAAAATAGAGAAGACATCTTAACCTTCTTCCCCCTCCTGTACAGGGTTATTACTCCCTTCAAAAGTATCCCTTGGTGGCAGGGCACCTGATCAAAAACCTGTGCTTGGTTTTTAGACACCTGATCAAAAGTCTAAAGGGTTTCTGGATCTACCTGAAGAAGATCCTGTTGGTGGCAGGGCACCTGATCAAAAACCTGTAGTGGATTCCTACCGTTTGGGTAGAAGAGTGGACGTACCCAAGTTGTTTGGGGAACCACTTAAATTCCTTGTGTCGTCTGGCTTGTTTATTATATTTCCTGTACTGTGGCTGTGAATAGATATAACTAGGTTGCTAGTTGCTGTTTAGGTTTTCCAAGCTTTAACTGTAATTACAGTTAGCTTGTGTTTGCACATCACTTGTGTTAGGCTTTAAGGTTAAATCAATATCTATAATCTCTTCATTCCGCACTTCACTCCAAGGGAGTTGAGTAGACAGTTAAGTTTTGTATTGTGCAAAATTTGATTACTCTATTCACCCCCCCTCTAGAGTAATATCTATCCCTTCACTTTCAATTGGTATCAGAGCCAGGTTGACTGACTGTATAGGCTAACACCTAAGTCACAAGATCCTGATAGATACCAAAAGCTTATAGATATTCACTATCATGGCCCAGTCTAAGGATTATTCTAGCACCAGACCTCCAGCATGCAACTTAGCAGAGTTTGGCATCTGGAAGGCAAGGATTAAATTATATATGAACTCTATTGATGAGAGTATTTTTGCTTCTATTTTGTCAGGTCCCCCAAGAGCACCTGCTGCAGCCACTGCCTCATCGTCTGATATGAGTGCAGTGCCTCCTCCAGACTATAATGATGAATACAAGAAGGCCAAAATTGCTGATGCTAAGGCAATGAACATACTGGCTCAGACAATGTCTGATGAGGTGTTCCAGAAGGTGGCTGACTGCTCCTCAGCTAAGGCCATGTGGGACACACTGAACCAGATTGTAGCTGGTTCAGCTGATGAAAGGAAGGACAGGAGGTCCAACCTTATCTCACAGTATGAGAACTTCAAGAAGACTGATGCTGAATCAGTTGAAGCTATGTACACCAGGCTCAGCTCAATCATCAATGAGCTGAGGACCCTGGACAAGGACATATCATTGACAGAGGTCAATGATAAGATTCTTATGTGCTTCCCTAGCACATGGGATCTAAGAATCTGGCCCATCAAGGAAGCCAGAAGCACCAATGAGATCTCAACTGAAGCTCTCCTCGGCAAGCTCAAGTCTTTTGAGCAAGTGCTGAAGACCAGAGAAGCAGAAGCTGAAGCCAAGACCCCCACTCCAACAAGAAAAGAACAAACTCTAGCTCTTAAGGCTGCAGATGTTTCTGAAGGCAGCCAATCAAATGAGGAACTTATGGCACTGATTGCCAAGAGGTTTCTCAAGATGGGGAGAAAGGAGTTCAGAAAGAAGTCTTCACGCTATGAAGACAAACCAAGGTATGATCGATCTCCTGCTAAAGAAATTATTTGCTATGGTTGCAGGAAGCCTGGACACATTTTGCCAGAGTGTCCAGAGGAGAAGAACAAGGAAAAGAGAAAAGACAAAGAACAACACAGGAAGCACTCCAAGCCATCCTCCTACAAAAACAAGAAGAAGGAGAGAGGTTTCATTGCTGAAACCTGGAGTGATTCTGATGAAGAATCATCCTCATCAAGCTCCAGTGAAGATGAGGAAGAGAAGAAGGCCAAAGAAATTTGCCTAATGGCAATAGATGCCTGCAGCAACCACTCTGCTGCAGAGAGTTCTGATTCTGATGAAGAGATGCCTACTGAAGATGAGGTACTTTCATCTTATGATTTTACTTCAGAAGAGTTTAAGTTAGAATTTAAATCTTTGTGTTTAGATTTAATTAGTTCAGAAAAGGAGATAAAAGAACTTAGAAATAGGTTAGCTGACTCAGATTCAATAGCCTCTGAAAACATTAGGTTAAAGGAAGATCTCACTACTTGTAGTGAAGAAATTAAATTTCTTAAAATAGAATTAGCTAAGTCTAAGAGATTAGAAGAATCCCTTAATGGTAGAAGCCTTAAGCTGTTAGAAATTACCAGCATGACTAACACTAGGTCAGGTAATGATAAATTAGGCTTAGGAGCTTCTCCCAGTGAACCCCCAGTCCTCCTTAAAAATAACCTTTCAACTCCAGTGAACTTCATTTCAGCTAGTGGAAAGAAGAACACTGAGCAAGTAAACCTTGTAAATAAAACCCTAAATAAAGCTAAGAGAGAAAAGAGAAAGAAGTTTTTCAAAGAAATGCAAAGAGCGTCGAACGCCGCTCGACGATCGGATGCTCCATGGTCGAACGAAGCTCGACGATCTGAGCGCCCATCGTCGAACGTCGATCGACGATTTCAACATGATTTTCAAAATCATAATCAGTATCATAGAAACCTAAATGAAAATAGAAACCCTAGGTTTGTTGACCCATCATCTGCATGGAGAATCCCACCTAGGAGATCTCACCCACTAGGTTATCACCCTCAGCCTGCATTCTCTTATATTTCCAGTTTTTCTTATGTGAAAAACAAGGGACCCAAGGTTACCTGGGTCCACTCTGTCTAAATAATTGTTTTGCAGGTGAAGGCCTATCCAATCACTCTAAATAAGTGGTATTTGGATAGTGGATGCTCTAAGCATATGACAGGAAACAAAGAGCTTCTGTCAAAGTACAAAGCTAAGCTCGGCCCAAAGGTTATCTTTGGAGACTCCAGCTGTGGTCAGACAGAAGGATATGGCAAGATCACCATTGGAGCAGTTACATTCAAGAGAGTTGCTTATGTCAATGGACTGAAGCATAATCTGATTTCAGTCAGCCAGCTATGTGATGCTGGCTACCAGGTTTCTTTTTCTAACTCCTCTTGCAATATTACTTTAAATAATAATGTTGTTTTAATAGGTAATAGAATAGGCAATATATATTTAGTAGATTTTAATTCATCTCACTCTGAAATATGCCTGTTTAATGAAGTAACCCTTAATAATAATTCCCTTTGGCATAAAAGGCTTAGTCATGTAAACCTTAAGAATATCTCTAGGTTATCTAAGCACAACCTTGTTAGAGGTTTACCTTCTTGCCCCTACAAGAAGGAGAGTCTATGCAAGGCTTGTCAGCTAGGCAAGCAAACCAAGAATTCATTTAAATCTATAAATAAAAGTGATTCTCCTAGAATCCTGTATTTATTACATTTGGACCTTTTTGGCCCAATAAATGTACAGAGTTTAGGAGGGAAGTATTACACATTAGTGATTGTAGATGACTTCTCTAGGTTCAGTTGGGTTTTCTTTTTGAGAACTAAGTCTGATAACTTCAAAGCCCTTACAGACTTTCTACTTTGTGTGCAGACTGAGTACTCTACTCATGTGGCCTTGATCAGAAGTGATCATGGTACTGAGTTTGACTCTCTTCTCATGCAAGAATTCTGTGAGAGAGAAGGTATCAAACATAGCTTCTCAGCTCCTAGAACTCCCCAACAAAATGGGGTAGTTGAAAGGAAGAATAGAACACTAATTGAAGCTGCTAGCACATTGTTGGCAGATGCTAACATGCCTCTATCCTATTGGGCAGAAGCTGTTAGTACAGCCAACTATGTCTTGAATAGAAGTTTGATACACAAACTTAAGTGTAAAACTCCTTATGAGTTGCTTAAAGGAAAGAAATCAAAAATTAATTACTTTAGAATTTTTGGCTGTACTGTTTTTATTCATAACAATAATAAAGAATATATTAGAAAATTTGAAGCAAAAGCTTCAATGGGAATCATGCTTGGATATTCCCAAGTAAGCAAAGCTTATAGGGTTTATAACAAATCAACCTGTAAGATAGAAGAATCTGTGCATGTGACTTTTGATGAGTCTCAGATGTTTTACAAGGAGAAAGAAAATTCTCCTTCATCTAGTTCTTTGCAGGTACATGATGCCCCTCAAGAAATCCTTCAACTATCAACTCTTCAGATCACTGAATCAGACAGTGATGAAGACATTGCTGAAGCTGTTGAAGCTGTTGTTGTACCACCAACAGTAGATCAAATTCCTCCTGAGGAATTAATCCCAACTGTTGCTGAAGATCACATCCCACCTGCTGATATTGTCACACTTAGAGATCACCCCACATCTCAAGTAATTGGAGACATATCAGCTGGTGTGCAAACAAGACATCAATTAAGACAGGATGTGATGCATGCTTGTTTCCTCTCACAAGTTGAGCCCCTCACCTTTAAAGATGCAGAGCTAGATCCCCACTGGATCATTGCAATGCAAGAGGAGCTCAATCAGTTTGAGAGATGTAAAGTTTGGACTTTGGTTCCAAGACCTAAAGGCCAACTGATCATAGGCACCAAGTGGGTGTATAGAAACAAGCTAGATGCAAATGGAATAATAGTAAGGAATAAAGCTAGGCTTGTAGCTCAGGGCTACAGACAGGAGGAAGGTATAGACTATGACCAAACCTTTGCTCCTGTTGCAAGGCTAGAAGCAATAAGGATCTTCTTGGCCTATGCAGCCTTCATGAAGTTTAAGGTGTTCCAAATGGATGTCAAAAGTGCATTCCTAAATGGTGAGCTTAAGGAAGAGGTGTTTGTTGAACAACCACCAGGGTTTGTTTCTTCAACTCAGCCTTCTCATGTTTTTAAGTTGCAGAAAGCTCTTTATGGACTAAAGCAAGCTCCTAGGGCCTGGTATGAGACTCTAGCTAGTTTCTTGTTAGAGCACAACTTTACTAGGGGAGTAGTTGATAGAACCCTTTTCGTCAAGCATCACAAGGACACAATCCTGTTAGTTCAGGTGTATGTAGATGATATTATCTTTGGCTCCACTGATCCCAAACTGTGCAAAAAGTTTTCCAACTTGATGCATTCTAAGTTTGAGATGAGTAGTATGGGTGTGCTGTCTTACTTTCTTGGTCTCCAAGTTAAGCAAGATGCTGATGGTATCTTCATCTCCCAATCCAAATATGCCAAGGAATTGGTAAAGAAATTTGGGATGGCTGATGCTTCAGCAATGCCTACACCCATGGCTACTAATGTAGTTATTGATTCTGATGATCACGGCAAGCCAGTTGATCAAAAGAATTATAGGGCCATTGTTGGTTCCCTATTATATCTAACTGCAAGTAGGCCAGATATAATGTTTGCAACATGCCTTTGTGCTAGATTCCAGGTCAACCCCAAGGAATCTCATCTGATTCTTCTAAAAAGAATCCTGAGATACCTGAAAGGATGTCCAAATCTAGGACTTTGGTACCCAGCTGAGTCAGAGTTTGAATTAATTGGATATTCTGATTCTGACTATGCTGGTTGCAGAGTTGACAGGAAGAGCACCTCAGGAACTTGCCAGTTCCTGGGAGAGAGATTGGTCTCTTGGTTCTGTAAGAAGCAGGCTTCTGTCTCAACTTCAACTGCAGAGGCTGAATATATAGCAGCTGCCAGTTGTTGTTCACAGATCCTGTGGATTCAAAACCAGCTTGTGGATTATGGTTACTCACACAAGAACACCAAGATCATGTGTGATAGTACCAGTGCTATTTCTATTGCACAAAATCCAGTGCACCACTCTAGAACCAAGCACATTGAGATTAGGCACCATTTCCTGAGAGATTGTGTGGAAAAGAACAAGATCTGTCTTGAGTTCATATCCACTGAGTTTCAGAGAGGTGATATATTCACCAAGCCTTTAGATGAACAGAAGCATCTGTTCTTTTTAGTCCAACTAGGCATGATCAATGGACGAGACTAAGTGTGACGATATCTGCCTATGTTGAGGTCTGCTTGAAGATCGTCGAACGATGATCGAAGATCGTCGAATGGATTGAGCCTATCGTCGACCTCTGGTTAATGATAGCTTATCTGTTTGAAGATCGTCAATCGACGTTCGACCATCGTCGAACAGGCTGAGCTTATCGTCGATCTCTACTCGACGACAGCTTATTGCTTGTGAAGCCAGAATTAGCCGAACGATGGTTCGACTATTCTGCTTCTGAGCCGATCGTCGAACGGCCGTTCGACTATCGGTTCAAGATCTTTTTAATAGATCGACTATTTCCGGTCCAATATAAAGCCGATAGTCGACCTAGGTTAAAAGATCGTGTGCTTTATCGTCGACGGAGCGTGCCCTTTCGCATTCTGCTTTCCCGCTTGCGATTTTCTGGCGCTTCGTCTTTCTCGTTCTCTCTCCAGCTTTCTCGTGCTCTCTCCGGCGAATCCATGGCGATTTCCCCAGCTGTTCTAGCCGTTGTAAAGTTTGATGCCGGATTCAGTGTGGATTTCGAAGCCTTCAGCAGTTGCGATGATGGAATCGTGGAAGTTCTCCAGCTCTGCAGGGATCAAGGTTTAGAGAAGCTGATGTCTGAAAGGATCAAGATCAACATTCCAGAGATAAAAGAATGGGCTTTCACGTCGTCTTCCACAGACGAATCGATGATCGGTACCATCGGCGGAGTAGAAGTTATCCTGACTCCGGCCGTTCTTTCTGATGTTTTTGGTTTAGTTATTGGTGACGAAGATTATGAGCAAGATGCTCAGGAGTTCGGAAGGATGCTTGTTGAGCTGGGACATGCCGAGGGCATTCCCACCAAGCTGCTCAAGGTAAACTTCCCCTTCAAGATCAAGTTCCTCGCTGAGGTAGTAGGAAAAGTGATTCTGGGCAAGCACTCTGCCCATGATAATATAACAAGACAGCAATTCGCACTTATGTGTGCAATTGTTAATCGAAAGAGAATCGATTGGGCAGCTGTTCTGTTTGATTTAATCAGGAAGAAGACAGGAAAGAAGGAAGTCACCCTGGGAAGGGTTATTGGAATTTTCCTTAAGGAGAAATTCCCCCAACTGCTGAGTTCTGCCGCAACTACAATCAACGCCAGCAAGAAGATGGATCCCCACTTGTTCTCTAAGTGGAAGAGGACATTTGTGAAATCTGCTCCGGCAACATCTGAGGGCACAAGGACTGCATCAGTCGCTCCTCAACCTGTTGAAGCTGGCTCAGCTATTCCTTCCTCCTCCTCTGTTTTGCCGTCTACCTCAGTTGAAGTACCATCAACTTCTGCTGAGGTACGACCCTCTTCTTCTGCTGCACCTGAAACAACTGTGGTTGTTCCTCTGTCTCCTCCAGCTTCTCCTCTACCTGCTCATCTGGCTAGGATATCTGCTCCTAGCTTTGATTTGTTAGGATCAGAGAGAATTCTTACTCCTCCTGAATCTCCAATTCATTCTCCAATTCATTCCCCTATAAACTCTCCTGCTCCATCTCCTGCTCGATCCCCTGTTCACACCATCCTCCATCCCAGCACATCTACCATATCTGCTGCAGCTCCATCCACCTCCCTTCCATCATCTTTTGAAATCACTCCTGATTTCATCTCGCGCATTGTGGAGCTGATTACCCCATCAATCAAAACCATGATTGAAGAGGCAATCGCTCCCCTTGCTGCCTCCATTGATCTATTATCTGCTTCCATCAAATCCCTCTCCAAATCAGCTGAGCCATCTTCCTCTAGGGGCCTGGTTTCAGTACCCACTGAAATCAGGCAGGGGGAGATGTTCAATGAAGATGTCTCAGGCCTTCCTGCCTCTCCTTCAGTTGTGAAAGATTCAGTCTTATCTGCCCAGCCAGAATCCGCTCAAGTTGAGCCAGAAGAAGTTCCAGATGTTGTTATGACTGTTCAGGAAGAGACAGCTCCAGCTGAGGAAGAGATTGTTCCAGCTGAGGAAGTGGTAACTCCAGCTGAGGAAGAGATTGCTCCAGTTAAGCAAGTTGTAGCTCCAGTTTTGACTGAGAAAGAAATATCAGATGGAATCCTGCTATCAGAAATTGCAGTGAAAGTATGCTTAGAAGATCTAACCTCTCCTATGATTGCCAGATTCCTGGAAGGAATCATAACCTCTTATCTAAATGAATCATGGGAAATGGTTAAATATGAAGGTAACTCTTTCATCCGCTTTGTTGATGAGTCTATTAATTTGATAGTCTGTGAATACCTTGAAGGAATGATCTCTGTTTATTTAGCAGATCTGTATTCATAATTTTACAGATATTATTAAAGAAGATTTAACTGCTCAAATCATAGCAGTAGTTTCTGAGGCTGACCCAAGTATTCCTGCTACTCAAGTAGACCCTGAGTTGGAATCCTTCTTAGATAATAAAGAAGATGAGTCTGAGAAAGAGGATGTCAAAGTTGACTCTTCTGTTCTGAGCTTGGAAGAAGCTCAAGCAAGAGCAGCATGGGAATTAAGAGTTCAATCCTTAAAAGAGAAAGAGAAAGATTTGCAATGTGAAAAGTCATCCATCTGGGATGACTCTCCAGGATTAGATTTAGACTCCCTTCTGGCTTTGGATGCCCTGGAAGAAGAAAAAGAAAAGTCTGCCTCAAAGCTTAAAGAAAAGGCTGTCTCAGAAGCCTATGATCCCTATGAGAACCCTCCATCATCCCATTCTGATGATGATGATGATTCAGATGTTTCTGAAAAGTCAAAGAAAAGGAAATCTGCTGCAAAGAAAAGAAAAGCTGCTCCTCCTCCACCTCCAAATAAGGATAATGACATTCCCTATTATGTTTTGAAGGGCATTGACCCCAAATCCAAGGATTTTAAGCATTGGATGTGGTTTTCGAAAAATCAGCAAAAAGAAAGGAAGAGAACTAAGAGGTATGACAGTCCAGTCTCCAGATGGACTCCCAAAGGTCCTCCTCCACCTCCAGGTGCAGGAGCCTCTGGGAATCTACCTGCTAATCAATCTGCCGCCTATGGAAAATCTGCGTCTGCTCAGCCCCAACCAAGACAAGGTCATCAAAGTTCTCAAGGCAGATCATCTTATGGTTCTCAAAGACAAGCGAAGGAGGTTGTGGCCCAAAGACCAACTTTTTCCCCACCTCCTTCTCCAGTTCACTCTGAGAAAAGTGTTTCGAAAGGTAAATAGTTTACAGTGTTTTAAAACCTTCTAGCAAGTCCCTTTTGCTAAGTTTATTCTAATGTCTTATCTAGATAAAATAGCTGATGCTGCTTCTCCAGAGCCTGTATATGAAAATCCTGAGCTCGATCCTAATTTTAGGATGGCTCGCTTTCAAGAGCTTGTAGGAGCAGCCCAAATAAGAAAAGCAAGAGCCGAAGGTAAAGATACAACTGGTTTTACTACCATGTCAGCTTATAGAAAGAAAGAATTTGAGAAATTCCAAGTCAATCTTGAGATATTTGATCCAGCAAAGTACATGGAAAAACATCCTGAAGCTGTTGTCCCCAGAGCTACAGAGCTAAAGATTCTTGGAGTGCAGGATTTAAAGATGTCAAAGAAGGAATCAGATGACCCTCTTCGAAAAATTTCTTTTGTCTCTAGTTCTTCTGATCCATTACCTGACCCTAAAGATTCTTAATAGTTTGATTAAACTGCTGTGATATATTTGATTATTTGTTTATCTGATTGATAATCTGCCAGTTTATTGTTAACTATTTGATGAATTTATTTTTAGTATTCTTTTGCTAGCTGTTTTAGTTTTTGAGAGACTTAACTCAAATAGGGGGAGATTGTTGGTACCCTAGTTTGATTTGAGTTCAGTCCTCTCCTTTGTGCCCCTTGACCCAAGAAATATCCATGGTCAATGGTTAGGAGTCTAGCTGTAGAGTCCTCGCTTTTCCAAATTGAGAATTTGGTTAAGTAGGTTTTTCGTTCGACTATAGTCGAACGCCGTTCGACTATCGTCTATCGGCTGATCGACGATCGTCTATCAGTTGGTCGACGCGTTGTCTGCGCTGATAGTTCGACTATCTGTTGATAGGTCGACTATCTGTTCTGCGCTGATAGTTCGACTATCGGTTGATAGGTCGACTATCTGTTCTGCGCTGGTAGTTCGACTATCGGTTGATAGGTCGACTATCTGTTCTGCGCTGGTAGTTCGACTATCGGTTGATAGGTCGACTATCTGTTCTGCGCTGGTAGTTCGACTATCTGTTGATAGATCGACTATCTTGTTTGTTTTGATAGTTCGACTATCTTTTGATAGATCGACTATCTGTTTTCTGAGGTAGGTCGACTATCTGCTTGATAGTTCGACTATCTCTGTGCGCTTGATAGCTCGACTATCTGTCCTAGATAGTTCGACTATCTGATAGTTCGACTATCTGTCCTGATAGTTCGACTATCTGCTGCGGTAGCTCGACTATCTGTTTGATAGCTCGACTATCTGGATCGTTCGACTATCTGCCCGATAGTTCGACGATCTCCTGGCGTCGTTCGACGATCTTCGAAGGTCGTTCGACGTTTTCTGTCTGCCTTTGTATTTTGTATTTATTTATTATATTTAATTAATTAATACATTTTCTGGCACTCTATTTTAAGCTGTATGATAAAGTTTCCAGGCATGATTTGCTCTATTCTTTTTGCCTGAGTTAAAATCTTTTAAGATAAAGTTGTTTGTCTTATTAGCTGTCTCTTTAAATTACTTTATCTGCTGACAGCCCTTTATAGCCGTTAGACTGAAAAGTCTTCTTTTGCTATAAAGAGATTGTTTCTGATGTGACTTTATTTAGTCCTTCTGTTATCTGATTTAAGCCTGCAGCTTCTTAGAAAGTGATTTATTCCCTTTATAGAATGTTTTGCTGCAGAGATATTTCTGTCTTCTTGATATTTACAGCCCAGGTCTCAAGGCTTAGAAGAAGACAAATAATTCAAATGGAAGAGAGCCGTTGCTTGCTGATAATATTTAAAGGACCTTTTGAAGAAGGATTGAAGCCAGTGTTACACAGATATTCAAAAGCACTCAAGCCTTCATCAAGCTCAAGCTTCCTGCTCTCAGCAATCTCCATCTAACTGAGAAGTGTTAAGATCTTCATCTCTTCTTCACCTGAGTTCTCCTGCTTTCAGGAAGTTCAACTCAGAGTCTCTTTGAAGAAGAAGAAGAAGAAGATAGCTGCTTGAAGAACTTTGATTTTATTATTTCTTTTCTTCCTGTAGCCCTTTTCCTTCAGAATTTTCTGAAGAGTTTTTCTGCACTGAAGCAAGACTTCACCTGGACATTCTTGAGCCAGGGGGAGCCTTGATTCTTTAGAGCATTCTAGCTCAGTGCAAGCTTTTTGTGCTTCTCTAATCTATTGTAAAATAGAGAAGACATCTTAACCTTCTTCCCCCTCCTGTACAGGGTTATTACTCCCTTCAAAAGTATCCCTTGGTGGCAGGGCACCTGATCAAAAACCTGTGCTTGGTTTTTAGACACCTGATCAAAAGTCTAAAGGGTTTCTGGATCTACCTGAAGAAGATCCTGTTGGTGGCAGGGCACCTGATCAAAAACCTGTAGTGGATTCCTACCGTTTGGGTAGAAGAGTGGACGTACCCAAGTTGTTTGGGGAACCACTTAAATTCCTTGTGTCGTCTGGCTTGTTTATTATATTTCCTGTACTGTGGCTGTGAATAGATATAACTAGGTTGCTAGTTGCTGTTTAGGTTTTCCAAGCTTTAACTGTAATTACAGTTAGCTTGTGTTTGCACATCACTTGTGTTAGGCTTTAAGGTTAAATCAATATCTATAATCTCTTCATTCCGCACTTCACTCCAAGGGAGTTGAGTAGACAGTTAAGTTTTGTATTGTGCAAAATTTGATTACTCTATTCACCCCCCCTCTAGAGTAGTATCTATCCCTTCACTTTCACTATATGCTACAAACAGACGGCGAGGTCACAGGATAATACCATCAACGCACCCTAACACAGAGCATGCTAGCGGAATAGATACACAAGTTGCTGAACTCATAGCAGGAATATCCACCAGATATATATAAACCAACGTTATATACAACCACTCAAACGAGGGCATAGCAAATACTACATTTTGGCCTTAAGGCCTTAGTTCCTCTTGAAATAGTATGGATTACAGACATCGGCGCGCAGGCCGGCCATACATCAATAACAGAAAATACAAAAGCTAGCCTTCAAGGGCTAGTAGCAACAGCAAGAGCGGCAACAGCAGCAGCAGGGGCATCGACCCTTCATTTTTCGCTCGACTCTCCAGCACCTGCACAGGGACAATCCACCCAGAAGGTGGCAAATAAGGCAACAGTCAGCATCAGCTGACCAATTTATAACAATCCTACCCCTTTCCCGGGGCAGAGGTATTCCTTCCATGCAGAGCAAATAGTAATTGACAGATAATATACATATTGTGCTCTCACACACAAGCAATCCATCACAACTGTCGGCCATCTGGCCCGACGATCTGTGCTCTCAGGCACACTTTTGGGTACACCGACGAACCGGGATCAACACCAATAAGCATTTAGTCTGAATGGCGCGCAGGCCTAAGAATCTCATTATGCTACTGACGAAAGCCAAATGCCTTGGCACTTCCTTGTACAGTCAACATAACGAAGGTACAGATCCACCACCCCCGTTGCTCAACTCGTCTTGCCCTCACTAAGCACATCGTACTTGCGGCTATAACAAAAGGCACGGGTCGGCTTCACCTTTCCTGTTCGGCACGAGGCCTTTTAGAGCTCGCAGCTCCCAATCGCAATAATGTCCACCAAGGACTGGCGTCACAATAGCCATACCGTCCAAATAGTACTGGCTTCATCGTCCATCAAGGACTGGCTATATCGTAGCCACAGCACAAACAGCACAAGTGCATTTTCCTGGAGTTCCATAATCCAGTACTTCCTGCTACTCCCCTTCACAGGCATAACCCAACGACCCCACTAACTACACGAGTATATGTGGAGTCTTCTCCGGTGCGTAAATGCAACATCACCAATCCAGACTAACATGTCCAGATGGGCTTCACACAATATGCCTATCCCATACTACACTTTTCCGGGTCTATATGCAGACTCAAGCTGGGGATAACAACTATCACCCATTGGAATCACTCACTTTTTCCACCTTTTGGTGGAGAGGATTCCTTACTTACGCATAAAAGAGGACTTCACATGTCCAAGAAGGACGATCGTTACCCTTGACGATCTCTTGGGAGCCATCGAAAATCTTGCCGGTTGGAAAGCACCGCAGCAGCTTTGCCTCCACTAAACTAGCCTCGGATCTTGAATCGGACCGTGGGAGCACCACTAAAGCCTTGCTCTTCTCCTCCTTCTCTTTCCTCCAAGCTCTCTCTTTTTCTCTCTTGATAAGAATGAGAGAAGAGGCTAACACTCAGCCTTATCACTGCAGGAAAGGACCTGGGCCATTGGATCCAAATAGAAATAATTGGATGGCCAAGATCTGCCCAAAATTCCATTTTTGACTTGACACGGCCTGTGACACGCCCGTGTCCCAGGCCGTGTCCCCCAAGCGGTGTACAAACCGACTCAAAATGAACCAGAACACGGGCTCCAACACGCCCGTGTCACAGGGCAGACACGCCCGTGTCCACTTTGATACGACCGTGTGACTGGCCGTGTCACCTTTTCAACACAGGCCCAAATCACTCGAGAAGCACACAGCTAAGGCACACGCCCGTATCCCTGGTCGTGTGCCCGACACGCCCCCGTGACACGCCCGTGTCACAGGCTGTGTTCCATACTCAATGCCACTCAACTCCATTCCTCTCAGCGCCACTCAACACCACTCAATATTCTCCCGAGTAAGACACGCCCTAGGACACGCCCGTGTCCCAGGCTGTGTCGTCTCTCGATGATCAGTTCTCGAGAACTCGAGTCGATGCCTCGAGAAAGGACAAATTTGAGGGTGGTTTCTAAGGGCGTATAAAATCTCTGTAAGAGAGGCATTGAGGTGGGCAAATTGTTGTTGTCGCCCGACTTGTGAGGTACCGTTGGGGTGTCAGTCGTGTTTTTCGAACACCAGGCTTATATTCCTTTCCTCTTTCCATGGTATCCTTACTCTTGTTGGTGGGGTACCTTGTCAGGAGTGACGCCTCCTATGGCTGGTGCCCCCCGATCTCATGCGTGGTGCTTGCCACGGACCACACCACTGAGCGATCGGTGGCCAAAGGGAAATGATGCCTGACCGCCTTGTAAGGGTATACTCCCGAGGCCTGGAAGGTGCCTAATTCTTTTAGCAAAATAAGCGCTTGAGCCCGACGCTCCTCTATTTGTCGCATTTGCTCTTCCACCGAAGATGCTAGCATAGAGATTACCTCCTTGAGGCGCGACATGGGGCCAGTGGGCGAGTCATTAGATGTTTGATCACTGGGCTCTTTATAAGTAGGTTGGTCAGCCGTGTGCGCGCTTTCTTTAATTGATTTTCTTGAGCTTGATGAATGATACAAGAAAGAATAGTGCAGGTGTCAAAGCTGATCAACTCTCATCTCCTAGCTTAAAACCTTATCCAAGGTTCTAAGGAGGAAAGGAGGTAGTAAAAAAAGAAAAGCAATCCAAAGGTTTGCCCTACTGCTACAAAAAGGCCGCTTAAGTACAACAAAGAGCAATAAATCACAATCACTGAGAGCACACTAAGATTTTTGATGATTCCCCAATTATAGGTACATCCACGTTCCCCTTTCACCTATCTAGCAGTGTGCTAGATTTAGCCAACTTCTCAAATTTTCTCAGATCAATGATCTTACATTCAGAGTCTTTACTCTTACAACTTAGGAACACCAACAGTCCCTACCTCAAACCTCCAACACAAGGTCCTACACTCCGACTAGCAAAGACCTACCTCAATCCCTACACCTAGGGATATACATTCAAATCTTCTTGAAAGATCCTATATCAGATCACAACGAACTTACACTCAGATTCCCACTAGAATTCTACAACAAATTAAGATCTAAAAGGATCATACAATTTCAGAGTAAGAGAACAAAATAATTACAAAACACTTAAAAACACAATTTCTTAAGTCTTATATATAAACAATGTAATGGCTTCTTCTTCCTTAATCAGAACTTGAATATATCTTCTTAGAATAAATTGGACTAAATCAAAAATTCTTCTTGT
This sequence comes from Platanthera zijinensis, assembly GCA_039513925.1. Taxonomy (NCBI): domain Eukaryota; kingdom Viridiplantae; phylum Streptophyta; class Magnoliopsida; order Asparagales; family Orchidaceae; genus Platanthera; species Platanthera zijinensis. The sequence goes on along the minus strand of CM077085.1, from coordinate 53,797,994 downwards.
CGTGAGAGGAATCTTCAGAAAGATTTTAATTCTGTTGGGCCTTAGGATGATTCCTCTCTAGGGTTTGCCACTGCTAAGGACTTGGAGAAAAATTGAAAGCTTGAGTACCTGCAAAATATCTGTAATATATATATATATATATATATATAGTATTTGTGCATCTCTTCAATTCTTCAAGCCCTTTTTATAGTTATCTTACTCGACAAAAGTCAGTGCTACTAATAAGGAAACATGCCAACGACTAGAAAATATATATGGAATTGTTTTCCAAAGGCTAGAATTGATAATCAATTTGTATTTATCCTTTCCTCATAAATCTCCTTGATTAATGTAAAAAAGGTGAGATTCAAATGAATTTGAATGAGCGCACAATCTACGTCTTAATCTCTGCATAAAGTCATTAGACAACTCTTCAGTCTAATATAGTTGATATAGGCCTTATTGTATTCTGTCTAGTCGATGTGGTTGATACAATACTTCAACAATTATCCAAGATTATCTAGCTGATGTAATTCTTCTTCAATCAACAAGTTGATGCAGTCGAAATTTTTCTTGGAATTTAGTCAATGAAGTAGATACCTTCTTCTCAGTATCCAAACAATACAGTTGATATTTTACTTGCCTTCCAGTCGATGTAATCGATATTTTCCTTAGTCATCCGGATGATGCATTCGATATTTTCCTTAGTCATCCTAACGATACAGTTGATATTTTTCTTAGTCTTCTAGACAATGTAGTCAATATTTTCCTTAGTCATGCAGGAGAAGTAGTCGATATTTGTCTTAGTCTTCCAGGCAATCCAGCAGATATTCGCCTTAGCATGAATTTTATCTTTGCCTTCAAATTACTTTAACTCCACTAGTATTTTTCTGGATAATAACATGTCTAATATAGGGTTAGGACATATGTCAACATGAGTTTTACACTTTGAGAGATTAGAAGAGTAAAACCTTATTTGGGTAACCATAAGCCTAACACTACATTAACCAAGCATTGTGTTTTACTTGTCACATCAACAACCTGCGCAAGCATCAAATACAAGATGTGTTTATTGTCATCTTGAGGGCTTCTTCAAATCAGGAATCGTGTGATCAATATTCCCAACAATCTCTCTTATTTGAAGAAGTCAAACCTCATATGATAATATACACATGGACAAGAATAACGTTGGGAACATTGACCACAATGTCCTAGATTTGAAGTAGCCTCATAAGTCAATAATATACACAAATATATATTTGATATTTCTTTAAATTAACATATGCAAGTAATTAATATTTGATTGACTAACAACTTGGGAGTAAGTCGATTAGCACACTCTAGAAGCGAAGAATATTTGCTAAGTACAAATACATTGAGTCATCTCACTTCACTCGACACTTAAGGTCTATATGTGTTGACTCAATGCTATTCACTCAGTACCTTAGAAGAGAAGCAGATAATCTGTATAAGTTCAAATATGTCGAGTCATCTTGCATCACTCGATGCTCAGGATTCATACGCGATGACTGAATGTTACTCTCTCAACGCTTTAGTAAAAGAGCAAAAATTCAGACCAAGTACAAATGCATCGAGTGAAGACCATTCACTCAACGCCTCAGCAGTGAAGCATAAAAACTGTCAAAGTACAAATATGTCAAAACATAAGACTTAACTCAAAGCCAAGATTATTTGTGATGAGTTAATTGCAGTAATTCGATGTCTCTTCAAAAAGACTTTACTCAATGCTTCAATAGAAGAAGAAAAGCTGTCAAAGTACAAATGCGTCGAGATACAAGAGATCACTCAATGCCTAAGTAAAATGCGCTGAGTTAAGTGTTGTCTCTCAACGCCTCATCATAGTTCAAGTATTTGACTAAGTTATGTTACTTCCAGTACTCAACGCTTCTACAGAAAATCAGAAATTTATTCTAAGTCAATTGGCATCTAGTCTATTCTGCTGACATCATACATAATTCAAATCGACGCATATTGCACGCTAAAAGGCGGAAACCGTCCCATTTCTCTAACACACAATCTAGGGATGATTCAACCATTTAAGCCAGCCATACCGCATACCTAAACATGATATAGTCATTGCAGATGCTAAGATATAAAAGCTAAGTGTGTGGGACTTTTACAAAAACTTTTTTGGGAATACTTTTAAAATCCTAATTCGCAAAAAGTCACCACCAACAGAGAAGGAATTATTTTTCATTGTCTTAAAGCTTAGTAGTCTACATAACAATCTAAGCTTGAAGAAGAAGAAGATCTTTGCAAGTATTCAGCACAGCACAACCTGCTTCTAATCTAAAGATCATTTCCTATTACTGCGGTGAAGAGAAGCTGACTAGTGATACATCAAAAGAAGAAAAATCCAGAGCTTTTGTTCTAGAGTCATTATATTACTCTTTAAATCTTTGTTGTAAGATCTCTCTGAGATCTGAGTGTAGGCCTAAGTTATAAAGGCTGAGAGTAGGACTTTTTACAAAGTCTGAGGTAGGATTCTTAGAGATAATCTGAGGTAGACTTATGTTATAAAGGCTGAGATAGGGCTTGCTTGTGAGCTTGAGGTATGAGACTTGTTGCTGTCTTTGAGGTAGGACTGAGAGCAGTCTGAGTTGTAGGAGTGTAAGCCACTCTGAGGCATAGGATCCTGAGAGGGATCTAGGTGTAAGATCTATTGATCTGAGTTTTGGAGGAGTTGGCTGAATCTAGCTCTCTGCTATATAGGTGATGGGGGGAAGTGGATGTACCCTAGATACGGGAACCATTATAAACTTTTATATGTTTCATGTGTTCTTGCAAGCTACTAACCAAACAACTATACACTAATTATATATTCTTAAAAGGATTAAAATATCTAAAAGAAACCTATTCACACCCCTCTAGGTGTTTAACTACCCTTAAAAAGACTTCCAAGTGATATCAGAGCGAGGTTGTTCAATAAAGATCTAACAGTCTGAACACGATCTCCAAGGGTAGTAAAAGTAAATCATAATGAATTCTGGTGAGAACTATAAAGAACTGAGTTTTATGAAGCTTCCAATTTGTAGGAAGGAGAAATTTGGTATATGGAAGGAAAGGGTGAGGTTGTTCATGAAAGACTCATACCCTAAGATCTTTGTAACAGTGAAATGAGGACCTTTCATCCCCATGAAGGTCTCAAAAATAGATGCCAACATAAAAACCCCAAAGAAATACTCAGAAATGACAAAGAATGAGGTGGTTCTGTCCACCATGGATAAGAGGGCCCAAACATTATTATCAGTGTTATTGATGACTCAACCTTTCAGAACCTTGTTCACTGCAGGGCTGCAAAGGAAATGTGGGACTCTCTGATTGTCTATATGGAGAGGACTGAGGAAGTGAGAGATGATAGAAAATCGCTTCTAAATCAATAGTATGAGGCTTTCAGACAATACAAGAAGGATTCCATAGCTAAGTTCTATGAGAAGTTTTTTTAAAATTGTGAATGATCTAAAGACTTATGGCAGACAATTCTTCTACTATGAACTAAATGACAAATTCTTGAGGTCACTCAACAAAGAGTGGGACATCAAGATTTGTGTCATAAGGGAGACGGGCAACTTAGCCAACATTCTGCAACAAATCTATATGGCAAGTTATTATCACATGAGCTTCAGCTGAACTCTAGAAAGATAGAAGAAGAATCTGCCAAGTCATTTAGTAGAGAGAAATCAGTGGTCTTCAAAGTTGAAACCTCTAGAAAGAGCAGAGAGAAGACTCCTTCTCCCCCAAGAAGGGATAATGAGTTAGAAAGCTCTGAACCCAGCTCATCAGAAGCTGAGCTGTCTGATGGATAACTAACCTTGTTCTCGAAGAAGTTCAAAAAGATATTGAGTATAAGAAGATAGTGGAAGAACAAGGCTCCTACAAGCTCCAGCTTAAGAAATCCCCAAGCTAACCAGGGGAAAGGTATGTGTCTAAATAAAAAATAATTTAAAACTGATGTGGTTTGCTACTATTACAACAGGTCAGGGCATATTATAGCTAATTGTCCTGTTAAAAGAAAGGAGAGCAAGAGGTTTGATGATAAGAAACATCATAAGGAGAAAAAGGTTGATAAGAGCTTCTTGGCTAAGAAGCACTCAAGCCTATTTGAGAGTGATTCTGAGACTTCAGAATCTGAAGATAAAAATACTTACATTGGACTATTCTTTATTGAAGAGGATACAAATCACCTAACAACCAAGGTAGGCATAAGGGCATCATTGCCCTTTACTGATAGTGACTCTGAAGATGAATAAGACTGCAACCTCATGGCCATGTCTGAAGAAATTCAGGATAATTCTGATCCTGATGAGGTAATCATTTATGTCTTCTTCAGACTCTGATTATGAAACTATCCCAGATTTTGAGGATTCCCTTCATCCAATGAGGAGGATGGATCAGAAACTGAAGAGGATGCCAATCAATTGATTGACAAATATATTGTTCTCCTAGAAGCTCTAAATAAGAGCAAAAAGCTTGTCAAGAGGCAAGCTGAAGAGATTGTTTCTATATAGCAGGCTAAATTCATGCAATCTGAGTCAGCTTCCCAGCTAGCTCAGATGAGCAGAGAAATAACTCAGTTGAAAACAATCACTAATATCCAAGTTAGCAGCATAAGCCAGAAGATCAAGATCATTAAGGATTTTGAAGATAAACTCCTCAAAGAGAAGAAGCTAGTGGAGAAATTCTCCAAGCCCAAGACTAGGTTACCACTTATTGATACCTTCTCCTTCCAAAATAATAGAAGGGGATTGGGGTTCAAGTGGAAAGATGGAGCAGTTAATTTTAAGGGGAAAGGCAAGGCTCCAATTGTGCCTCAAACCACCTTTCAGAATGTAACACCCCTATCTGGCACATAGCATATAACAGTAGGTCCGGCTGGGGCCCGACGCAATATACCACAGACAGACCAGTGGGTTACTCAATGAAACCATCCTTCCAATCATAACGTCATACATATAGCAACAAGTGGAAGCAATTTTATTAAGTTGCAAGAGAAAGAACCCAGCACAAGCACGAATGTCCACTAACAAAACCCAGTAGGAACGAACAACAAAATACACAAAAAGTACTGGCCTTATAATAGTTCACCAATATTTAAACAGTGTCTTACAAACTTCAGCTCACAGGCCGACCACACAAGATTAAAATGATTAAACAAACAATGCCTTCAAGGGCCGGCTCAGCAACAAGGGCTTTGGCCCGCTATTTACCGCTCGGCTCCGCAACACCTTCAAGTACAATTCACCGCAACGGTGATAAACAAGAATAACAGTCAGCTAAAGCTGACCAAATTATAACAATTCCGCCCCCAAACTCGGGGCGGCAAAGCTCGTTCCCTGCACTTGTTAGCAAAAAAAGCAATATAGTGAATAAACACAACATCACAGGTGCACGCCCACAAGGCCATACACCCCGTTCTCTCAGGGCACTTACTCGGTGAAGCCAGTCCGAACCCAGTCCGTTCCTTGGCTCCACCACCGCACCCAGGGTGGCAAAACTCGTGAGCATTTTGTCCTTTCAGCCGCAGCCTAGACTCGTTTTCCAAATCATCGGTAAGTGCCACGTAACTTTTGGTCTCTTTAACCAAAACAGATGGAGCGGGTAGGGTTCTACCAGTCCATTGCTCACCCCGCCGCGGCCCTTTGGCCTTTGACGTAGGCCCAGCTTCCCCCAGTCCCAACTTTCAATCAAACATGGTATATAGCCCCGCTGTGTACCCGGTTGGCTCCCAGGACACCAAAATGGTAGGAATGCGTTTCCGTCCAGATTTCCGGGTGCATCTTGGGGTTAATCCCCAAGATTCCCTGATGCATTCTACCGTATAGCAACCCGAAAACAACCAAAACGCACGGAGTGTTCTCCGACTAAATATGCATAGTAAAACATCACCGATCCAGACCAACTTGTCCGGGTAGGCTTCACACACCACACCTATGTCCGTTTCACGATATCGGACTCTATAATGCAAACAAGGGGGACTTTATATATCTATCCCAAGGAACACCGCAACTCACCGCACACTCGTGAGAGAGGGTTTTCCCTATGCAAAAGAAGAAGAGCTTCACATGCTCAAGATGAGAATCGTTACCCTAGCATTTCTCCTCGGTGCCATGGAAAACTACGCGGATGAAAAGCACCGCAATGATCTTGCCTCCGCAGATCTGGGCTCGGTTTGCGATTTGGCGCTCCGAATCTCCTCCGGCGATCGGATCTCCCTCTTCCTTCTTCCTCATTGCTCTCTAGGATTTAGAAAGAGAATGGCCAAAGGAATATGAGAGTTTTAACCCCCCAATACCGGCATTAACCCTAGCATGGAGAGGCTGAGCCGTTAGATCCCAAAATAAGGAAACGAATGGCCACGATTCGCCCTGAAAATAAACTTCCTGGGCCGAACACGGCTTGCGACACGCCCGTGTCCAAGACCGTATAACTCATTCGTCGACGAAACCGTTGCGTCCCGAAAAGAACACGGGCACTCGATACACCTGTGTCAGGCTTGACACGCCCGTGTCATTCAGTACACGCCCGTGTAGCTGGGCGTGTTCCTCCATCGACTCAGGACCAAAACGTCCAGAGCACGACACGGCCATGTGACATGCCCGTGTCACATGCCGTGTGCTTGACACGCCCTGGGACACGCCCGTGTCCCCGTCCGTGTAGCTTCCTCAACACAAACTTGCAAATCACCAGAGCAGGACACGGCCATGGACACACCCGTGTCGCAGGCCGTATGCCCTCACTCGACGCTCGTTGAGTGAAAAGCGTTGAGTGCTGAGGCGTCGAGTGGCTGACACGCCCGTGTCCTAGGCCATGTTCACTGCCCTGATGACCGTTGACTGCAATTTCATCGACCACGCGACCTGGCATCGAACACGCCCCTGACACGGCTCTGGGACACGCCCGCTCTGGGACACGCCCGCTCTGGGACACGCCCGTGTCCCAAGCCGTGTGACCTGTACCAAGGTCCAAACATGCCTCAAATGTTTCCCGTTCCTCTTTTGAGTTTCGGGCGTTACAACTCTCTCCCTCTTAAAAAATGAAATTACCAAAGGAAAAGAAAACAGAAAACCAAAAGTGGTACCTGAGTGAAATAACTTTGGGTATTCCTCAAGCATGGTCTGCTCCCATTCCCAAGAGGGCTCCTCCCGACCGCAATTGTCCCATCGGTACTTGAACATCTTGATCTCCTTGTTACGAAGTCGCTTGACTTCGGAGTCCTCAATACGAACGAGTTTGACCCTTGTCGTTAACCCTTCGTCCACCGGTACTTGATCAGCTGCGATCACTTGCGAAGGCTCTTGCACTGCCTTCCGTAACACTGATATGTGGAATACGTCGTGTAGACCACTCAGCTCCACCAATAGCCTTAGAAGATAATCCGCTTCACCGATCCGCTCCAGAATCTCAAATGGTCCAAGGTATATTGAGCTCAGCTTCTTTAAGTACCGTACCCGCGTGACACCCTTGAACGACTTAATATTCAAGTACACCCAGTCGCCGACAGCGAACTCTACGTTCCTATGCTTGGCTTTATAGTACTTAGCTTGCCAGTCCTGAGCGATTAGCAAATTCTCCCGAATGGTTCGCACCAATGAAGTGGCGCTTTCCACCTCTAGCTTTTTGTACAACCTCGCCTCACCCGTTTCCAACCACAACAACGACGTGCGACATGTTCTACCATATAGGGCCTCGAAGGGCACTATTTGTATGCTCGCTTAGTAGCTGTTATTGTACGCAAACTCCACCAAATACAAATGATCTTCCCACTGCTTTCCGAAGTCCAGGACGCACATGCGAAGCAAGTCCTCCATCGTCCTATTGACCCTCTCGGTCTGCCCATCCGTTTGCGGATGAAAGGCTGTGCTGAAATTCAACTTAGTTCCCAACATTTGGTGCACCAACCTCCAGTCATTGGACGTAAAACATCCATCTCTATCGTTCACGATGCTGCGAGGCACACCGTACAGTCTAACAATATTATCTATGTAAAGCTTCGCTAGTTTCTCCACCGAATCATCTTTCCTATGCGGAATGTAGTGCAACACTTTTGTCAACCGATCTACGATCACATAGATGGCGTCGTTTCCCTTCTGCGACCTTGGCAAACCATGCACAAAGTCCATCGAAATGTCGTCGAACTTCCACTCCGGAATAGGCAAATATTTCAAGAAACCCCCTGGCTTTTGACACTCTGCCTTCACTAAGGCGCAAGTATGACATTTAGCGACATATAGTGCCACATCCTTCTTGAGTCCTGGCCACTAGAACAACTTCTTTAGATCTCGGTACATCTTCGTGCTCCTGTGTGAATTGAGTACTTGGTATGATGAGCCTCGTACATCAACTCCACCCGTAGATTTCCCACGTTTGGGATGCAGAAACGATTGTCCTTCCTTAGCAGCCCATCTTCAACTGAAAACTGGGAATTTGACCCATCCGAAGCTGCATCCATGATCTCCTTCATGCTGTTATCCAAACCTATAGCCTGCCGAATCCGATCAGCCAGGTCATACTGAACTTCCATCCAGTTCAATAATGCTTCAGCGCTAGTCTGCTTGTCAACACAACAGATATCTAATGCCTCCAACTCTCAAATTAACCTCTCACCATGAACCGACAACCAGTTTCCTTGCGCGGGAGCTCTACGACTCAATGCATCCGCAATTGCATCGTCTTTTCTGGGCACACAATGAATTTTTGAGTGTATGGTCCCCCAGGTACTCCATCCATCTCCACTGCCTCATGCTCAGATCCTTCTGATCCAACAGGTACTTCAGGCTCTTGTGGTCGGTATAGATATTGACCTTTACGCCGTCCAAATAATGCCACCCACAGCTTTTGCGCAAAATTCATGGGTGCCAACTCCAAGTCGTGAATCGGGTAATTCCTTTCGTGCACTTTTAGCTGACGCGAGTCATACACTATCACTCTCCCATACTGCGGTAGGACACACCCTGAACCACTGCCCGAAGCATCACCATAGATCTTGAAATCTTCGGTCCCAACCGACGAACATAGAATAAGCATTGTGGTCAACCATCTCTCCATCTTCTCGAAAGCTTGTGCGCTCGCAGGCGTCCAAACAACTTTTGATATTTCCTCGTCAAAGTCGTGAGAGGTAACTCTATCCGCGAGAAGTTCTCTACGAAGCGCCTGTAGTAGCCGGCCAGCCCCAGAAAACTCTGGTCTTCCGCTCCCGAACGCAATACAGGACACTCGCATATCATAACTATCTTCACTGGATCCACTGCAACACCCACTCTACTAACTATATGACCGATGAACGCTACCTAGGATAACCCAAAACTCGCGTTTGGAGAACTTGGCGTAGAGATGGTTCTCCCTTAGCATTTCCAACACCAAAAGCAGATGCTTGAAGTGATCCTCTTTGCTTTGCGAGTACACCAATATGTCGTCGATGAAGACGACCACAAAATGTTCTAGGTACTCCCTGAACGTTCTGTTCATCAAATCCATGAACACTGATGGCGCATTAATCAGCCCGAACGGCATGATCGTAAACTCGAAATGCCCATACCTTGCGTTGAACGCTGTCTTTGGGACATCGCTTTCCCTTATCCTTAGCTGATAGTAACCAGACTTAAGATCCAATTTTAAGTATACCAATGACCCGACCAACTGATCAAAAGATCATCAATCCTTGGGATCGGGTACTTGCTCTTTTCTGTTAACTTGTTCAGTTCTCCATAGTCGATACAGAGCCGCAAACTCCCATCCTTCTTCTTAACGAAAAGGACCGGTGCGCTCTAAGGCGACGAACTTGGACGCACATAACCCTGCTCCAACAACTGGTCGAGTTGAACCTTTAGCTCCGCCATTTCCTTATAAGGAGAGCGTGACATAGGTTTGGCACCTGACACTAACTCAATCGTGAAATCGATCTCTCGTTACAGTGGGGCTCTAGGTAGACCGTCAGGGAAACACATTAGGATATTCAGATACACCCGAGATACTATCCAATGTAGGCTTAGGCTTCAAAGCCTCCCATGGTGGCAGTAACGACACTTGCAAGTCGAACTCCAGACTTCCAAACCGTAACCTTGCGACACAGACTCTCTCTCCGCGCGCATCGAACGACCACTGGGCAATAACACATCCAAATTGTCCTTTACCATCGAAGGAGATACTCTGATGCACGATACAAATCCTTCGGACAAAAGGAGTGCGAAGTTCCCGTATCGAAACTATGCCCTCGCCGGATAACCAAAAATCGAAAACAAAGCCTAGAACTTCCAGTCCTAAGCTAACACGCATAAGGTAACATGTATAAGAAGCTAAATTGCTATAAATTAAACCATACCTGACATCCCAACGGTCAGCCACAAGACCTCCTGCTGGCCAAGGATGTCCACTCTCGGTGGGCCGGAGTATACAGTGATGTGGTGGACTCCACCTCCTTGCCCTTCTCCTCAGATATTTCCCCCAGCTTCTTCTCGAACATTTGGCATCCACTCCGACAATCCTGAGCATAGTGTCCTGACTTTCCACAGTTATAGCATGCACCCTGGGTTTGGCCTGTAGTTGCTCCGGATGCGCAGAGGAAGGGACTAGACCCGACATCCTAGCCTTCTTGTACCACCTACGATACCCAGATTTTGAGGAGCTCGACATTTTGGACACCATCTCCTGTGCAGTAGAGTCTTCAACTGCTCTTGCCATAGCTTTCATTGTCTTCTGAGCACCCTCCCAAAAATCTCGGGCAAAGTGCCCTTTCTTGCCACAAGAATGTCAATTGTAAGTAGCCTTGCAAGTAGATGATCTAGCCTCTTTTCTCAGCATTCTGCGGTAGGTAGTCCTTATAGGATCTGCAGGGTTTGGTACCCAATTCACTAGTATTTGATTAGTTTTCCCCAACTCTACTTCCAAAGTTCTGGCCGACTCCACCAAGGCTCAGAATCCCAATAGCTTTGGTCCTAGCAGTAGGATACGCAACTCACTGCGCAGACCATTATAAAATCTATCAACTATAGACTGCTCGCTTTCCCACTCAAAGCCTGGGTAGCGCTTTATTATAAGGAACGTCTGCAAATATTCGTCAACTGAGTGCGCTCCCTGCAACACAATCATATTCATCTGCTGCCCTAATTGGCCTCTAAATGCCATTTGCTCCATCACACCGCCATGTGTTGGGGCCATCTCAGGGACAGAGGGTTGCACATTTCTTCCATGTTGTGCGTTGGTCACAATGAACACCGCTTCAACTACCCTTCTTATGGTTTCAAAAGAAGTAAGGGTCTTAGGCGCGTCGCTTGGTGCAGTACTTTTCTTAGAGAAAGTGCGTTCAGACTGCCACGCTCCACTCGCAGACACCTATAGTCATACAAAATACCAATAAGTGACCAAAAAAAATTGCAAAAAGCAATTATAGGAACACGCAGGTTCCTCAAACATGTGTATTTTCATTCCTAAGTAGACATTCATGGTTCTTTTCATGTTATAAAGATGACACACACACATGTGCTCAACACCCCTTAAAGTGAATTCGCCCACGAATTCATTTAAGCCTGACCGAAATCGGTAGTCTGATACCAAATTATAACACCCTTATCCGTCACATAGCATATAGCAGTAGGTCCGGCCAGGGCCCGACGCCATATACCACGGACAGACCGGTGGGTTACTCAATGAAACCATCCTTCCAATCATAACGTCCTACACAGAGTATCTAGCGGAAGCAATTTTATTAAGTTGCAAGAGAAAGAACCCAGCACAAGCACGAATGTCCAATAGCAAAACCCAATAGGAATGAACTACAAAATACACAAAAAGTACTGGCCTTATGGCCTTACAATAGTTCACCAATATTTAAATAGTGTCTTACAAACTTCGGCTCGTAGGCCGGCCACACATGATTAAAATGATTAAACAAACAAGGCCTTCAAGGGCCGGCTCAGTAACAAGGGATTTGGCCCGTTATTTACCACTCGACTCCGCATCACCTGCAAGTACAATTCACAGCAACGGTGACAAACAAGAATAATGGTCAGCTAAAGTTGACAAAATTATAACGATTCCGCCCCCAAACACGCGGCGGCAAAGCTCCTTCCCTGCACTTGTTAGCAAAACAAGCAATATAGTGAATAAACACAACATCACAGGTGCACGCCCACAAGACCATACACCCCGTGCTCTCAGGGCACTTACTCAGTGAAGTCAGTCCAAACCCTGTCCGTTCCTTGGCTCCACCACCGCCCCCAGGGCGGCAAATCTCATGAGCATGTAGTCCTTTCAGCCGCACCCTAGAATCGTTCTCCAAATCATCGGTAAGTGCCACGTAACTTTTGGTCTCTTTAACCGAAACAGATGGAGCGGGTAGGGACCAGCCCATTGCTCACCCCGCCGCGGCCCTTTGGCCTTTGACGCGGGCCCAACTTCCCCCAGTCCCAACTTTCGATCAAACACGGTACATAGCCCCGCTGTGTACCCGGTTGGCTCCCAGGCCACCAAAATGGTAGGAATGCGTTTCCGCCCAGATTTTCGGGTGCACCTTAGGGTTAATCCCTAAGATTCCCTGATGCATTCTACCGCATAGCAACCCGAAAATAACAAAAATGCACGGAGTCTTCTCCGGCTAAATATGCATAGTAAAACATCACCGATCTAGACCAACTTGTCTGGGTAGGCTTCATACACCATGCCTATGTATGTTTCACGATATTGGACTCTATAATGCAAACAAGGGGGACTTTACATATCTACCCAAGGGAACACCGCAACTCACCACACACTCGCGGGAGAGGGTTTTCCCTATGCAAAAGAAGAAGAGCTTCACATGCTTAAGATGAGAATCATTACCCTAGCATTTATCCTCGGCGCCATGGAAAACTACGCGGATGAAAAGCACCGCGATGATCTTGCCTCCGCAGATCTGGACTCGGTTTGCGATTTGGCGCTCCGAATCTCCTCCGGCGATCGGATCTCCCTCTTCCTTCTTCCTCATTGCTCTCCATTCTCTCTAGGATTTAGAAAGAGAATGGCCAAAGGAATATGAGAGTTTAAACCCCCAATCTCGGCCTTAACCATAACATGGAGAGGCCTTAGCCGTTAGATCCCAAAATAAGGAAATGAATGGCCACGATTCGCCCTAAAAATAAACTTCCTGGGCCGAACACGGCTTGCGACATGCCCGTGTCCAAGGCCGTGTAACTCATTCGCCGCCGAAACCGTCGCATCCCGAAAAGAACACGGGTAATCGACACGCCCGTGCCAGGTTTGACACGCCTGTGTCATTCAGTACACGCCCGTGTAGCTGGGCGTGTTCCTCCATCGACTCTGGACCAAAACATCCAGAGCATGACACGGCCATATGACACGCCCGTGTCACATGCCGTGTACTAGACACGCCTTGGGACACGCCCGTGTCTTAGGCCGTGTAGCTTCCTCAGCACAAACCCACAAATCACCCGAGTAGGACACATCCATGGACACGCCCGTGTCGCAGTCCGTGTGCCCTCACTCGACGCTCGTTGAGTGAAAAGCGTTGAGTGCTGAGGCATTGAGTGGCTGACATGCCCTGGGACACGCCCGTGTCACAGGCCGTGTTCACTTCCCCGACAACCGTTACCTACAATTTCATCGACCATGCGACCTGGCATCGAACACGCCCCTGACACGGCCCTGGGACACACCCATGTCCCAGGCCGTGTGACCTGTACCAAGGTCCAAATATGCCTCAAATGTTGCCCGTTCCTCTTTTGAGTTTCGGGGCGTTACACAGAAAGTAGTGTTTCCTTCTAATAGGTATGACCATGATAGTATATGTGGTCACTTGAAGAATGTAAGTTCCCCAAGTAAAGGCAATAATGCATCTTACAATAGGAGGAGAAAGGGCATGAGGTTGAGTGTTTTGAAAGCTCCCAATGAAGAAATCCAAATGGCCCATTATAGACCATTTGTGTTTGGTGCTACAGCCCCCACACTTAAGGATAAGGACATAACCACTTCCTAAAACCCTCCAACAAAGAAGCTGGTAAATGTCAAGACTATAATCAACTCTCACTTGACCATTTCTTATGTCATCAAAACCATACAAACTATAAAGTAGACACATATTGCTATCAAACAGATTCAGTCAAGAGAACCTACTTACCGTCAAATATTCAGCCAGATTCTAGCTGAGATAAACAGGAAGAATGTCGTTATCTTCTCTGCTGAATAAAAGCATTATGATGCTCCATCCACTTCTAGGAATGTTTAGAAGAGAAGGTACAACACCCATGAATATTAGTGCTATGGTAAAGTTGGGCACTTTGTCGTAGATTACTGGTTTAATCCAACAACACCCCATACTACAAAATCAAAACTAGCAAAATCTATCCTTGTTGGACTGAGTGCACCTAAGGCTAACAAGAACCAAGGTCCCAAATTTCTTTGGGTGCCTAAGGTAAACTAAATCTTTTTTGCAGGTATGTCCAAGCACCAATCAGATGTCTATCTAGTACTTGGATAATAGATGTTCCAAGCACATGACTGGAATAAGGAGCCATCTGAAAGATTACACTCGAGTAAAGAATGAACCCAAAGTTATATTTAGTAGTTCAGACAGAGGACTGACAAAATTCTATGGTATGATCACCAATAGAATAGTCACAACCTCAAACGTAGCTTATGTGGAAGGATTGCAACATAATCTGATCAGCATAAGACAACTCTGTGATCTAGGTTATGTCATTGTTTCCACAAGGATAAGTGCCTAATCAAAAGATCAACTAACCAAGAAACCATTTTGACAGGCACTAGGAGTGGGAATATTTATTGTCTTAATTTTCTTTTTATATATTCTAAGTCTCCATTGTGCCTTATAGCAAATGAGAAAGACTCTTATTGCGTGCAATAACATAAGAGGCTTGCTCACTTGAACTATAATTCTATCAACAAGCTGTTCAGTGAAGGGCTGGTCAAAAATGGACCCAACTTGAAATGCACCAAAAAGGGCATTTGTTCTGCATGTCAAAAGGGCAAGCAAAAAAAGGCCTCCTTCAAAAGCATTGGGTCCAAGGATTCAGGGAGGTGTCTCTACCTTCTTCATATGGTCTTATTTAGTCATATGTCAATTCATAGTCTAGGTAGGAAAGTCTACACTTTTGTGATAATTGATGATTACTCCAGATTTGCTTGGATATTCTTTCTCAAGAGAAAGTATGATACTTTGGATAACTTAGTGACCTTTGTCAAGCAAATTCAGAATGAAAAGGGCTGCACTGTGGTCAAAATCAGAAGTGACTATGACATAGAATTTTAGTCTGAAAATATGACAAACTTCTGCAAAGAGCAAGATATCTTTCAAGAATTATCCTCTCTAAGAACACCCAAGCAAAATAGTATTGCTGGGAGGAAAAATAGAACTCTCATTGAGGCTAGAAGAACCATGTTGAGTGGAACTTTTCTCCCAGAATATTTCCGGGCTGAGGCAGTAAACACAACATATGATGTTCAAAATAGGGCCTTAATCAACAAATATAACAAGAAGACTCCCTATGAGCTAATGAAGGGCAGAAAACCAAATTTAGGCTATTTCAAAATTTTTGGAAGCAAGTGTTATGTGCTTAACAATAAGAAGTCTTACTTGATCAAATTTGCTGAAAAATCCTATGAGGTCATTTTTGTTGGGTATAATAGCCATAATAAAGCTTATATGATCTACAACTTAAAAAATTAGGTTATAGAAGAGTCTATTAATGTATTATGTGATGAAACTTCCATGATTCATAATGCGATGTCAAGCTCTTCTAGTGTTGTAGGTGCATAATTGAGAATAAACAAGCTGAGCATAAAAGGCACACTTCCATCTAAATAAGAAAATGATGACAATGTGCTTATCCTAGAAGAAGGACCAACTGGAATGCAAAAAAAGAAGAACCTCAGCCCATTGAAGCTGAAATTCAAGGAGCTGGAGATAGGCTACAAGTAATTGTTAGACACTTAAGAGACTACCCCAGAGAATTAATAATTAGGGATGCAAGATAAGGTGTGACCACAAAGAGTAGAAATCTCAATATAGCTATGTACTCCAATTTCCTGTCTCAGATAGAGCCCAAGAAGTTTGAAGAAGCAGACATAGATCCATTCTGGATAGTGGCTATACAAGAAGAATTGAACCAGTTTAAAAGGTATAATGTCTGGAAGCTGGTTCCCAGACCTCAAGGACATAATATCGTTAGGAATAAATGGATATATAGAAACAAGCTAAATGAAAATGATGTTATAATTAAGAATAATGCTAGACTGGTTACTAAATGGTATAGGCAAGAAGAAGATATTGACTTTGATCAAACTTTTGCACCAGTAGCTAGACTTGAAGTCATAAGATTATTCCTGGCATATGCTGCTTACAAAGAATTTAAGGTCAACCAAATGGATGTGAAGTCAGCTTTCCTGAATGGTGACCTAAAAGAAGAGGTATATGTTCAGTAGCCATCAGGTTTTATCAATCCTTCTTTTCCTAATTATGTATTTCATTTAAGAAAAGTTTTGTATAGGTTAAAACAAACCTCAAGGGCTTGGTATGAAACCCTATCTATCTTTCTCATTGAGAACAAATTCTCATGTTGAAAGATAGACAAAATATTATTCTTAAGGAAGGTCAGGGTTAAGATTATATTAGTCCAAATTTGTGTTGGTGACATAATTTTTGGGTCTACTGATGATGACATATGCAAAAAGTTTGCTAAACGTATGTAAGGGAAATTTGAGATGAGTAGTATAGGTGAACTCAAGTATTTTTTGGGTCTCCAAGTTAAGCATTCTGAGGATGGATTATTTATTTCTCAGTTTAAGTTCACCAAGGAGTTAATGAAGAATTTGGAATGGAGAGTGCCTCCACCATGAAAACTCCTATGGGGTCAAGTATGTCATTAGACAAGGATAAGAGTGGCAAGCCAGTTGATGAAACCTTGTATAGAGGAATAATTGGCTCCCTCTTATATTTGACTACTAGTAGACCATACATTATGTTTGCTCCATATGTTTATGCTAGGTACCAGACTTGCCCTAAAGAATCTAACTACTTAGCTGTAAAGAGGATTTTGAGATATCTTAAGGGCACACCAAATCTTGGCCTTTGGTAGCCTATGAATGATGCTTTTGAACTAACAAGCTATTCAGATGTAGATTTTATAGGTTGTAAAGAGGATAAAAAGAGTACTTCTGGTACTTGCCAATTTCTAGGTTATAATATTCAGCTAAGTAAAACCCCTATGTTCTGTGACTCTTCTAGTGTTATTTCAATGGCTAAGAATCATGTATCACACAGTAAGATCAAACATATTGAAATAAGATATGCCAGTCGGAGTGGGATGTCGTCGCCTATACTCATAAGAGAGCATGTTGAGAAAGAAGATCTCAGCCTTGAGTTTGTCCTCACAGACAGACAGGTGACTGACATCTTCACTAAGCCTCTTAATGAAGCCAAGTTTAATTTCTCCAAGTTTGAATTAGGAATGCTAAATAAGAAGTAACTGGAAAATTTTATTGACTATAAGCTTTATTGTCATTAAATATAGAATTTTTTATACGTGCTTTTGGAGGCTAATCATTTTGTAGGAGAAATCAAAGAAGAAAAAGGTTCACTGATAAGGCGTCGAGTGAGACGTCCATGCATTGAGTGGACACCTTGGCATCAAATAGACTATACACAAATATTCTGACGGGTCGGAAGCATCAAACTTATTGGGTTAAATCGCAGCCATCCAACAAAATTGTAAATCACACCAAGGTATGTGCCTTTCCACATTCTCAAATAGGGTAAGCTATAAATAAAAATCATGCCTAGAATAAACTCTACCATTCCATTGCACTTTCAAAAATCTGTGTACCATACCCTAGATTTCATGAAACATCTTCTTCTCCTCGCTCAATCTCTCTGATTCAATGCCTCCCAAGGGTGTTGAATTTTTGTTTGAGGGATATTAACTTGTGTGAAATCGATTCAGAGATGCTCCAGAAGAGATTCTATCTATTATTCATCTTCTATCAGCCACCGAACTAGAATTTCTGTTGTCAGAAGCCTGTGTTACTTTGAAAAGGTACTAGAACTGTTTGCAAATGTCAATGTGGACTCATACTCCACCAAGATTAAGACCTCCATTAATGAAGAAAAGCTTAAAATTGCTGCAAGGAAAATATATAAGGCTTTGAAGCTCCCCAAGCTCAACTCTAGTGAAGAGGAAGATGAGCTGTTTTAAGAAGATGTAAAGTTTGCCTTCAAATGGTGTGGTATTTCCAAACATACCTGTTGAAGTCGGGAAAATCCCAACTCCAAAATTCGGATCAAGGAAGCCTAAGGCTACTGATTCTACGGTATGATGCCACAATTCAAATAGTTATCGTGGGAGAGAGAAAACTATCTATAAGCACACCCTAAGTGCTCCAGCACGGAGGTCCTACCACATACCTAGATATTTGGGAAAAACTTCCCCTCCACAACCAAAAGGCTGGGCGAGGTACTAGGCAGGCATGGACATGGCGAGTACTCACTTGGGGGGACCTAAACCTCTTCTAAAAGTCAAATTCTAGTACCCCTGGGGTCTATTTATAGAGAAATCCTGGGGGGGGGGGGTATAGGCGAGCATCCATCCTCTACCAGCGAGTTTCAAGGGTCTACTCGCCCATGCTGCTCCAGCTCTCCCATGCTCGCCCAAGCTTGCCAAAGCTCGCCCATGCTCTTCAAAGCTCGCCCATGCTTCCCCAAGCTCTCCCATGCTTCCCCAAGCTCTCCCATGCTCTCCCATGCTCTCCCAAGCTCGCCCATGCTCTCCCAAGCTCGCCCGTGCTCGCCCGTGCTCGCCCATGCTCGTCCGTGCTCGCCCAAGCTCTCCCGTGCTCGCCCAAGCTTGCCCGTGCTCGCCTAAGCTTGCCCGTGCTCGCCCGTGCTCATCCGTGCTTGCCCAAGATCTCCCAAGATTACCCAAGCTCGCCTGTGCTCGCCCAAGCTCGCTCGTGCTCGCCCAAGCTCGCCCGTGCTCCCCCAAGCTCGCCCGTGCTCGCCCGTGCTCGCCCGTGCTCGCCCAAGCTCGCCCAAGATCGCCCGTGCTTGCCCAAGCTCGCCCGTGCTCTCCCAAGCTCGCCCGTGCTCGCCCAAGCTCGCCCGTGCTCGCCCAAGCTCGCCCGTGCTCGCCCGTGCTCGCCCGTGCTCGCCCGTGCTCGCCCAAGCTCGTCCGTGCTCGCTCGTGCTCGCCCGTGCTCGCTCGTGTTCGCCCGTGCTCGCCCGTGCTCGCTCGTGTTCGCCCGTGCTCGCCCGTGCTCGCCCGTGCTCGCCTAAGCTCTCTCGTGCTCGCCCAAGCTTGCCCGTGCTCGCCCAAGCTTGCACATGCTCTCCCCAGCCCGCACGTGCTCACCCCAGCTCACTCTTGCTTGCCCCTGCTCGCCCATGCTCGCCCATGCTCTCCCTTGCTCGCCCCTGCTCGCTTCTGCTAGCCAATTCTCTCCAATGCTCGCCCATGCTCGCCCAATAGTCTGCAAATAACCATCTTCTTGGGTACTTCTGATCTCAATGAATTACGGGTTATACACAATCCTCGCTTTTTCAAGCTCGACACGAGCTTAGAAAAACAATGTTGAACCCACCATTCGGAGAGATGGCACTAGATGATGTGTTGTTTGAGATCCATCCTAGGAGTGGAGCTCAATTGAAGGAGGAAAGAAAATTTCGACACGTCCCTGTGGTAGACCTCAACTTATGTATGAGATGTGGTGTTGGTCCCCACTTATAAAGGAGGTCCCGGGCTTGAGTTCAGGTCTCAACAACCTACCGCAGAATATTCTCGTAGATAATTTGGAGCCTTCCGTGTAGATTTGGTTGGGGATGTTGTTGCCATTCGACTGTAGTCGGCCAGGACAAGAATTCACAACGTGCTGCCTTGGCCTGGTTTCTAACAGCCAAGAACATCCTTCTACTAAAATATCTACTCATGTTGGCATAAGACTTCACATTTTACTCACTAGCTTTTGAGATCCTATCTAGCGTTAGATTTTGTTTAACCATATGAAGAATGGTTTTCTCTGGGCAAGCAACGAGTAAGTATAGAGGTGTTTGATGATTAGTAATCTAGTCATCATTTTGGGCAAATATCTTATTGATATTTAAATTAATAATCACTTTTATTCGTTGGAATTTATAAAAATCTCGTAAAAATAATATTTCACGCTCTAAATCTTATATTTTCTATTTTGTAGGATTATGGCAGGCCTAGGTGGATTTACGTGCAATGTCCTGCTGCTGTATCCAAGAGTTCACATGCGAGTCCAACTTGTCAACATGGAGCTTGGCCAGATATATTCAACTCCTCCGGCCACCCATGCAAGCTACCATTCATTATATATATGTATATGAATTTATATATATGTATATATATGTGTTGGGTACATTGGAAACAATGTACTTGATTTGAAGATGCCCTTTCAACTCAATGATATACACAAGTATGTATTTGATGTATGTTTCAGTTCATGCATGCAGGTTAGTCTATGTCATATTGATTAGACAGGCGGTCCAAGTGACATTGACAGATGGACTCAATGAAGCTGACTAGAAAGTGAAGAAAATTGACTAAATCCACAGGGGTCGAGTGAAGCCAGTTTACTCAATGCCATACAGCTAATAGTGCTGAGTGAAGTCAGGACAGTCAAAGCAAGAAATGACTAAGTACAAAAGTGTCGACACACTTGACAACTATGTCGACACCTTTATAGGAGAAGTTTCGATAGATCAAGTTAGTTGTGTCGAGACAATTCACTTATCTCGACACCGTTAAGTCAGCAATGTCGAGACAATTCAGTTATCTCGACACCTTGAAGAATCAAGATAGTAGTGTCGAGACATGTCAGATATCTCGACACCTTAAAGCTCAGGACAGTAGTGTCGAGACAATACAACTGTCTCGACACAATGAAGAACTGAAGTACAGACTGAAACATGTCGACACCCATCAGACAGTAGTGTCGTGACAATTCAACTGTCTCTATATAATGAAGATTTAAAGCAGATGTCGACACCCAGCAGACAGTTGTGTTGAGACTACTAAGATGTCTCGACACCTTGTAGTTTACACTAAGTATTATTGTATCGAGACACTTGGGACATCTCGACACTTATGATTCTGAAGTTGTACAAAGTCAACACAAGAGTGTCAAGTCAAGTCAGAAGTTTTATGTCAGCTACAATAGCTAGATGTCTAGTTAGAAATTATTTGAATGAGGACTTAGAGTATGATGGAATAATGATGACATCATCAATCAGAAGCCAACAACCAGTGAAGGCTATAAATATACGGGTCGTCTACACAGAATCAGACAATCAGACAAATCAATCAATTCTCTCATTCTGATTTCTTCTAAGTCAGAGAAGGGCGACAACTCCAATAAGAAGGAAGATACAGGTCTTCAAGAAAGTCTTCTGATCCTTTCAAAAAGTTGATCAGCGGATTACGATGGATCTGTTCAACAAGTTCTTCAAGGAAATCTAGACAATCAACATCAAGAACTTGCAGATCCAGTGAAGAATCATTTCAGCCAGTCTGCTCATCAAGAATCTATCTTGTGCTACTGAATTGAAGAATCTGAATTCTCAGATAAGTCAAATCTCAGAGTTGCTATTTTTTGAGATTATTTTATTTCTCATTTTCCTATTAAACCTGTAAGATCTCTTTGAGATCTGAGTGTGTAGTAGATTTAATCTCTGAATTATAAGCCTTATTTATAAAGGTCGAGGTAGGTGATTTGTGTGGGATCATTGAGTTGTAAGACTATGTTATAAAGGCTGAGGTAGGGTTCTTGAGGGACATGAGGTAGGTAATTTGTGTGGGAGTATTGAAGTATAATACTTGTATAGTCTGAGGTAGGGTTCTTGAGGGATCTTAGGTAGGAGATTGGGTGGATCTTTGAAGCAATACCTGTAGGTCTGAGTTGTAGGTTTCTTAACAGAAACTAAGCCTATAAGATCATTGATCTGAGTTGAAGAGGAGGATATATAACCTTATCTAGCACATTGTTAGTGAGGAAAAAGGGGGAAAGTGGATGTACCCTAGATAGGGGAGCCACTTTAAAATTTCTATGTACTGTGGTTTGCTTGTGTTGTGTTCTTGTGAATATTTACTTTCAAGTATCTGCTGAAATATCAAGTATAAGTGATCGAATTTTAAAGACACCTATTCACCCCCCTCTTGGTGATTAACTACCCATAGATTTATCTTTCAAGTGGTATCATAGGGAGGTTATTCAAAGAAAGACCTAATAGTTAGAAAAAGATCCTAAGGGTGGTTGAAACATATCTGATTTCATGGCTTTAGAACTCATAGAGAACTCAGTTCTATGAAACTTCCTATATGTACAAAGGATAATTTTGCTATTTGGAAGCAGAGGATGAGATTATTCATGGAGGCATCCGATCCAACAATCTTTGTCACTGTACATGAAGGACCATATATTTCCATGAAAGTATCTGTCTTAGATACAAATGTGCAAACCCCTAAGAGTTTGTCTGATATGACAAAGGATGAGGTGGTTCTTGCCACCATGGATAAAAGAGCACAAAACATAATTGTCAATGCAATAAATAATTCAACCTTTCAGAACTTAATACACTATAAAACATCCAAGGAGATGTGGGAAAATTTAATTGTCTATATGGAAGGCACAAAAGAAGTCAGAGATGACAGAAAGTCTCTACTCAACCAGCAGTATGAGACATTCAGGTAAGGGAAGACTGATTCTATAGAACTTTGTTATGAAAAGTTCTTTAGAATAGTAAATGACTTAAAGATTTATGGTAGACAATTCTAAAACTATGAGCTTAATGACAAGTTTCTAAGATCCCTAAATAAAGAATGGGACATAAAGATTTGTGCTGTAAGAGAAATGGGCAATCTGAGGAACATGTTACCCCAAGATTTATATGGGAAGCTGTTGTCACATGAGCTTCAGTTAAATTCTAGAAAAGCTGAAGATGAATTGTCAGAAGTTCAAATCAGACTAGATCTGTGGCTTTCAAAGAAGACAAATCAAAGAAGTCTAGAAAATAAATTCCATCATCACCAAGAAGGGATGAAGATACAGTTAGCACTGGGACTAGTTCTTCATCAGAAGAATTATCAGATGGTGAATTGGCATTGTTCACCAGGCAATTCAAGAAGATGATGAGAAGAAAGAAGTAATGGAATAAGAAGACATCATCTGGACCAAGTTCCAGCAAAAATAAAGACAAACACAGAAATAACTCTGTGGTCAGGTATGATTCAAACCAGAACAAACAAGTTAAGACTGACATTATTTGTTATTGCTGTAACATCCCTGAACTTGTCATTGTTAACTGTCTAGTAAAGAGAAAGGAGAACAAGAAGTTCAAAGAAAAGAAGTTCTACAAAGATAAGAAGCCAGAAAAATGTCTGATGGCAAAGAAGTAAAAGACTTTATCTGATAGTGATTAAGATTCAACTGAATCAGATGAAGAACATGCTCACATTGGATTGTTCTCTTATGAAGAGGAATTCATCAGAGAGTCCATATACAAGGGAAATAACTCCACAACTTCATCACTCTATGGTGACTTTGAAGATGATATAAAGGTTAATTTGATGGCACTGTCTAATAATCCAGAAACAAAAATTCTTGAATGTCAGGATACTCAGGTAATCTTTGATAATTCTATTTGTTCTATAACTTCTGTTCATGAGACTGAGGATAAGTCAGACTCAAGTAACTCAAATTTTGAATCATATAAGTCCAACTCTGAGACTAAACTGCAGTAACTCACAGTTAAGTTTAGAAAACTGCTAGAGGCTCTTGTAAAGAGCAAAAAGCTTGTTAATGAACAAGCCATCACGATTGCATCACTAAGAGGTCTTGAGTACCATCATGAGATGGCTACTCGGAAGATTGGTCTTCAAAGTTCAAAGTTGGCTAAGCTAACTAAGATCATTGATGATCAAATCATGTTGCTAAAACAAAAAAAGCAACCATTCAGGAGTTAGAACTCAAACTCCAGAATGAGAAAAGACTTGTTCAGTTGTTTTCTAAACCTAAGACTGTGCTCCCTATTATAGATACCTTCTCAGGAACTCCTGGAAGTGGGCTTGGTTATGTTAAACCTAAGAGAAGGAGAGGCAAAAAGATGACAGGACAAAAGGGTCCAGTCATGCCATAACCTGTGTTTCAGACTAATGGAAAAGAAATCTAGAAGTCTTGACCAGTAGGACCAAACTCATACGTGAATAGGAAAGTTATTCCTAATGTGCTTGCTCTAAGGAGGATTGTTGTGACTGAGAGGCAAAACAACCATTTTGCTCCCAGTCAAAATGCATCTGTCAAGTGTGCTGATTCCTATCCTAAGGAATGTCAGCATAAAGTTGCTACTATTCCTCCAAAGAGGAGATACAATAGATATGAGTGTTGTTGTTGTTGTGGAAAGATTGGACACTTTGCCCTAGACTGTTGGTTCAATCACACTATGTCTCATGGGCAGAAAATGTACCCAACTAAGAAATTTTCAGGAGGTCTCAATGGAGCCCCAGCTAACAAGCACCAAGGACCCAAGGCAATTTGGGTTCCTAAGGATAAATAAATCTTTATTTTGTTGGTATGTCCAAGCACTAGAGATAGGCCCATCTGGTACTTGGATAATGGATATTCCAGACATATGATTGGAATTAAGGGCTATATGAAGGAGTACACTCCAATGATAAATGGACCCAAAGTGATATTTTATAGTTCAGATAGAGGATTCATCAAGGGGTATGGTAAGATATCCAATGGAGTAGTTACACTCTCCAAAGTGGCTTATGTGGACAGATTATAACATAATATAATCAGTATAAGTCAGCTTTGTGACTTGGGCTATGACATTACTTTCCATAAAGATTAGTGCTTAATTAAAAGGTCAAGTGATCAAGAGGTCATCTTGATTGACACTAGGTGTGAGAATGTATATTGTTTAAATTTTCTTTGTCTAAATTCAGACTCTCCCATATGCCTAGTTGCAAATGAGAAAGCCTCATACTGTATCAAATGACACAAGAGGCTAGCTCATTTGAACTATAAGGTCATAGACAAGCTTTTCAGTAAAGAGCTAGTTAGGAATGGTCCTAACATTAAATGCACTAAGGAGAGCATTTGCTCTGCATGCCAAAGAGGCAAGTAGACCAAAGCTTTATTCAAAAGCATTGAAACCAAAGACTCTGTGAGGTGTTTATACCTCTTGCATATGGACTTGTTTGGTCCTATGCCAGTTCATAGTCTTGGTAGGAAAGTCTACACCTTTGTGGTTGTTGATGACTTTTCCAGATTTACTTGGGTTTTCTTTTTAAGGAAAAAGTCTAAAACTCCTGATGTCTTCAAGATATTTGTCAAGCAAATATAGAATGAATTGAACAGTTTTGTGGTCAGAATCAGAAGTGATCATGGAACTGAGTTTCAATCTGAATGCATGACAAAGTTTTGTGAAGAACTTGGGATTCATCAAGAGTTTTCCTCTATAAGAATACCCCAGTAAAATGGTATTGCTGAGAGAAAGAACATGACTCTCATTGAAGCTGGAAGAACCATGCTGAGTGATTCTTCTCTCCTAGAATATTTCTGGGCTGAAGCTATTAACACATCATGTCATGTTCTTAATAGAGCTTCAATCAACAAAATCCTGAATAGGACTCCTTATGAGCTAATGAAGGGTAGAAAACCAGACTTGGCCTACTTCAGAATGTTTGGATGTAGATGTTTTGTCCTTAATAATGGGAAAATATACTTAACTAAGTTTGCTGAGAAGTCCTATGAAGGCATATTTATTGGTTATAGTAACCACAATAAGGCTTATAGGGTCTACAACTTGAGGGATCAAGTTATAAAGGAGTCTGTTCATGTTGTATTTGATGAAAGTTCTATGTATTACAATGATAAGCCAGGTACATCAAGCATAATGGAAGAAGACTTGAAGCAAAAGGAGCTATCAATAGAAGACTCAGTTCCAGTAAGCCAAAGTATACAAGTTGGAGTCAACATTGTTGAGGATGAAATTACACAAGAACAACCAGAAGAAGAGACTTAGCATAATGATGAAGGTATTCAAAGAGAAGAGGTCACATTACCAGTTGTTGTTAGATATTTAATGGATCATCCATGGGAACTGATCATTGGATATGCAGCTCATGGTATGACCACAAGAAGTAGATAACACAATACTGTAATGTACTCAAGTTTTCTATCTCAAACAGAACCAAAGAAGTTTGAAGAAGCCAATATAGACCCATTTTGGATAGGGGCTATGCATGAAGAATTGAACAATTTCAAGAGATATAATATCTGGAAGCTGGTTCCCAGACCAGATGACTGTAACATCATAGGAACCAAGTGGATCTATAGGAATAAACTAGATGAGAATGGTGTTATAGTCAAAAATAAGGCTAGACTAGTTGTAAAGGGATATAAACAAGAAGAGGGTATAGATTTTGATCAAACCTTTGCACCAGTGGTTAGATTGGAAGCTATTAGACTCTTTCTAACATATGCAACCTACAAAGGATTTAAGGTTTACCAAATGGATGTAAAGTCAGCCTTCCTTAATGGTAACCTCAAAGAAAGGGTCTATGTTGAGTAACCCTTATGTTTTATTGACTCTACTCATCCTAATTATGTTTATCGTTTATTAAAAGCTCTCTATGGGTTAAAACAAGCCCCAAGAGCTTGGTATGAGACTCTGTCTAAATTCTTTTTAGAGAACAAATTCTCAAGAGGGAAAATAGACAAAATACTATTCCTAAGGGAAGTCAAAGGCAGGATCATCTTTGTACAAATATATGTAGATGACATTATATTTGGTTCTACTGATGAGTCACTTTGCACTAAGTTTGCCAAAATTATGCAAGGTAAGTTTGAGATGAATAGTATGGGTGAACTCAAGTTTTTCTTGGGTCTCCAAGTTAAGCAAACTATAGATGGACTTTTCATTAGTCAGTCTAAGTTCACTAAGGAGTTAATCAAGAAGTATGGCATAGAAATAACCACTTCCATGAGAAATCCTATGGGGTCCAGTATGTCTTTAGACAAGGATGGTGCTGGCAAGCCAGTTGATATCACCTTGTATAAGGACATAGTTGGATCACTACTCTATCTAACAGCCAGTAGACCAGACATAATGTATGCTACCTGTGTCTGTACTAGGTATCAAGCTTGCCCTAAGGAGTCTAACTATACAACAGTCAAAAGAATATTGAGATATCTAAAGGGCACAACTTATCGTGCCCTATGGTATCCCAGGAATAGTGATTTTGAACTAACTGGCTTTTCAGATGCAGATTATGCAGGTTGTAAAGAAGACAGGGAAAGCACTACAGGTTCATGTCAGTTCCTTGGAAGAAGGCTAGTATCATGGAGCAGCAAAAAACAAACAAGTGTAGCAATATCCACTGTTGAATCTGAGTACATTTCAGCTGGAAATTACTGTGCACAATTGCTTTGGATTAAGCATCAATTACAAGACTACAACATTCAACTAAATAAAACTCAATTATATTGTGATTCTACTAGTGCCATTTCAATTGCAAATTATCCTGTGTCACATAGTAGAAATAAACATATTGAGATTAGATATCACTTTATTATGGAGCATGTAGAAAAGGAAGACATAAATCTAGAATTTGTTCATACAAATAAACAAATTGCTGATATTTTCACTAAGCCCATAGATGAAGAGAAATTTAATTTCTTTAAGTTTGAACTTGTCATGTTAAATCTAGAATAGTTAATGAATACATAAAGACTGATGAAAATAAGAATAAAATATTAGTCAGTAATTAAGTTTACTTACCTAAATATCATGAAAAGACCTCAAAGTGTCAAGTTTCTATAGTTTAGGAGACAAAATATTGGCTAAGTCAAAAGTTGTGTCGAGACACCAGAGAAAGTGTCGAGATATCAAAGAATATGTCGAGACACCAAAGTAAGTTTCGAGACATCAAAGGGTATCAAGACCCTATGGTATATGTCGAGAGACATTATCCTTGTGTCGACTTGTGTTGACACATCTCGATAGATAATTTTTCCAGTGTCGACACTAGGTCTTTACCTAAAAATTTGGAACAGTCTAAATGGAGCGCGCCTTTTCGACTTTAGGAAAGATTAGCCTATAAATAGGGTGTCGGAGTAGAAGTCGACTACGCTTTCTTGATATTGTGAACTGTTGATTTCTGAGTGTCGAGCCCTAGAACTCAGATCAGTCGACACACATCAACCATTTCTATCCACTCTTATGGCACCCAAGAATGACGATAACATCTTCGAAGGTTATGAACTTGTCCGAAATGGATTCAACTCGGCGTCTAAAGAAATTAAGAATGTAATAACCCTAATCACTGAAGTAGGATTAGAATATCTGCTTTCTGAACCTTCAAATGTCTGGAAATGAGAGGTTCTTGAATTCTTTTCCAATGCTCATCTTGACTCAAACACTGAAAATATTAAGTCCAAAGTGAATGGAATAAAGGTCAAAATCACAATCAAAAGACTGGCAAAGATATATCACTTGCCAAGGATTGATCAAGAAGATGACCTAGATTCTGCCAAGACTGCAGAAGCTTTGGAGTGGTGTGGATTGGACCCAACCAAAAAGCTTGGAAGCACCCTAGTCAGGAAGAGAATGAATACACAAGGTAAATTTCTATAAGAGATTATAGGAAAAGTGCTACTATGCAAAATATGTGCACATGACAGAATCTCTGCTCAAATGTTTGAGCTGATGACAAGACTAATCTTCAAAGTGAAGACAAACTGGAGCAAAATTGTCTTTCACAAAATAGCAGAGAGCATCAAGAAGCTCAATATGGGAAGGATTATAAGTCTCTACTTGGTATAAGTTATTCCTGAAAAATCTCAATCTCAAGATTGGATCTAAAATCAATTATATGAGGAAAATGGACGTGAGAATCCTAGCCAGGTGGGATAGAGTACTATCCAAAGAAACACGTCTAGTAGAGAAGAAGAAGGAAAAAAAGAAAAAGTAGTGGTTGTGGAATAAGGATCTTCTAGTGACTCTGAAGAATAAGGAAGCTCTAGCTCAGAAAAACATGATGATGTATCAACAGAAAATTCTCCAAGGCCCTCTCCTGGTACTGGAGATCAGATGTAGGGGGAGACAAGACCAGAGAAGGATCACATTGAGGGGGAGAACCCCAATGATCTTCCAAACTTAGAAAATGTTCTGCACAAGATGTGCAAATGTCTGATAAAGAGAATGAGAATGCAGTCTCTAAGGAGACTGAGGAAGAATTTCCTGTGGATAAAGAAGCTGATATCTAGGGGGACTTATAGGATGAAACCATGGAGGTACTCAACCTTTGTGAAGTAGGTGCAAGGGTTGAGGGGGAGATAAAAGATTTGGCCCCAATCACTGAAGGAGCTAAAGAGCCTACTTTAGTTGAAGTTGTCAGTTCATCAGATTTTGATGAGGAGGAAGCTTCTCAGCTCAAGAAAAGGAAACTTGAGGAACTCAGGAAAAGGAGTAGGAGCTATAAGAAAATAGTTCAATCTAGAACATCACCTGCTCCTCCTATGGATTTCAGCTCTCTATTAGTTCAAATGCAGATAATGTTAGATCAACCAAGAAGACAACTTGAAAAATATGTAGATGAATGCAATACGGAGTTACAGTTCCATCTAGCACATGTATCAAATCCCTTATATTTGAGGTCAACTTGTTGTAGAAGGATATGACTGACTTTTTCCAAAGAGGAAAAAATGATGTAGTCTACCTTTCTCCACAACAGCAGGAGTCAAAGAAAACTCAAGATGAAATAGGTGTTAAACAAGGATATGTCCTTGAAAACCAGACAAGAATGAATGAAAACATGATAGTAATACATGATACTTCACTGGTAAAGCTTGCTGAGCAAACTATAGCTCTGGACACAAGGATAGCCTCTACCTCCAAAGATATTGAATCTCAGCTATCTACTCACACAACCTCTTTGGTTAAGGAGGTCAAGTCTTCTGGCAAATAAATAGATGACCATTTGCTTAAGGTAAATAATCATTTGTCCTCGGGGATTAATCATCTCGTAGACCAAGTCGAATTTCATAAAAATGGTTGAAGGGATCATATTAAGAGAGAAGTAATAAAGGGGGAGAGAGTAATGATAAATTCAAGCTCTTAGCATGCTATTTGGACCTCCAATAGCATCAAAGACACTCTAGGCCTTCCTCCCATAAATTATGATGAAGATCAAATAGCTGAGTTTGGCTGCCAACCAACTTAGTTTGAGGCTATTCAAACTGCAGTACAGTCTATATACAGTCCTACACCACATATTTAGAATATAGTATGTGAGGAGGTTGAGATGGCTGCTTCTGCCTTGGTCAAAGAAAAAGAAGCTCAATTATCTAAGAAGGGATTCAGGGAGCAGGCTGAAGCAAAGCCATCTTTTAAGCAGTGAAGTCCAACTTCTAGATCTATTATACTCACTTCTTGGAAAGCAGTTAACAACAATACAACTGACAGGGTAAAATGATATTCAGAACAAGAATGGGTCAAGCATACAAAGCAGCAGGAGATCATTTATAAATTTAGAAATGATCTGAAGACAGGGAAGTTCCTAGCTGATTCTATTGAACCCAGCAAGTACTTCCCCAAGCCCTGTCATTATCTTAAAAGGCAAAGGATCAAGAAAGAAGAGATCTCTAAGGCCAAGGATGTCAAAGGAAAGAAGAAGGTGGTTGATGACAAGGTGACTGAAGTCAAAGCCAAGATACAATCAGGAAAAGGCATTGTCATCACAGAGCCAGAACAATCTTAGATTATTTCTCTTTTCTAGAAACTATGTAATTTTGTTTTAAGAACATTATAAAAACTGAAAAGTGTAATCTTTGAACAAATTAGGATGAAAAAGTTTGGTTGCACTTTGTTATATCTATTTTACTTATTGCTGTTTCCTTTATAATTTTGTTCAGCACTTTTAATGTACATTATATGATGTAGGCCCACTCTTTCGAGCGTTTGGGTGGCCGACGTAACTAACACGACACTCTCCAATATCCCGCATGTCACGCTCAAGCATTAAACGCAACAACGACTCAATTAATACTGTTACTAATTAAAGATTATGGGGGTTCGCAAGGCCCCTTAAGATAATACCAAGGTGATAGGCCAAGGTCCTCTCAAGTGAAAAGAACCCACACGGTTCGGTCGAGCGCGTTGTACCAAAAGAGAAACCACCAAAAACAAAAGATTCGGGCAAGGTTGGTTCTCTCCCAACAAAATACAAACGAGGGACGCCACACCTCACGAACTTAAACGAAAGAAATAAACACGACAATAACTAAAATAAATTAACCACAAAAAAATCAAGCGTTACACAAGCCACGCAATTTGCCAATGCCACAAGATCTATCTAAAGAAGAGAAACACATAAAGGTTGAAATGTTCGTTACCCAACCAGATTTGTTGAATCCGGTTCACTCTACTAGAATCGTTCTTCAACGGTTCCACCAGAGATATGCCGGAGGGAGAGAAATTCATCGCCTTCTTCGTATCACGCTATATTTGGAAAGTCCTGGCAAAATCTTCTAAATATGGAAATAATATTTCCACTTATGGAAGGAGAGAGAAAAGGTGGTAGGCTTGTGATATATTTAAGGAATGATATATTCCAAATATGGTGGGTTAAGGGATGAATATGGTAGAGGATCTTTAAGGTTTTAGGAAGGGGAATAGGGTGGGGGTCGGATTTGGTGAGGAGGAGGAGGAGGGCTCGGGTGAGAGGTGGGGTGACCGGGTTTGAGAAGAAGGGTGGTGGTGGGGCTCGGGTTTTGGAGAGGTGGGGTTGCTTGGTTTTATAGGGAGGGGGCTGCTCGGGTTGAGGGAGTTGGGTGGTGGCCGGACTTGTGAGGGTGGAGATGGCAGCTTGGAGGTTGGGGAAAGGAGATGGCTCGGGTAGCAAGGAGGCAAAGTGGAGATGAGGAAGGAGGGGAAGGGTGGCCAGAGACCAACACAAGAAGAAGAAGAAGGGGAGAGGAGAATTTCGGCCCAAGGGAGAGAAGGAGGAGAACTTCAAGAGGAATTAGGTTTCAACTTTTCTTTTTATTCAATAATAATCAAAATATGAAGATACATGCCTATTTATAGGCTACACCACTCCATCTCCACCATACAAATTAAAAATACTCATGATGGCTAATTGCACCCATCATGACATGAAATAAAACTATAGTTCGCAACATGAAATAAGATAATGAGGATGGTTATAGGTCTCCATCTTACATGAAATTAAAACATGAAATAGAATGATAATTCGAAATAAAAAACACATAATAAAATATATTATTACTCAATAATAATTTATTAAAATATATTATTAATAAATAATAATTGGGCTTGCGCTCCGGACGGCTATTTTGGCGACGTGCCGCCTGGTCGTTCGCGAGCATGTCGTCGCCGTACTCAAGTTGTTGTGGGTAGTCGTCTCCATCCATATGTACCGGGTCACCATCATCGTCAGAGGGAGGACATTCCAAAACAACCAGTGGTGGGAAGTCGGCTCCATCAATCCTCCCCCTCTTTAAAATACTCATCACTGATGAGTATACCTGTGTGTACTCGCCTAGAAGGTCATCAACGGGGAAGAAGAACCTGCATGGCAAAAGGTGGTCTTGGAGGGACCTCAAATACGCATTAGCCAAAGAAGGAAAAAAGAATTTCAACAACATCCACCAACATACCTCCGATGGAGACCGAGAAGGAGAACGATCCTAGGAAACTGTCACCACCCAACCCAATAGAAAGCATAGTGGAAAATATATACGGAGAGGTAGACATTTCAAGTGGCATAAAAGCATAAAGCGTAAAGTATGTAATGATGAAAATAGGAGCTACGCCCCAATCTGTGGAAACTTTTAAAAGAAATGTCATGTCACCAAACTTCCGTAAAATTCGTAAAGAATAGACTAGCCGATTCGTTATTATTTATAAGGTGCCCGGGAGCATCCGTTTAGGGGTGAGACAAGCCAAAACCAAATCAATCACATAACGGTGGGAGACTTTCTGACACAAACTCGCAAGTAAATTAAAGGATGCATTTTGATGGATTAAAAGGATAAGAATGCGCCTAATTAACTTAAAACCATGCGGGGTGAACCCATGTGCAACATGACTAGAATTAAAAGTAGAAAATAACGAAACTATGTCAGGTGGCACGGGTGCTTTAAATTCAAAAATTATTTCAGTGGAGCCCAACGTTTTCGTTTTAAATTTGGAATTAAATTTTGATTTAAAAATTTCGTAATGAATAGCCAGCAGAAAATGCTCATCACCAACTATGTTTACCCACATCCATCTAAGTAAGCCTAATGGGGAGGCAGTAATAATAAACTTCTCCAAATATAAAGGGCTAGAAATGACTAGCTCGTGTCCTAACAAATCATCTACTCGAGTTAAATGAATCGGAGGGAGAGTCGACATGGGTGATTTCGTAGGGGAAGTTAAGTCACACTCAATGTCAAAACACGGATTAATCGTCCAAGAACAAGCCTCCGATTGCAGGCCGTTAAAATCATAGGAAAAATTAAACAGTGGATTCGTCCTCACTGAAAACTTAGCTGACAAGTCTTCCAACTCATTTGATACTTCATTTAATTCAGAATTAGTGACCGTATCATAGGTAGGCAAAATTGTATCCGACAAAATTTCTAAACAGTTTTAGGCTTCTGGCGAAGGAGCTAACATCAAAGAAATGTCTATCGGGTCCTTAGTGCTACCGTCATCCACAAATAGCCTTCCCATACTGGGTAAATATTCCAAAACGTCACATCCTTCGCTAAACAAATCTTCCCACAAAGTAGGTACATTGTCTAAATCAGGAGGGAGGGTTGGGCAAATCGAATCCCGGGGAGAATCTAAATTAGTATGACCCTCAAGCAACGATGATAATATCAATGAACTATCTCCCAGATGTGCACCACTAAGATCATCCCAAGATAAACATCCATCCCAAGGTGACTCTTCCAACACCGTTGAAACATCTACCAATCCTAGATCATTCATAATAATATTATGATCCACACTCGCACTTATCTGACTGGACTGTTCTAATGGGGAAGCTAAATAAATGGGCACCCCAATATGTTCTGGGCTAGAAGGAACTAGCTCGTGTTGTAGCAGGTCATCACCTAAATCAGTAATAGGTAATCTCTCAACATAGGGTGACTCAGCCGGAATGTCTTCTGACTCAGGGTCATCAGAAGACTCCATAACTATCAAGGGAGACACCTCAAAAACATCGCCAAAAGGAAGAGGAGATGATTCCTCAGAGGAGAAATCCTCGTCCAGGTCACTAGAGTAACCAATCTCCTCATCATCACTCAAATCGCCAGCGTATTCAGCCTTATCCTCAGTGACAGGCACAGTCCTAGACACAGCCTTAGACTCAATAGGAGAGTAAACGACTAATTCAGGCAACTCGGGGAGAGACTTAATAGGGCCTATGGGCGTAATCAGGGTAGGATGCTCAATAGAGCCAAGATCAGGTGCGCCACTTGACACATATGTCATAATAGTTTGCCTACCTTTACAGGTAGTATTACTCTCACTCCGTGGGCTCATGACAGTCCTAGCAGTCACTTGTACAGAACTCGGGATAGGGGACCTCACTATTTCCCTTCCTCTATAGGTGGGTGCAGGTACGCTAGGGGTAGCTCTACTAACCTGGGGAAAGGACCTGTGTTGGGATAATATGTCACTCCTATGATCCGGCTTGGTTCTAGTGCCATAACAATACTGGCTATCGGATGTCGGGCTAGTACTAAGGCGGTAGGGGGAATCAAATTTCGCAGAGAGAATTCTTCGCATGTCCGGCCAAGCATAAGGATAGCTACCAGTACCACGCTCTTTCTCTTCGTTCAGCTAAAACTCGCGGGCCCGACCTCTTAACTGCTCTCGGACTACACTAACCTTTAGGTAATCGCCCAATTGGTTATATTCGAAATATGTTTCTACCCCCTCAAGCCAGTATCTAAATTACTTGGGATCTCCATAACCATCATAGGTAAAAATATTAGTGTGTAGATAAGTCAGGGGATGATTGGAAGCATAAACGTCGAAAGCCATTTCAGTGTGAATCGGAGAGGACACTCGATCCGGATTTTGTGCAAATGCAAAAGAAAAGGGTACTTGAACAACTAATTATAGGAAAGATGGAATTGTTCCCGCCTAATAGCTAGGGTATATATATATATATTTTGTTTGCTTGCAGGAAATAATATGAAGATTAATAAATAAATTTTTTTTTTGATTTTGCTGAAAAAAAATAAAAAGATAGACCGCTATTTGCAGACCAAAATTAAAAATTTATAAAGATTTAATAAAAATAATGACTTAATAAAAATAAAATATTTTTTTGATTTCTTACTAATAAAATTATGGAGAATTTACAGAATTTTATTTTTTTTAGATTTTGAGAAAAATTAAAAAATTTAGGCCGCTATTTGCAGACCAAAAATTTAAAAATTGATTTTATGAAATACCATGCAACGAGTGAGTGTGTGTTAACGTGCCAAATAAGAGGGGGAGAGTGCCAATTAGGAAATTGACGTGAACCTCCCTCTGATACCAAATTGATGTTGGCCCACTCTTTCGAGCGTTTGGGTGGCCGACATAACTAACACGACGCTCTCCAATATCCCGCACGTCACGCTCAAGCATTAAACGCAACAACGACTCCATTAATACTGTTACTAATTAAAGATTACGGAAGTTCGCAATGCCCCTTAAGATAATACCAAGGCGATAGGCCAAGGTCCTCTCAAGCAAAAAGAACCCACACGGTTCGGTCGAGCGCGTTGTACCAAAAGAGAAACCACCGAAAACAAAAGATTCGGGCAAGGGTGGTTCTCTCCCAACAAAATACAAACGAGTGCCGCCACACCTCACGAACTTAAACAAAAGAAATAAACACGACAATAACTAAAATAAATTAACCACAAAAAAATCAAGTGTTACACAAGCCATGTAATTTGCCAATGCCACAAGATCTATCTAAAGAAGAGAAACACATAAAGGTGGAAATGTTCGTTACCCAACCAGATTTGATGAATTCGGTTCACTCTACTAGAATCGTTCTTCAACGGCTCTGCCAGAGATACGCCGGAGGGTGAGAAATTCGTCGCCTTCTTCGTATCACGCTATATTTGGAAAGTCCCGGCGAAATCTTCTGAATATGGAAATAATATTTCCACTTATGGCAGGAGAGAGAAAAGGTGGTAGGCTTGTGATATATTTAGGAAATGATATATTCCAAATATGGTGGGTTAAGGGATGAATATGGTAGAGGATCTTTAAGGTTTTAGGAAGGGGAGTAGGGTGGGGGTCGGATTTGGTGAGGAGGAGGAGGGCTCGGGTGAGAGGTGGGGTGGCCGGGTTTGTGAAGAAGGGTGGTGGTGGGGCTCGGGTTTTGGAGAGGTGGGGTTGCTCGATTTTAGAGGGAGGGGGCTGCTCAGGTTGAGGGAGTTGGGTGGTGGCCGAACTTGTGAGGGTGGAGGTGGCGGCTTGGAGGTTGGGGAAAGGAGATGGCTCGGGTAGCAAGGAGGCAAAGTGGAGATAAGGAAGGAGGGGAAGGGTGGCCGGCGACCAACACAAGAAGAAGAAGAAGGGGAGAGGAGAATTTCGGCCCAAGGGAGAGAAGGAGGAGAACTTCAAGAGGAATTAGGTTTCAACTTTTCTTTTCATTCAATAATAATCAAAATATGAAATACATGCCTATTTATAGGCTACACCACTCCATCTCCATCATACAATTTCAAAATACTCATGATGGCTAATTGCACCCATCATGACATGAAATAAAACTATAGTTCGCAACATGAAATAAGATAACGAGGATGGTTATAGGTCTCCATCTTATATGAAATTAAAACAAGAAATAGAATGATAATTCGAAATAAAAAACACATAATAAAATATATTATTACTCAATAATAATTTATTAAAATATATTATTAATAAATAATAATTGGGCTTACGCTCCAGACGGCTATTTTGGCGACGTGCCACCTGGTCGTCCGCGAGCATGTCGTCGCCGTACTCAAGTTGTTGTGGGCCGTCGTCTTTATCTATATGTACCGGGTCACCATCATCGTCAGAGGGAGGACGTTCCAAAACAACCAGTCATGGGAAGTCGGCTCCATCATTATAATTATCTTATTTTGGTATTGTGGTGTATATCATTGAATTGGAGTTATGAATTCTCCAAATAGGGGGAGATTGTTGGGTACATTGGAAATAATGTACTTGATTTGAAGAAGCCCTTTCAACTCAATTATATACACAAGTATGTATTTGATGTATGTTTCAGTTCATGCATACAGGTTAGTCTATGTTATATTGATTGGACAAGTGGTCTAAGTGATATTGATAGATGGACTCAAAAAAGTTGACTGGAAAGTGAAGAAAATTGACTAACTCCACAGGCGTCGAGTGAAGCCAGTTTACTCAACGCCATATAACTAATAGTGCTGAGTGAAGTCAGGACAGTCAAAGCAAGAAATGACTAAGTACAAAAGTGTCGACACACTTCACAACTATGTCGACACCTTTGTAGGAGATGTGTCGATAGATCAGGTCAACTGTGTCGAGACAATTCACTTATCTTGACACCGTCAAGTCAGCAGTGTCGAGACAATTCAGTTATCTCGACACCTTGAAGAATTAAGACAGTAGTGTCGAGACATGTCAGATATCTCGACACCTTAAAGCTCAGGATAGCAGTGTCGAGACAATATAACTGTCTCGACATAATGAAGAACTGAAGTACAGTCTTAAAGATGTCAACACCCAGCATACAGTAGTGTCGAGACAATTCAACTATCTCTACACAGTGAAGATTTAAAGCAGATGTCGACACCCAGCAGATAGTTGTGTCGAGACTACTAAGATATCTCGACACCTTGTAGTTTACACTAAGTATTATTGTGTCGAGACACTTGGGACATCTCGACAATTATGATTCTGAAGTTGTACAGAGTTAACACAGGAGTGTCAAGTCAAGTCAGAAGTGTCATGTCAGTTACAGTAACTTGATATCTTGTTAGAAATTGTTTGAAGGAGGACTTAAAGTATGATGGCATAATGATGACATCATCAATCATAAGCCAACAACTAATGAAGGTTATAAATAGAGGGGTCGTCTACATAGAATCAGACAATCAGACAAATCAATCAATTCTCTCATTCTGATTTATTCTAAGTTAGAGGAGGGCGACAACTCCAAGAAGATGGAAGACACAGGTCTTCAAGAAAGTCTTCTGATTCTTTCAAAAAGTTGATCCAAGGATTAAGGTGGATTTGTTCTACAAGTTCTTCAAGGAAATCAAGCCGATCAACATCAAGAACTTCCAGATCCAGTGAAGAATCATTTCAGCCAGTCTGTTCATCAAGAATCTATCCTGTGTTGCTGAATTAAAGAATCTGAATTCTCAGATAAGTCAGATCTTAGAGTTGCTATTTTCTGAGATTATTTTCTTTCTCATTTTCCTATTAAACATGTAAGATCTCTTTGAGATCTGAGTGTTTCTGTATCAATCCTAAATACGATTGCGGCAAAACCGTACCGGGTACAAGAGGTGCTATATGTCACATTGCCAAATAATGAAGTGCTCCCAACGCAGCAACGAGTGATTGTTACCTTTGCTCGAAATGATAAACTGTTTACCTCAGATTTAGTGGTCCTTCCACTAACCGAATTTGATATTATTCTGGGTATGGACTGGTTAACCCAACACGAAGCAATTATTGATTGTAAGAATAAAGAAGTATCAGTACGATGTGCAGATCATAGCAGAATTAATTATCGAGGGTTAAGTGAAGTGTCCAAAATGCTGATTTCTATAATGAAAGCACGTTCGCATATTCGAAAGGGTGGTGAGGCGTTTTTGGTAATATCTTTTGAACGTTTTTATATTTGTGCCTATGTTTATCTACATATGAAAGTGAACGATGCTTATAGGTTTAATATGGTGATGTGAGTAAGCTGGCATGACACGTTTGAATAAGGCTGATTGTTGGACTGATTTGTTGGGAATGCGGGTTTAAGGAATGTTTTTGGGTTTATATGTTGGGCTAACATGTAAATATGCGGGCTAGATTGAGCTAGCTGGTTTGAGTGGGTTGACATATTTGGCTCACCGCTTTATGTTTTGAGCGGCGACATCTTTCGGGATAAAACCCGTCTTCCGCGATTTTTTTCTTTATGTGCGCTGCTGCCTTATCTTCTATTCGGGCGCTGCTATCGGGGGAAAGCGGAGAACGCTAGGGTTTGGCGATTCGCGTCTTTCCGTCGTCTGGTAAGGTGGAATCTTGCACTCCTTTTCAATTCTTCCACTAATCGAACCCTAAATCTCTATTCTCTCACAGTTTTTGGGATTTTTACTCCTCTTTTGGCCGGTGGAGGAAAGTTTCTTAATGGATCTCAGGTAATTTGTTTCCTTGTCCATGGATCTTCTAACTTTGTATAATTTATTTGGGGTTTTGGGCTTTGGATTGGCTGGCTGGTTTGGTTTCAGCTGTAGGCTGCATGTGCTGCAGTTTTTAACTCTATGTTAAGTACTGTTTTCGGGCTTAGAGCTGCTGCGGTTTTGTGAACATATTCTTGCAGTTTTTGACTCTCTGTTAAATGTTATTTAGCTTGGATTTGCGGCTGTTTTCGGGCTTAGCGCTGCTGCAGTTTGTGACCCTATTGTTGCAGTTTTGCTCCTATGTTAAATGCTATTGTTTTGAGGCTTAAGGTTGCTGCAGTTTTTGTTTTCATATTGTGGCAATGTGTATTGCTTAGCCTTGGGTTTGTGGCTGTTTTCGGCTTTGGTTTGCTGCAGTTTTTATCAGCCTTCTTAAGCCTCATTTTCAGCTAAGTGTGACTGCAGTTCAACCCTATTGTTGGTGCTTTTTGGGCTTCGTTGTGACACCGTTTTAGCCCAATTTGAGTGCTGAATTCAGCTAAATGTTGCTACAGTTTTCAGCCCTATGTAAAATGATTAAATGCCTACCGAATATACACGCATGCGTCGATTTGAGTGCGTTGTGTCGCTTTGTGAGATGTAACCTCGTGAAATGGTGACCTCATATATGTACAGATAGTGCGAAGGATGGCATCTCCCAGTAGACGCGACGTCTATTCAAGGCGAGGCAAAGGAAAAGAACGAGCCATGGTGAGAATATCCCTTTTTAATATATGTTTTACCTCAATGTATGCTTTGGTTTAAAATACATGTTGATTTCTATATTGCAAATGTTTATAATTGCCTATGCTATGAATGGCCTCCGGTGGAGGCAATCAAGCAAGAAAATATTTCTGAGGGGACTGTTTAAAATCAATAACCCATTATAAATAATTATATGTGTCGACACATGGACATGTTAAGGGTAAGATAAAATGAAGAATATTGATATGATGGACTGTAATACCAAACCAGTCGAGCCAAAAGGCATAAACGTGTGTTGTACGTACTGGTTTGGAGACTGATGACCCCTAAGGGGTTGGGCCCAAAGACTGAAAATGAAATATTGAGATTGATATAAATACCCTTAACAGTGCCTAAAATGAACAAATGAAAAAAAATCGTTTTACAGCTTACTGTTTATCGTTTTTTGCTTAACTACAGCACTAATTCGCGAAATTGCTAGAATGAAAAGTCTACATTATATGATTACTGCATCTATTTCCGTCATCAATAGTAGTTGTTTTCGTACATTTTCTATAACTGTAAAACAGGTTGAATAAAAAGGGGTAAGGATTTCACTTAGTCTTTATGCAAGACTAATTGTTTTATTTCTAAAATTTTAGGAACAGGAAAGCCGACAGCCGAGCATCAGTGAAGCACAGGTTGGTAAAGTTTATTTACCTTGCTATTACATGTTAGTTATCTTGATTTCAATAAGCAAATAAACTGTATTGTAGATGCTTAGTAATTAGGTTCTATACTCGTTATGAAATATTGGAAATGCTCAGTTTCACTCTGATATTACTGCAAATATAGATTTAGATTTTAAAATTGAAAAGAGAAAATTGTGGCGGTCAAGTGGGCCGTTACAATTTAGTGGTATCAGAGCCAGGTTTTCAATTGAACCCTGGCCATAACGAGTATGTCCTAGTGTGAATAAACTAATTTACGCGTGATTTACATGGAACAGGTACAGGAAGCCCGAGAGGCCATATCTGAGGGCGGTGCATCGGGGCAGGCTCCGCAAGAACTGCCACAAATGATACCTCCGCAGGGAGAGCAACAGACTCCGCAGCAGCTAATGGAGTTGACGAAGATGTTAGCGGAGGCTATTAAAATGGTTCGAGATGCGCCCCCTTCAGCAGCACTGGAAGTGACAGGACCGTCACAACCGAGACAATTGGATATTGATTTAAAGCAATTCATGGAGTTGAAGCCACCAGTATTTCAGGGAGGGCTATCTCCCCTGGAGACAGAGGATTGGATTTCTCGTATTGAAACAATACTAGAAGTTATGCTTTGCCCAGATGAACGAAAGGTCGGTTTGGTTACGTTTTTGTTGGAAGGAGAAGCGAAGCGGTGGTGGCTGAATGTGCAAGGCAGGTTGGCAGGCCGCGGACAAACAAGCATTCCGTGGGCCACTTTTCTTCACGCCTTTACTAATTGGTTTGTTCCCGAATCAGAAAAGAAGTTACTACAGGATAAATTCTTGCGTCTCGTGCAGGGTTCTCGATCAGTCCTGGAATATGAAACAGAATTTGCCAATTTGGCGTTTTATGCTGAGGCCTTTGTGCCTAATGAGAAAGAAAGATGTCGGCGGTTCCAGGAAGGATTGAGAGACAGTATCCGTTCGGTTCTGGTACCGATGGAAATTGCAGACTATGGGGCTTTGGTGCAAAAAGCCCGTTTGATGGAGATTGACGCAGAAAAAACGCAGAGGCGAAGGGACTTTGCAAAGAAAAGATCGTCATGGTCGTCTTCGAGTAAGGACACGTCAAGCAGGACAAGTACATCAGGAAAGTCTAGTGATTCAGGAAAGCGGTCTCGTCCCATCGAGAGTAGTAGAAGTGCGCCAACAGCTGAGCAACGATGTGGCAAGTGTGGCAAGAGCCACAAGGTGCAGTGTCTAGTGGGGAGCAATGCTTGTTACTTGTGCCGTCAGCCTGGGCATCGACAGAGGGAGTGCCCTCGTAGCCGAGAAGGACAAAGAGCATCACAGTCGTTTACAGTGCCTCAGGGTCAGAGGTTGTATCAGATAGGTAGTGCTCAGGGAGGTGAGTATACGGCCTCAGTCTCTACGTCAGCGCCAGCCGGATCATATCATGAAGAACATCAAATGCAAGAACGCCGTGTGCAACCGCGGGTGTTTAACCTTAATCAACAAGAGGCAAAGGCGGATGACACCGTGGTGACAGGTATTATCCCTATTGGCCACTATTTAGTTAAATTATTATTTGATACTGGAGCAAGCCACTCTTTTATTTCTGTATCAATCCTAAATATGATTGCGGCAAAACCGTACCGGGTACAAGAGGTGCTACATGTCACATTGCCAAATAATGAAGTGCTCCCAACGCAGCAACGAGTGATTGCCGCCGCTCAAAACATAAAGCGGTGAGCCAAATATGTCAACCCACTCAAACCAGCTAGCTCAATCTAGCCCGCATATTTACATGTTAGCCCAACATATAAACCCAAAAACATTCCTTAAACCCGCATTCCCAACAAATCAGTCCAATAATCAGCCTTATTCAAACGTGTCATGCCAGCTTACTCACATCACCATATTAAACCTATAAGCATCGTTCACTTTCATATGTAGATAAACATAGGCACAAATATAAAAACGTTCAAAAGATATTAGCTCCATATCATAGCAGCTCATGGCGAGGCCGAGTCATCACTGCGTATGCCTTTTTCCATCATCGGGGACATGACCTGAAATTATTAAATTTTTATTACTGATATATATATTTTCTTATGTTAAATGATGCATGTATAAATTTATTTTGCATACCGGGCACAGTGCGTTACAATTCTCCCCTCCTTAAAAATTTTCATCCCCGAAAATCATTCTTCCATGACATCGAAAAGTGCTGGAAATAGATTTTTCATTGCCTCCTCATGTTCCCAAGTCGCTTCGTGCCGAGGATGACCCTTCCACCATATAAGTACAAAATTTACATCACGATTTCGTAACTGTCTGCTTTGTCGATCTATAATTTGATGTGGTTCTGTCGGGCTAGTTAGATCTG
This sequence comes from Platanthera zijinensis, assembly GCA_039513925.1. Taxonomy (NCBI): domain Eukaryota; kingdom Viridiplantae; phylum Streptophyta; class Magnoliopsida; order Asparagales; family Orchidaceae; genus Platanthera; species Platanthera zijinensis. Next base: position 53,754,768 of record CM077085.1, on the reverse strand, counting down.
GCTCAATTTGAATATCCGCTGCTGCTACCATCGTCTCTGGTTCACGGATATATTTTCGTAATGCCGATACATGAAATACATGATGCAATCTTTGCAGCTCTGCTGGTAGCTCCAAGCGGTAAGCAACATCGCCTACCCGTTCAGTGACTGGAAACGGTCCGATATATCGTGGACTCAATTTTCCAAGTCGACGGAACCGTGAAACTCCTTTGAATGGTCTGATTTTTAAACATACTTGGTCGCCGACTTGAAACTGCACTTGACGATGGCGGGCATTATAATATTTTTGTTGCCGATCTTGTGCTACTTTCATCCGTTGTTGTATGAGTTTTACTTTTTCATGCCATTTATCAATCCTTTCTCGGTTATACAACGTTCGTTCACCGTCGTCCGCCTAACTTAATGGTGTTCGACAACGTCGGCCATACAATGCTTCGAAAGGTGCCATTCGGATAGACGATTGGTAGCTATTATTGTATGCAAACTCTACCAATGTCAAATACTTTTCCCAAGAGCCTTTTAAATCCAAAACAATCATACGCAGTAAATCTTCTAAGAACTGAATCGTTCCCTCCGACTGCCCATCTGTTTGGGGATGAAATGCCGTACTGAATAATAATTTTGTCCCCAAACGTTTGTGGATATATCTCCAGTTGCCGGATGTGAAGCGACCGTCACGATCAGATATTATGGATTGAGGAATCCCATGCAATTTGACAATAACATCTATATATAAGTCATTTAACTTTTCAGGAGACATATCTTGTCGCACTGGAATAAAATGTGCACTTTTCGTTAAACGGTCAATGATAACCCAAATACCGTCATGTCCCAATTTACTGCGGGGTAAACCAAAAACAAAATCCATCGCAATGTCTTCCCACTTCCATTCTGGTATTGGTAGGGAATGCAAATATCCTCCAGGTTTCTGGTGTTCTGCTTTGACCACCTGACATGTATGACACGACGCAATATACATAATTATGTCCTTTTTCATTCCAGGCCACCAGAAATCCTCCTTCAGGTCGTGGTACATTTTCGTACGTCCTGGGTGGATTGAATACGGAGTATGATGTGCCTCATATAATATATCCTTTCGTATGTTATTCACATTTGGGACACACAACCGTCCGTTCAAAAATAAGAACCCATTCTGTAACGTAAATTTATCAGTCTCCCCTTTTCTTACTTGTTCTTGCACTTCAACCAGAAATGAATCTTTGGGCAAAGCATCTTTAATCCAATCTTTCAAAGTATATCTGACTTGTAACTGAGATAATTGTGCCTGTTTACTTTCCGGTGTCACAAGTGGCGTGATTTCCATCCTTTCCAACTCATACACTAACTATGCCTCATACCCTGCCAACACTGACAACCCAACGACATGCTTACGGCTCAGGGCATCAGCAACTACGTTTGCTTTACCAGGGTGGTATTGTAACTCCACATCGTAGTCCTTGATGAACTCTAACCACCGGCGCTGCCGAAGATTCAATTCCTTCTGAGAATATATATATTTTAAATTTTTGTGATCGGTAAACACTTCGCAGCGTATGCCATATAAATAATGCCGCCAAATTTTCAGTGCAAAAATAACTGCAGCCAATTCTAAATCGTGCACTGGGTAATTTTTCTCAGCATCTTTCAACTGTCGGGACGCATAAGCAATAACTTTTCCATGTTGCATCAATACACAACCCAATCCCTTATATGAAGCATCGCTGTAAATTTGGAACCCGTCTGTACCTGACGGCATAGTCAATATTGGCGCTGTGGTCAATTTTTCTTTCAAAATGTCAAATGCCTTCTGACAGTCAACGGACCACTGAAATAACGTATTCTTTCTGGTTAACTGAGTCAATGGTAAGGAGATTTTAGAAAAGTCTTTTACAAACCGTCGATAATATCCCGCTAAACCCAGAAAACTCCGTACTTCCGTCACTGAAACTGGTTGGGGCCAATAGAGGATAGATTCAATCTTTGCAGGGTCTACGGCCAAACCTTGCTCTGAGATCACGTGTCCAAGGAAGGACACCTTTGTCAGCCAAAATTGACATTTGGAAAATTTGGCATATAATTGATGTTCTTTCAACGTTTGCAAAACCAATCGCAGATGCCGGCAATGTTCTTCTTCCGTCTTAGAGTAAATCAAGATATCATCAATAAATACTATGACAAATTGATCCAGATAGTCTTTAAAGACCCGATTCATCAAATCCATGAATGCTGCTGGCGCATTCGTTAATCCAAACGGCATAACCAAAAATTCAAAATGACCATATCTGGTGCTAAACGCAGTTTTGAAAACATCTTCTTCTTTGATTCTTAACTGATGGTATCCCGATCGTAAGTCCAGTTTAGAAAATACTCTGGCATTCACAAGTTGATCAAATAAATCTTCTATACGAGGAAGGGGATATTTATTTTTCACCGTTAGCTTATTAAGTTCACGATAATCAACACATAAACGTAACGTTCCTTCCTTATTCTTTACAAACAATACTGGGGCACCCCACGGAGAGGAACTCGGGCGAATGAAATTTTTATCAATTAATTCCTGTAACTGTATTTTCAATTCTGTCAATTCTTTTGGCGCCATTCGATATGGAGACTTTGCTACTGGCTTAGCTCCTTGCTCAAGGTTGATTTCAAACTCAATTTCTCTCTTGGGAGGGAGTCCAGTCAATTCTTCCGGGAACAATTCTGGAAACTCACATACAACCGGAATCATCGAAATGTCTTTCCTTTCTTCCGATGGTCCTTTCACCATAAAAAGGGGTAAGGTTTTCACTTAGTCTTTATGCAAGACTAATTGTTTTATTTCTAAAATTTTAGGAACAGGAAAGCCGACAGCCGAGCATCAGTGAAGCACAGGTTGGTAAAGTTTATTTACCTTGCTATTATATGTTAGTTTTCTTCATTTCAATAAGCAAATAAACTGTATTGTAGATGCTTAGTAATTAAGTTCTATACTCGTTATGAAATATTGGAAATGCTCAGTTTCACTCTGATATTACTGCAAATATAGATTTAGATTTTAAAATTGAAAAGAGAAAATTGTGGCGGACCGCCACAATTTTCTCTATTCAATTTTAAAATCTAAATCTATATTTGCAGTAATATCAGAGTGAAACTGAGCATTTCCAATATTTCATAACGAGTATAAAACCTAATTACTAAGCATCTACAATACAGTTTATTTGCTTATTGAAATGAAGAAAACTAACATATAATAGCAAGGTAAATAAACTTTACCAACCTGTGCTTCACTGATGCTCGGCTGTCGGCTTTCCTGTTCCTAAAATTTTAGAAATAAAACAATTAGTCTTGCATAAAGACTAAGTGAAAACCTCTCTAAGTTGTAAGCCTGATTTATAAAGGTTGAGGTAGGTGATTTGTGTGGGATCACTGAGTTGTAAGCCTATATTCTAAAGGTTGAGGTAGGGTTCTTGAGGGACCTGAGGTAGGTGATTTGTGTGGGATCACTGAGGTGTAAGACTTGTATAGTCTGAGGTAGGGTTCTTGAGGGACCTGAGGTAGGAGATTGGGTGGATCTCTGTGGTAGGACCAGTGGGTCTAAGTTATAGGTTTCTTAACAAAAACTAAGCCTGTAAGATCATTAATCTGAGTTGAAGAGGAGGAGATATAACCTTATCTAGCACATTGCTAGTGAGGAAGATGGGGGAAAGTGGATGTACCCTAGATAGGGGAACCACAATAAAATTTCTGTGTACTGTGAATTACTTGTGCTGTGTTCTTGTGAATATTTACTTTGAAGTATCTGTTGAAATATGAAGTATAAGTGACAGAATTTTAAAGACACATATTCACCCCTCTCTAGGTGATTAACTATCCATAGATTTATCTTTCAATATGAATGTATATACATATGCATATATATATATATATATATATATATATATATATATATATATAAAATATATAAATATAATAACATATATAAGCTCAAGATTTTTTAAGACTAAAAAATCTTGAGCTGGTTCTCCCATAATACACGTCAGAATTAGAGAAATAATATATGCATTTTATAGCCAAAAATGAGATCTAAAAATTTCATGTTGAACATTCTTTCAAAATTTGCACGGTTTGGCCGGAATCTCGCTTGAAAGGTTGCTGGCTCGAAATGAATCCGGCCACCCATGCAAGCTATATATATAATAACATATATAAGCTCAAACTTTTTTAAGCCTAAAAAGCTTGAGCTGGTTCACTCACAATGCATGTTGGAATTAGACAAATAATATATGCATTTTATAGCCAAGAACGAGATCTAAGACTTTCATGTTGAACATTCTTTCAAAATTTGCACGGTTTGGCCGAAATCTCGACTGAATGGTTGCTGACTCAAAATGAATATAATAATAATAAATTTCAAAATTCGAGCCAACAATCTTTTGGGCCAGATTCCAGCTAAATCGTGGAAATTTTGGAAAAATGTTCAACATAAAAGTTGTAGATCACATTCTTGGCTACAAAATTCATATATTATTTGCTTAATTCAGACATATATTATGGAAGAACCAGCTCAAGATTTTTTAGGATTAAAAAGCTTGAGCTTATATATTCCAAACCTATATATATATATATATATATTATATTATATAAAAGAGCCCATCCCTCCTTCATGCAGGCTCTCGAAGCAGCAACCGGCCGTCCTCCTCCTAGCAGCAGCTCAAATCTAGTTGGCCTCCTCCTCCTCCTAGCACTAGTCCAAATCTAGCTGAGCACCTTCTCCATGCAGCAAGCTTGGCCACCACCTTGCCTCAGACACTTTAATAGCTCGGCCGCTACCACCATGCAACCAACATCCTTGCATGTAGCTGCCCGAGCTCTATCTAGCTGGAGCAAGATGCCTGATCTCTACCTAGCTTGAGCAGCCTGACCACCACCCTGCAGCTACAATGCCACCATAATTAGCCTGAGCCCGTTCCTCCTCCATGCAGCCACTTCAGCCCGACCAGCCCCTCTATGTAACGCTTCCCATGAAAATCCAGCTGGATTCCATACAGCCCGCCTCCTCTTTAAAACCTACCAGCTATGCAAGGATAAGGCCACCCTCTCTCTCCTTTTTAAATCAATAAATCAATTATTTCTAAAAAAGGAGGGCTCTGGCCGTGGGATTCAACTCCTCCCTTGCCACTTGTGCTATAAAAGGGCACTCAACCAATAGAGAGGGGAAATTTTTGATTTTTTTGGAGTTATCATTTTTATGAGAGGTTGGAGAAGAGTTTTTGAGTGACTTATTTGTTCTTTTTCCTTGCATTGTAACTTTAGTTTTAATTTAGTCATTATGTATCTCTCTTCATATTAGTACGTTCTCTTCTCTAGTACTGTAACATTAGTTTTTAATTTAGTTTTAATTTTTTTCTTCATATTATCCTCTTCCTCTTTGTGTGATGAGTAACTAAATTTTATAGTGCTCGATCGCGATGATCCGAGAGTGAGATAATATTCTTATGATTTTAAGTTTGTTCTCCTCTAATTGTTGAACACCGATGATTTACCTTTGATCAAAATTGCTATGGGGATATATCGTCGATATATAGTTTTAATTTTATTTCCGTTCTTTAGTTAGCCGAGAGGCTCGTAAGACAAATCTATCACTCATAGGTAAAAAGAGTAGAACGCAATCCTCGAGAGAGGATGACGTAACTCTTCTGGATTAGAGTAAAATCTAATAACGATGTTCACTACCTAAATCAAGTCATAGGCGATGCGATTTGAGAATGAGAGTTTAGTTGATACACCTAAGCTTAGTTGAACCTAATCCTCGAAAGAGGCGTGTTCATGCTTTGGAACTTCCACAGTCAAGGCCTCTTCAACAAAAGAATTTCATTCTATTTTCATTTTGTATCTTCTTTTTTCGAGGTGATTCAAAGATCGGGCACTAGTTTTTAACCCATCGAATAAATTTCGTTAGCATTTTTAGTTTTTACTATTCACAACCCAAAACTCAGAATTTTAATTGATAAAATAATTGCAACTTTCGATGTAAAATTACTCAACCACCCAGAGTCTAATACGACATTAGTTTTTATAAACCTATACTACTTCCAATACGGTACCCTTGTCGTTATCATTTGCAGACATAGTTTTACGCATCAAGTTTTTGGCACTGTTGTCAAGGAAATGGTCGATAATTTGAAAAAGAAATAGTTATTAATTTTAGGACAATGTTAAAAGCACACCGTTTTTGGCTATTGACAGTCAAATGTTATTGACACACCCAAAAAATTATTTATACACCAAATGGTTATTAACACACAAATAGTACAATATTTAAAACATTACTGGGATGAATCAGAATAGGGCCAACTAGAAGGAAACAATGACCACTACTGCACCTACCCTAATTTTAACACCACCCTACACTAATCAGAATAAGGCAATGTTAAAAGCACACTGTTTTTTGGCTTTTAACACCACCCTAATTTTATCTCTTCCCTTCCTCTCACCCCCTTTTCTCTCAAATTTTATTTTTAAAAAAGGGTGGTGTTAAAAGCACACAGTGTATGGCTATTAACACACCAAAAAAACACCTTAAAAACTTAAATTCCTAAATCTCCAAACACACCAACTCTTTAGCCGCACACCAACCCAACGACGCCCTCTTCTCCTTGCTTTGACTTTTTCGTTGCGGCTACCTCTCGATCGCATGATGCGTAGGAGGAAGGTGGAAGGTCGGTCGCCCCTCCATTCGCTCACACTGTCATTCCCTTCCATCTGGTTCTATTCTGATCCCACATGCTAAGAGGAAATCGCTCGCCACTTTTATCGATCCCAACAACTAGGAGAATGGAGGTCTCTAGTAGATTTTGAAAGTAAGTTCTCTTAAATCGTCTCGCTATTTCATTTTTGGTTTTTAGATTTAGTCATTCTTCATTCTCCTAAACCCAATATCGAGATCCATTAGCCAGGCACAATAAATTGTTTTGGACTATTTTTTCATTGTTTACTCTGTTCTAAATCCCCATGGTAAAAATTGAAATTATTTGTAATGCGTGGATTTTTGTAGGTGGATTAGTTGTCAGTGTTTCCTTCCAGCCGGCCCAATTCCGATTCATCCCGGTAATGTTTTAACTATTTTACTATTTGTGTGTTAATAACCATTTGGTGTATAAATAATTTTTTTGGTGTGTCAATAACATTTGGCTGTCAATAGCAAAAAATGGCGTGCTTTTAACATTGTCCTTAAAAAAGGGCGTAACTTAGAATCTTGGAAAGAGAGGTTTGGGCTTGTCATCCCAGCACACCTTCTAGTACCACTGCAAACCCTTCTCAGGGTTGTCCTCGGGAAGTCCGGGACTAACTTACTCGCTTTTTGAAAAAACATCTATATATTTAAATATAATATTATAATAATACTTACTTTCCTTCATCATTTTTTTCTCTCTATCTTTCTTCTCTTTTAGTTTATGACCCGGGAAAACTCTTCAACTAATTTTGAATTCGGTTTTTATCCGAAATTTGAGCGCACCTTGCGGCGATGTCTCTGATTTAGTGATCTACCAATAATTCGTGAAGAGTCAATTGGAGAAACTTACGAGGAACTAATGGAAGATCTCAACCATAATGAGGCCCCGCTATGGACCATGTTCTATTATGCGAGGCTGAATTGGGAGGGAAAGCATTCTAGTATTATTCGCCCGATGTTGGCGAATAATAATTTTGAAATTAAAATAAGTATCATTCAGATGGTACAACAAACGGTTGTATTTGATGGCTTATCGGATGAAGATCCAAATTTACATTTATTAAATTTTTTGGAAATCTGCGATACATTTAAAATAAATGGCATCACTGATGATGCCATCCATTTGCGTTTATTTCCTTTTTCTTTGCGAATTAAGGCCAAGCAATGGTTGGGTTCTCTCCCGAGAGGTTCCATCACTATTTGGGCTGAAATGACAGAAAAATTTCTAACAAAATATTTTTCTCCTGCAAAGTCCACTAAATTACGTACAGACATTCTCTCCTTTATACAAATAGACTCAGAGTCTCTCTACGACACATGAGAGTGCTTCAAGGAACTTTTGCGGAGATGCCCTCATCATGCCCTCCCTTTGTGGCAACAAGTTCAAACATTCTACAATGATTTGAATCTCCAAGCGAGGCAAATGATTGATGCGGCAGCAGGGGGAATCTTAATAACAAAACCCCCGAGGCCTCTCAAGAGATTTTTGAGGAGATGGCCATGAATGCTTATCAGTGGAATGTGTCACGGTCGCACCCTAATAAGTCGGTAGACTCTTCGAAGTTGAGGCCACCCCTAATTTAGCACATCAAGTGTAAAGGCTCACAAGGCAAGTGGCGGAAATTTCTGCTTCCTCCGCCACCAATTGGGCTAATAATAATAATAATATTGTTCAAGAGCATGTAGATTATATGGAGAACTCCTATCGTCCATCTTATAACCCGAATAATAACATTCCTTTTAATAATAACTATAATTCGGGTTTAAGGGATCACCCAAATTTCTCATGGAGAAACCCTAATAATGCTTAAGGACCACCATAAGTGAATCCTCCAAGATTCGCTCCACCACCACCTCAAAATCCCTCTTCGCTTGAAGAGGTCTTCTCCAAAAACGTTGCCTCCAATGAGTCCAATATCTGAAATTTGACTGGATCTATTAAGAATCTAGAAAATCAAATTGGATAGCTCGCCAAGATTTTTTCCGTCCACCAATAAGGAGCTTTTCCGGACAATACAAAGCCAAATCCACCGGAAAGCGCCAACGCAATTACCCTTCGAGGTAGAAAGGAGGTAACTTCTACAAATTTGGTTGAGCCCGAGGTAAACGTTTCATCTTCTTCTCTACAAGTTATTTTTTCACCTACTCTACCTTCTTCTACTTTAGCTCCACACATTATTAAAAACTCATCTCTTCCTTATCCTTCGAAATTTAAAGATGAGCGCAATGAGAAGCAATATAAAAATTTAGTGAAATTTTGAAAACAAATCCAAATAAACGTGTCATTCTGCGAGACGATTGCCCAAATGCCCAAGTACGCTAAGTATCTAAAGGATTTACTTTCAAATAAAACGAAACTTGAAATTTTTCACGCGTTTCTCTTAATGCAGAGTGCCTGACAGTTATTTTAAACAAACTTCCGGAAAAATTAAATGACCCGGGATGATTTTCCATTCTGTGCTTGTTTGGAAATTTACAAATTAAACACGCTTTAGCCGACTTAGGAGTCAGTATTAACTTGATGCCCATTTCTCTGTTTAAAAAGCTTTGTTTAGGCTCCCCAAACCTGACTAAAATGAGCATCCAACTAGCGGATAGATCGATTAAGTACCCAATATGGGTAGTAGAGGATGTTTGGTAAAGGTTGACAAGTTTATCTTCCTGATAAATTTTGTCATTCTCGACATAGAAGAAGATGCTGAGGTACCACTCATCCTTGACCGACCCTTCCTTGCCTCCTCTCGGGTGATAATAGACGTAAGTAACAGAAAGCTTCTCCTACGAGTTGGGGATGAAGAAGTTATTTTTAGTATAGACTCCTCTATGAAAAATTCTTTTTCTAATGATGACATTTGTTTTACTTTAGAAACAAATTTTGAAGAATAATTATCGTCGCTTCCGAAATAATTTTTCCAATTTTTGAAAATCTGGAATTTGCTACTGTTTTTTTGTCTTAAGAAAATAACCCGGCCATTAAAATTTGAACAAATAAATTCAAATAATCTTTAAATTAAAACATCTTATGAAGAACCACCGAGTTTAAAATTAAAACAACTCCTGGATCATCTTAAGTATATATTTCTAAAAAAAGATTCAAAATTGCATGTAATTATCTCATCTACGCTTAACGATTTGGAAACTTCCGAATTAATAAAAATTTTAAACAATCACCGCCATTCAATTGCATGACAAATTTCTGATATTAAGTGGATTAGCCCTTCGTTTTGCACACACAAAGTCATGTTAGAAAATAATTCTTGCGGCACCGTTCAACCACAACGATGGCTCAACCCAAATATGAAGGAGGTCGTTAAGGCTGAAATAATAAAATTATTAGATGTTGAAATTATCTATCCCATTTCATATAGCACTTGTGTGAGCCCGGTATAAGTTGTGTCTAAGAAGGGCGGGATAACGGTAATCTCCAATGAAAATAATGAGTTAATCCCAACCCGTACTGTTACGGGCTGGCGGATGTGCATCAATTATAGGAAATTAAATGATGCCACCCGCAAGGATCACTGCCCGTTACCCTTCATTGACCAAATTTTAGAATTCCTATCCGGTCATTCATATTATTGTTTTCTTGATGGTCTATCGGGATACTTTCAAATCCCAATTGCGCCCAAACACCAAGAGAAAACCATGTTCACTTATCCCTTCGGTACCTTCGCCTATCAGAGGAAGCCATTTGGTCTTTGCAATGCACTGGCTACATTTTAAAGATGTATGTTGGCAATTTTTAACGAATTAGTAGAGGACGTCATGAAAGTTTTTATGGACAATTTTTTAGTCTTTGGCGATTCTTTCAAAAATTGTTTAAATAATCATGATCGTATCCTTCAAAGCTACGAAGACATGAATTTGGCCCTCAATTAGGAAAAGTATCACTTTATGGTCCAAGAGGGCTTAGTCCTCAGACATAAAGTTTCTAGTAAAGAGAATGAGGTTGATAGGGCCAAGATCGAGGTCATAGAAAAAATTGCCCCGCCTACCAACATAAAATTTATTAGAAGTTTTCTAGGACATGCAGGTTTCTAAAGGTGGTTTTTTAAAAAATTTCAAAAATTACAAAACAGTTGATGCATCTTTTAGAAAAATAAATTGCTTTTATTTTTGATGAAGAATGTTCTAAGGCGTTAAATAAAATAAAAAAATGAACTTTTCAACTCACCTATTTTAATTGCGCCAAATTGGTCTCTTTCGTTTGAAATAATGTGTGATGCAAGCGATTTTGCTGTATAAGCTATTCTAGGCCAACAAGTGGATAAATATTTTCACATGATTTATTACGCAAGCAAGACATTCACATCCGCTCAAGCTAATTATACAACAACGGAAAAGAGCTTTTGACAATAATTTTCGCATTTGATAAATTTCGCTCTTATATAACACTATCAAAAATTATTGTTTTTACTGATCACTCCACTCTCAGGTACCTAATGGATAAAGGGGACGCCAAGCCCTGATTACTAAGATGGATTCTCCTTCTACAAGAGTTCGACTTAGAGATCCAGGATAAAAAAGGAGCGGAGAATTTGGCGGCCAACACCTCTCAAGGTTGGAGAATCAGGTTGCAGGAATACTAGTGGAGTCCGAAATAGAAGACAAATTCCCCGAAGAGTGCCTCCTCATCATGAATAAGGTAATGACTTCTTCCACCCCTTGGTACGCGGAACTTGCCAATTATTTAGTGGCACGTGTCATCCCAAAAGAATTTTCAAGTCAACAAAAGAAGAAATTCTTTTCGGACTTAAAAAAATATTTTTGGGAGGATCCCTTTTTATTTCGTGTATGTATGGACCAAGTGGTAAGAAAGTGTATCTCGGGCGAGGAAGGCATCTAAATTTTGCAGCATTGCCACGAAGGACCAACCGGTGGACATTATCAAGCAAACCGGACCGTAAGGAAGGTGCTAGAGGCAGGCTTCTATTGGCCCATCTTATTCAAAGACGCTCACATATTTGTGAGTAAATGTGACAGCTGCCAACAATCAGGTAACATTTCTAATCGGGATGAAATTCCCCAAAATATATTTTTAGAATGTGAATTTTTTGATTTATGGGGAATAGATTTCATAGGTCCGTTACCATCTTCTTTTAATAATAAGTATATTCTTGTTGCGGTCGACTGTATGTCAAGGTAGGCAGAAGCACAAGCTCTTCCCAACAACGATGTGAGAGTCATCGTAAAATTTTTGAAAAAATTATTTTCATGATTTGTCACACCACGAGCACTAATTAGTGATAGGGGCGCCCAAATCTGTAACGACCAACTTACTAAAATTTTAGCCAAGTATGGCGTTACCCACAAACTCTCCACCATCTATCACCCACAAGCAAATGACCAAGTAGAGATGGTAAATTGCGAACTTAAGAGAATTTTAGAAAAACGATGTCAGTTAATAGGAAGGATTGGTCGCTAAAATTAGACGACGTTTTATGGGCTTATAGGACGGCGTACAAAACCGTCATTGGTTGTATAGTGTACAACCCCGTACCTGGGCGAGTGGGACCCTCACAAAATAACAGCCTAGGGGCGTGCTATGGGCGACGAGTTTGTGCGACTCCGTTTGAGGGCGTGCGGGCACTTGTACCTATGTGTGGAGATTGTATGCATGAAGGCTTTATATGTATATTTGAATACATATATTTATTAGATATAAATATATGTTTATATATATATATATATATATATATATATATATATATATATATATATATATATATATATATATATATATATATATATAAAGATATGAAGAGGAGGATGGGAAGGGGGGAGAAGAAGGATAAGGAGGAGGAGCATAAGAAAAGAGAATCACTTGAAGTTAGGCACTATTTAAAAGCAGTCAGCTATTTACACTTAGAGGGGATTGGTTTCAAGGAGGTTCAAATGTTTTTGTTTTCAAGATGCTGCAGGGCTCTTCTTAATTTAGTTGGATTATACTATTGCGGACTCGTCTTGGAATGGGGAGAAAAGAAAAAAAGAAAGAAAGAAGAAAAGGGGGAACCCTAGAGAAATGGGGCTAGCCGCATTTTCGCCCCACTCTCCCGACTGCCCTCTCCCGCCCCATTCTCGCTCGATGAAATCGGAAGGAGGACCCGAGCCCGAGCACTGCTCTCGTCACAGCCTGCAGCAAGGCCGACCTGGCCTCGCTCTCCCGGTTTTCCCTCTCGGCGCCGCCTAGATCCAGCAGGGTCGAGCCCTAGCTCCTCCCTCCTCCCCCGTCGCCGACTGCATCAAGGCCAGCCCAAGCCTTGCTTCTCTTAACCGTCGTCGGCTGGAGTAAAGGCTAGCTGAGCCTCGACCCCTTCCCCGTCTCCAGCTGCATCAAGTCCAGCCCGACCCCGACTCTTCTTCCTCATCGCCGCCTGGATCAACAAGTACGAGCCCGACTTCTTCCCTGCAGCCCGATCTTGAGCCTTGCTAAGAAAAAGGGGAGAAAGAGCAAGGAAGCCGCATGACACCCCCATCTGATTTTCCCAATCCCTCTCGCTCTCCTCTCCCTGTTCCCCCTCTCGGTGCTGCCTGGATCCAGTAAGGCTAGCCCGAGCTCGGACTCCTTCTTTGTCTCCAGCCATATCAAGGTCGGCCCGAGCCACCGACCCTCTCCTTCTCGCGATGCCACCTACACCAAGCCCATGCCGAGCCCAACCCTCTCCATCCTCGTCGCCGTTGTCTAGGGCAAACACGGCCCAAGCCGCCCCTTCCTGCTTCCTCTGTCCAGGCCGCCGCTGCAAGGAGGAGCACAGCCCGTCCCCTCCACTTCTCCTATCCAGGCCGCCGCCTGGAAGTGCAGCCCAAGCCCCCTTCTTGCTTCCTCTGTCCCGACCGCCGCATAGTTTGTGCCTCTCCCTCTCGTGTACAACATGGCTCAACCAACCAAGAAAATGGAGATTGGGAGGAGAGCTAGGGTTGGCACCGCATACGGCAAAGACAGCTTGGAGCTCCTCTCCGGGCATCGAACCGCATGCAAGATACATGGCTACATCTCCGCCAACATACGCGCCGAGGGTAATGAAATTTTTACTTGGGCAGGTGAAGCCCTTAATTTCCATATTTGCATGGAAGCTCCTTCCCATCGTCGAGTGGGGGGAAGGGGGCTCTCCGAAGGGTTGACGTGTACGTCCCCGCAGTTAATTGCATTTAGCATCCGAAAGCGCGAGTACAGATTTAGGCATGCTGTGTGAAGCCCATCCGGACGTGTGAGCCGGATTGGTGATGTTCTGGGGTTCCCGGAGAAGACTTCAAAGAAGTTGTGTATTATCCATTTGCAGGGAATGCGCACTATGGCCCCCCAAAAGGGATGTGTGCAATATGTTTGGTCCGCTTATGTTAGCCTACTGACGTTTAGCTGGCCGCCGCTTGTCGAGACGTTGGCATACAGGTGTTGAAGTCACAAGCGGGGAGTAGCAAGCTTAAGACCGTATTTGCGCCAGCCCTAGAAGGCCTAATTTATTTATATTTTCGGCCTGCGTGCCGAAGTATGGAATTCATATTCCTGTAATTTAAAATGCCTGTGATGCCTTGTAGATGTGTTTTATCTTTTTTGTCTTAGGCGGGCAGTATGTTCGCAAACCGCTTGCCTTGCGGGAACCCTGAGGTAAGGTTACCGGGAATCCCTTGAAGGTCAGTGGATGACCTTTCAGAACAACGTAGTTACGTTGTTGGCGGCCCAATTGGGGCGGCATAAAATAGAACTGCTCGGCGAGGTTACACCATTGGTAGGGCAGATTAGGAACATTTTATATAGACCCGAGGAGGCACCTCTAGTCAGGAGAGAGTTCGTCTTGAAATTCTCCTTAGAGGATCCGGTCGTCCAAGAGAGCCCTCCGAAGGTGCCTTAGCTTAGCCTTTGGCTTGGGAGGGGAAGAGTTTGCTAGTCTTCCGAGTATGCGGCGGGACTTCCACGCTGAGACCTTGGGTCTGTCCTTGTATTCCTATTCTTGTGCCTAGATCGTTCGCTTGAGGGTAGTAGGTGTGCGGTCACCCCTTCCCCAAGGGTCGAACTCCACAAGAGACCGAATTTTCGGTTTCAACATATAGCATACCGGTTAGTCTATGGAAAAGCGTGTCATCTGCCTGTGGAATTAGAGCATCACGCGTACTGGACACTCAAATTCCTAAATTTAGATTTAAACTTAGCCACCGAAAAATGGAAAGTTCAATTGAACGAATTAGACGAATGACGTGGAAACGCCTACGGAAATAATAAATTTTATAAGAAAAGAACTAAGTATAATCATGAAAAAAAATTTACAAACCTGAAATCTTTTTCCCTAGGCTATTTAGTCCTTCTATATAACTCTCGTTTAAGGCTTTTTTTGGGAAAACTTAAGTTCCGATGGTCCGGACCCTTTCTTGTCAAAGAAGTTTGGCCATATGGGACCGTGCTAATAGAACACCCGAAAAAAGGCTCATTCAAGGTTAATGGGCTTCGATTAAAATTATATCACCTCGGCGGCCCCTCAACCGGAAAAATTGAATCACTTATCCTTCCAAACTTTTAAACGAATTGCTACTTAGTCAAGCTATGTGACGGTAAACAAAGCGCTTTTGGGAGGCACCCCTTAGTTATCATGTTCTCATAATTATTTTTGCTTGTTTTTGTATTCTTTCTCTAACATATTTTGCAGATTTTCGGTTAATGCTATAAGCGGTCACCCCGACGACCAATCAGGGAAGTCTCCATATAATTTTTAAGCATTTTTTAATATAATTTAAGCTTCCTGTTCATACTTAGTTTTAAATATTGGGGACAATGTTTAATTTTAAGTATGGTGGTATTTGCATATGTAGCTTTAAATTTTCAACTTTATGCTTAGTTTTAAATATTGAGGACAATGTTCACTTCTAAGTATGAAGGGATAACCTAATTTAATAACCTTAAAATAAATAAATAAAAATATTTAGATAATTGTTTTTGTTTTAAATTTTCATCGAACAATTTCTAGCCCTTACTCAGTTGATTAATTTCAAGTAGACTTCATTTTTCATGTGGACTAAGAATTTTTTTTTGTACTGGAATAGTTTTTTTTGAAACTTTTGAGTAAAATTATTGACTCATGTAGTGCTTCTAGTCAAATGCATGTGTTTGAGTAGTATTGGTATAGAATTAAATTCTTGGCATAGATTTAAAATTATGATTTGTTAATTTGTATAGAAAGAATTTATTTTACTTCTAATTTAAATCCGATTTTATCCAAAAGTAGTTTGGTGAGTGTGTAGAAGATCCTTAGAAAGTTATTACTCGACTCGAATGGAAGGGTGTCCTTTCTCGATTTCTAGAGATGGTCCTTAGCTATTTCTAAAACATTTGCACTTTAGACTAATTAACTTTATGGAAATGATTTAGGTTTTTCTTTGGATAGTTTGAGTCATTACATCTAATCCTAAAATTATTACCTTTGTTGACACAAATTTGAGCATTTCTATCCTTTCTTATTGATCCACCCTCACCATCTCGCCACTAAATATACACTTAAATTTTGAGCTAAATTATCGTTAAAAAATGGGTGTTGAATCAAAAAGCAAAATTTCATAGGGATATGCAGCCAAAGTATGCATATGCATATTTGGAATGATCCCAACTATAAAGGATAAAATATGGGTGTGGTTTCAAAAAAGAAAAAAAATCGTAGTGATATGTGGCCTAGGTATGCACATGTATACTTGGAATGATCCCAACTATGGAAAGAAAATTCTCATAATGATATGAGGCCTAGGTATGCACATACATATTTGGAATGATCCCAATTATGAAGAAAAAGAGAAATAGAAATTTAGCTCAAAACTCTTCGTTAAAGTGGATTGCGCCTTCATGTTTACCACTCTTTACCAAACCCTTAAACCCATGCCTTAAATTGCATCCTATTTATGTCCTAAGGATCTATATAGTTGATTTAGTATGAAGTGTAGTGGAGAAGGTGCAAACGAATAAGCTTATGGCCATCGACATTGATGGATTTCTTTGGAGATCAACCAGAGCGTCAACATCTAGTAATTTAAATCTCATCGATCACGATATATCCTCCCTTTACATAACTTTGAGATTAACCATCGACTCTTTTTAAAAGTAATAATAAATAATTGAAATACATTTTTAATTATTTCATAAATTAATATTTATGCCAAGAACATCCTTCTTCTAAAATATCTACGCATGCCATAAGACTTTGCATTTTACTCTCTAGCTTTTGAAATCCTCTCTAGCATTAGATTGTTTTACACTTATGAGGAATGGTTTGCTCGAGGCGAGTAACGAGTAAGTATGAATGTGTTTGATGACTAATAATCTAGTCATCATTTTGGGCAAATAACTTATCAATATTTAAATAAATAATCACCTTTATTTGTTGTAATTTATAAAAACCTCATAAAAATAATATTTCATGCTCTATATCTTATATTTTATATTTTGTAGGATTATGACAGGCCTGGGGGGATTTGTGTGCAATGTCCCGCTATCGCATCCAAGAGTTCGATGCGAGTCCAACTTGTCAACACGGAGCTCGGCCGGATATATTCAACTCCTCTGGCCACCCATGCAAGCTACCATTCATTATATATATACGTATATGAATGTATATACATATGTATATATATATATATATATGAATGTATGTGCATATATATATATATACATATACGGGCGGACCTACCTTCTGACACACCCGGGCACGTGCCCGAGTGTGAAAATTCACGGATTTAACAGGGCAAGACGATTTTATTATCACATAGTTGTCGCTACCCTTTTTGCGCTCTGATTTTGCCCTAGCCCGATCGCTGCTGCTCCGCAGTCCGCCCCAATTTGCTCCCGATCACTGCTGCTCCGTAGTCTGCCTCCTCAAGGACCGTAGCCCGCCTCCTCAACCTTAAGGTTCAGTTCTTCTTCTTCTATTATGTTAGAATGTGCATAAAAATTTAGTTTCTGTTATGTTAGAATGTGTAGAAAAACTTAGTTTCTGTTATGTTAGAATTGATTAGCACATGAACTGATTTTATGGCCAGGATGAAGCACCGATTCTTCTAGTGCATAGTTTAAACTTGTCGTTTATTAAGTGAACTAGTAGATATCTATGAAATTTTGTTGCTTGGACATGGTTAGGTGGATGAAGCACCGATTCTGCTTTAGCATCTCCATTTCAGCTTTAATCCATACTGCTACTGTATTTCCACTCCTTTTTCACTATGTTCTACTTTAATTTTGGGTGTAGTTGATAAAGAGAACTCATCATTGCTGTGCTGATGTTTAGAGCTTTAAATATGGGTTGATTCGTTTCATAGATTTTTTCAGCTTGATTTTTGATTCCAATTTTTGTTTCCAATTTCTATTTTTGAGTTATAATCTTAGCACACCCCTGCACCTGTCTCCAGCAAAGCTAAGAGAAAATATGGAATGCTAGCGATGAGTTAACAATTATAGTTTGTAAATTACAAGATCAGTTTTATGTTTTCTTTGGTGCATACTTAGGTGTTCGATGGATAAGCTTTTTTTCAAAAGTGAGCTCAAATCAAATTTCTCAAGATTCTCAAGCATCAGATTCATGTGGTAAAAGGACTCGATCTGAATTAACCTTAAATGAGTTAACTGCTAATCCAGGATTAAGACAACCTACAAGCTCATATGATGTAAACATACAAGACATGATAAGAAGAAAATACTTACAAAATAGACCTTGTAAATCGGTTTTAGCAAATTTTCCACAAACTCAAATTGGAAATAAATCTCGTTGTTTCAACAAGATCTGGTTTAATGATTTTAAAGATTGGCTGGAATACAGTATAGATAAAGATGCTGCATATTGTCTTTATTTCCACAGAGAGGTTGTGATCCTACATTTGTATGTCATGATTTCAGGTATTGGAAAGATAGGACGATCTTAAAGAAACATGTCGGAAATCACACAAGTGCACATGATAACTCTAAGAAGATGTACATAGCTTTAATGAATCAGAAGCAAGGTATTCAAGTCACATTTTGCAGGTAGGAAGATACACAACGTAATCAATATTGTGCTCATTTATGTGCGTTAATAGATTGTATACGCTTTCTTTTAAAACAAGGGTTATCTTTTCGCGGGCATGATGAGTCTAAAGAATCCAACAATCGAGGCAATTTTCTTGAACTTTTAGAATTTCTTGCATTGCATAACAATGAGGTCAAGTTAGTGGTTTTCGAAAATGCACCTATCAATTGTCAATTAATATCTCCAAAAATCCAAAAGAAGATAGTTTCTTGCATTGTATCAGAGATAATCAAGACAATTATTCAAGATGTTGGGGATAGTTGCTTCAGTATTTTGGTCGACGAATCACGTGATGTGTCCACAAAAGAACAAATGGCCTTGGTTTTATGTTCTGTTACAATCAAAGGTCTTATTATGGAGAGTCTTATTGGGTTTGTTCATGTTATAGACACAACTGTCTTATCATTAAAGAAAGCTATTGATAATTTGTTTGCAAAACATTGCCTGAGTATTTCTAAATTGCGGGGTCAAGGTTATGATGGTGCTAGCAATATGAGTGGTGAGTTCAAAGGACTGAAAACATTGATATTACAGGAGAATAATTGTGCTTTCTACATTCATTATTTTGCTCATCAACTGCAACTAATATTAGTAGCTATTGTAGAAGATCTTGTTGAAGTTGCAGAGATTTTCAAGCTTATTAACCTTGTGTTGAATGTTGTTGGCAGTTCTTGTAAACAATGCAATTGTATAAGAGCATTAGAAGTTGATCGGGTTGCTTTAGAGCTTGGTTGCGGGGAGTTGGAAAGTGGTCGAGGGGCAAATCAACCACTTGAATTAAAAAGGGCAGGTGACATACAGTGGAGTTCACATTATGGCATTATATTAAATTTTATTCAGATGTTCTCATCTATTGTTGAGGCACTTGAAATTATTAAAGTTGATGGTGCAGATGGAAATCAAAGAGTAATGACCAATACTTTAATTAAAAGTATCTTGACATTTAATTTTATTTTCCTCTTGCATTTAATGAAGAGTATTTTAGTTAAGTCACATGAGTTTTCACAAGCTTTACAGAAGGATCAAGACATTGTTAATGCAATGAAGTTTGTAAAATTGACAAAGTAGTTACTGTTTAATTTATGAAATGATGATCTTGAATGGAACTCCTTCATGACTGAAGTATCAAAATTTTGCACAAAACAACATATAAAGGTTCCTAATATGAATGAAAAATATATTCAAGCAGGAAGATCAAAATGCAATGAAAGAGAGGTTACAAATTATCATCATTTTCGTGTTGAAATCTTCAATACAGTGTTTGATTGGACTTTGAACGAGTTAAAGGATCATTTTAATGAAGTGAACACTGAACTACTTTTATGTGTTTCTTGTCTTGATTCTAGTGATCGATTTTCCTCATTTGATAAACAAAAGTTTGTTCGTCTCGCAGAATTGTACTCATTTGATTTCTCACAAATAAAATTGCAACTACTTGAAGGACAACTTGATATGTATATTATTGACATGTGTTCTTTACCAACTGACACATTCTCTCATAGTAAAGGAATTGGTGGCCTTTTAAAACTATTAATGGAGTTGAAAAAACAAGATCATTATCAGTTGGTTTTCAGGCTTTTAAAGTTGGCATGTCTTCTACCCGTTGCAACTGTTATAGTTGAAAGAATGTTCTCTGCAATGAAGATTATAAAAAATCGTTTACAAAACAGAATGGGAGACGAATGGATGAATGACTGCATGATCGTTTATATGGAGAAGGATGTTGCTAACACTATTACTAATGATACTATTATTACAAACTTTCAAAATATATGTCCACGAAAAGTGTCCTGTTGAATGGTATGTCATGTGTTTTTTATTAATAACTTTTTATTAATTACAATATTAGTTTAATTTTATTTAAGCATTGCATTTAATTATTTATTTTAAAATTGTGCCCGGGTTAAGAAAAATTTCTAGTTTCGCCCCTGTATATATATATATATATATATTATAGAAGAGCCCGTCCCTCCTCTATGCAGGCTCTCAAAGCAGCAGCCGGCCGGCCTCCTCCTAGCAGCAGCTCAAATCTAGCCGGCCTCCTTCTCCTCCTACTCCTATCAAACGTCTAAATCCAGCGAAGCTCCTTCTCCATACAGTAAGCTCGACCGACACCTCACCTCAGCCACTTTAACAGCTCGGCCGCCACCACCATATAGTCGACATCCTTGTATGTAGCTACCCGAGCTCTACCTAACTGGAGCAAGCTGTCAACCTCTACCTAGCTGAAGCAGCCTAACCACCACCCTGCAGCTTCAACGCTACTACAAGTAGCCCGAGCTCATCCCTCCTCCATGCAGCCACGTCAGCTTGACCAGCCCCTCCATGTAATGCTTCCCATAAAAATCCAGCTGGATTCTATGCAGCCTGCCTCCTCTTTAAAACCTGCCAGCTATGCAAGGATAAGGCCACCCTCTCTCTCCTTTTTAAATCAATAAATAAATTATTTCTAAAAAAGGAGGGCTCTAACTGTGGGATTCAACTCCTCCCTTGCCACTTGTGCTATAAAAGGGCACTCAACCAATGAAGAGGGGCAGTTTTTTATTTTTTTTGGTGTTTGACATTTTTATGAGAGGTTGGAGAAGTGTTTTTGACTGACTTGTTTGTTCTTTTTCCTAGCATTGTAACTTTAGTTTTTAATTTAGTCTTGATGTATTTCTCTTCATATTAGTACGTTCTCTTCTCTAGTATTGTAACGTTAGTTTTTAATTTAGTTTTAATATTTTCCTCGTATTATCCTCTTCCTCTTTGTGTGATGAGTAGCTAAATTTTATAATGCTCAATCGCGATGATCCGAGAGTGAGATAATATTCTTATGATTTTAAGTTTGTTCTCCTCTAATTGTTGAACGTCTATGATTTACCTTTGATCAAAATTATTATGGGGCTATATCACTGATATATAGTTTCATTTTGTTTTAGTTCTTTAGTTAGCCGAGAGGCTTGGAAGATGAATATATCGCTCACAGGTAAAAAGTGTAGAACGCAATCCTTGAGAGAGGATGATGTAATTCTTCCGAATTAGAGTAAAATCTAATAGCAATGTTCACTACCTAAAGCAAGTCTTAGGTGATGCGATTTGAGAACGAGAGTTCGGTCGATACACCTAAGCTTAGTTGAAACTAATCCTCGAAAGAGGGGTGTTCATTCTTCGGGAACCTCCACGGTCAAGGCCTCTTCAACAAAAGAATTGCATTCTATTTTCCTTTTGTATCTTCTTTTTTTAATGCGATTCAAAGATCAGGCACTAACTTTTAACCCATCAAATAAATTCTGTTAGCATTTTTTGTTTTTACTCTTCGCAACCCAAAACTAAAAATTTTAATTGATAAGATAATAGCGACTTTCGAAGTAAAATTACTCAACCACCTCGAGTTTAATTCGATGTTGGTTTTTATAAACCAATACTACTTCCGATACGGTACACTTGCCATTGTCATTTGCAGGCATAGTTTTGCGCATCACCAATCCTTTAAACTTCTAAGATAGTTTCTGATCACGCGCCGAGCTTATAGCTCTTTCGCGGTCTCAACGACGCCTTTAATGACTGTGGATACTTTCTCAAGGCACAATGGCATTTTCTTAGTCGAGTTAGGGAAGTTGGCATCTAGAATTGTTCCTGATAGTCCCTTTAGTCAGAAGAGAGGTGCAATCTGGGGTAGCTAGGCCGACATATAAGGAGGAGATGATCTTGACCATCAATGCAAGAGCTCGATCTTACAAGGATGCTTTAAATCCCAACACATCATCCCAACGTCCACCTTGGTATTTTTAGGAGAATCAAGTCGGAGGCTCGTTTCCCAACTCAATCATGGAGATCGCTTTCGATCTACTATGCCTGCTTGAGACGCTTTCAAGAAGAGAAGCTAAAGCCCCATATTTCAGGGTGTTAGAGAAATATCATCGATGTATAAGTGTGAACAAGCGTACCATTCCCTCTTATGGGTAAAACCCTTTCAAGTTATCATAAATCTAGGTGTTTGAGGAGATGAAATGAGTAACATAGTGGCCTTGTTGCTGAAGAGATAGCCTCACACGTATAAACTGGCAGAATTAAAGCTAACACCATAATTACTGAAGTAGTGATCTCGCGAGTATGGACTATCGAAATTAAAGGATAGAACTATAATTGTTGAAGAGATCACCTCATAAGTATGGAACTTACGGAATTAAAGGAGAGCACCCTATTCGTTAAAGAGATCATCTCACGAGTATAGAACTTGCAAATTTGAAGGAGAGTACCATAGCTATTAAAGAGATGACCTTGTGAGTATGGAACTCGCGGAATTGAAGAGAGCACCTAGTAAGCATGAAGATCATAACGAGTAGGAGCTTGCAGAGCACCTCGTATGTTTTTGCCTTGTGGTGAACTCGTCGTGATTTGCCCTGTTTGTTAGTCATACAAAAAGTACGCACAAGCTTTACCAAAGCACCTGTACTCGCCTATGGGCAAGTGCGAAGGAAGATCGCCACTTCAAACAAATCCCGCGTATACTTGCTGGTATATCGCCGTATGAAAATCACCTCCATGAACTCTTCTGCATATTCTCTCCTAGGGTTGTTGCCATATCAAACTTGATTATAGGCTAGCAACAAGGGAACTCACCAACCTGCGAGTAGGACATCTGCAAGATGATTTGGAGCTCACTGTCTGGAACTCATCAAAGTATATCGCCATCTAAAACTTGCCTCTATGAACTCGCCTGCATATACTTGCCAACTGAAGTCGTCATCTGGAGCCCGCCTAAGGAGGTAGCAATCTGGAATTCACTTATGAGCGAGTAACAGGGAAGCTCGCCTCACGAAGCCGCCGATCTTCAAAGTCGCCATCGTGTTCACCTATTGGCAAGTAACTAAGAAACTTGCCCACCTTACTACGAACTCGCCCACTTTGCTGAGAACTTGCCCACTTTTCCGAGAACTTACCCACTTTGTCGAGAACTCACCCACTTTGCCGAGAACTCGCCTACTTTGTCGAGAACTTGCCCACCTTGTCGAATGCTCGCGAGTTACCGCCTTTGGTCTCCATCTCGCCATCTTTAGCTATGAAGTATTCTCGCAAAAATTTCTTCCACGGCTATGATCTACGCTCACCGCACCATAGTGTTGAAGACACGAAAATCTCTACTCCAAAATTCAGATTAAGGAAGTCTATGTTTACCGGTTCAACGGTCAGGCTCGACGGCTAACGGGCTTGGACACAAAAACAGACAGGCAACTAAAAGGACCACAGGTGCTATGGCAAGGAGGTACAACCACATACTTGGATGCTTAGAAGAAGCTTCCACTCCATAACTAAAGATGGTCGAGCACAGTACAATGTAGATTCTAGATGGCAACTAAGTCAATACGGTGAGTAAGATGGATAGTCGCTAGCTCGCGACCTGTCTCTCTGAAGAAAGGATCCAAATTCTCAGCTCGAAGTATAGGAAATAAGGTACTCGAGATCTTTTGTGAAATTTTGAAGTTCATCTCCTCATACTCTTGGGGTCCTATTTATAGGCAAATCCATGAGAAGGGGGGGGGGTCTTATTTATTGCCCCATGTCTGGAGACTAGGCGACTTTTTGGGGGTGCTCGCTCTGGTTAGGCGAGTAACTGGCTTAGTCGCCTAACTGGAAAGTATGCAAGGGGAGCTCACCATACTCGCTCAGGCTTCCTGCTGTCTTGCGCGTTGACTCTGACTTCTATCTTGACTTGCTGACTTTGACTCTTACTGACCTGGCTCTGGAGGGCTCTACCCTCGATAAATATGGGCTGTATAATGCCAGTGGATCTATACTATAAAAGACATGAATTTGAAAGATAAGTTCTTAATAGATATCATTGGAAATGCCTTGATATGCAAGACTGGGTATCATGATAAAATCTAAATGAAGATGTTTGAACTAATGGCTAGAGTGATTCTCTCCAAGAAAACCAATTAGGGAAATATAATGTTTTATAAGGTAATTGAGTGCATTCCTGAGCCCAATATGGGAAAGATTCTGTCTCTATTCCTCTTCAACACTGTTCCAGGAATTCTAAATATGAGGCTAGGTGCAAAGATCAATTATATGAGAAAGATGGAAATCAAAATATTTGAAAGATGGGATAGGGTGCTAATCAATCACCCTCAGCAGTCTAAAAAGAAAAAGAAAATGACAGTTGAATCAATTGTAGAAGAAAGCACCAGCAGTAGCTCTTTAGACAGCAGGAGTATTAGACCCCATAACCCTCACTTGTCCAGTTCAAGTGATCATGAGAGAAGGGATGTGAGTGCTCAAGTTTCAATTTCATCTGAGCTTGCTGCCAAGGATGTACTAAGGGAGTGTCTCCTACATATTTTGAAGGGGACACAGTTATGGAACATGTTGAAGATCTTGTGACAATTATTGTGGGCAAGATTTATGCAGATACTGAGGGGGAGATCTTAGAAAAGGATGATCATGTTGTGGGGGGAGATCAACACAATTAATGTTGTTATTGAGGGGGAGACTAACCCTGAGCTCCTTTCTCAAGATGATGAAGTTGAGGTGGAAGTATCTATAAGAGAAAACAAAGGAGATGATTTCTGTTGGAACTGATGTTTCATATTCATTGTGTTTGAGAATATCAACTCCCAGGTTGTATTTGATCACGTCTTGTGTTGATAGAGTGTACAGGTTGACAGGTGCAAGCAAAGAAAATCTCTTCTGGAGATACCACCCGACGATAGGAGTTACCGCTGGGAGGTAGCTGGAATTAAATGGACATGGCGCTCGGGAAGCTATCGGAAAGCGCTAATACTACTGCCCGCGCTAGCCCAATGAATTAATTCGACATGGCGCTCGGGAAGCTATCAAATAGCGCTAGCTGTTCTGCGGCGCGCTAGCTCACTCAACGCCGCGTTGAGAGCATTGAGACGAAAAGAGTTGAATGCATTGAGACAGTGGCGTTGAGTGGATGCTACCGCCAGGCGCCAACACTTATCATGCCATGCTACCCGCTCAACGAGCATCGAGCCGGGTTCGTCGAGCTACTGACCTACCGCCAGACATTACTGCTTATCGCGCCGTGCTAGCCGCTTAGCGAATATCGACGCGCTGTTTCTTGAAACGGCAAATATTCGTTTTAATTATTTTTCCAGATTTAGATGACAGATGGCACAACAAGCACGCGAACCTACCATCGAGCACTAGTCTTACCGCAGGCGGTAGACTTTTTTCATGAATACGTATAAAAGGCCGCCTTGGTTTCTGTGCCCATTAACAGAAGAACTGAAGAGCGACGGGAGTACGTGAATTCTAGGGTTCAGCCGCCTTCTTGTGCTCCATTCCAAGAGTCTCCGTCGAAGAAGAAGAAAGTCATTTCCCTCTCGTTCGTGAACGAAGAATTCTGGTGATCCAAAATCTATATCGATTACGAAGAATCGACCGGTTGCTAGCAAACAGAGATCTCAAGCACCAGTCGTAGATCTCTCAATGAAGAAGTCATCAAGAGGGAGAACTTCAATTTTTAAATTATTTATATCTTTTACTCTTGTACCTTTTCTTTGTTTCCAAATCTTATGGAAAGGAAAATCGATCGGTAATGATTTTCAGAATCCAGGTAGGATTCTGCGGTAAATCGTCCTGGGGATAAGGATGTCTAGATCGGGAGGATCTAGCAGGGCTCAAAGACCCTTCCTTATGTGGAGGTGAAGAGCCGGCTCAAATATTTTTCTTGGAGGGAAAGGGAGAGAGCCAACCGGTTTGGGTAGTGGGTTGGTATAGAAAACAAAAGAGTTTTCATTTTTACCACCTCCGATCCCCGACATCACGGGGATCACAAGTTTGTAATTATAAAACTATTTGTTGTTCTAATTCTTGCAATGAAGTTCTTATTCTGCTTTATAACTCCTGTTATTTGATGTGAATGTTAGGATGATTACTGTTTGTGGTGTACAAGCGAATTCGCACAAGAAAACGAGCTCTGTGACCTACTGTCGCGCGTTAGCTACCTAACGCCCCACGGTAACTTCCAGAACTTGATTTTCTGGTGTGAAATATTTTTAAATTCCGCTTAACGCGTAAAACCTTATTCACCCCCCCTCTAAAGTTGGCCACTAGATTCAACAAGTGGTATCAGAGGTAGGTTATTCCAAAATGGTTTTACCACTAGGAATAATGGCCAACCTTGATCTTGAATTGACCGGTGGGGATGAAAAATTATACACTGAAAATTCATTTGCACCATCTTTATTCATAGGATCGAGCTATAACGAATGGGGAACACTTATGAGAAAATTTCTTATATTGCTAGATGTAGATGTTTGGAACACCACTTGTGTCAAGCCCCTGGATAACTTAAATTAGCACGAATTCTATTTGAATGCTAAAGACAAGATTAGTTTATTTTTTGGGCTTGGTCAAGACTTTTTCAAACTTATCTATACACTTCCCACTGCATATGATATCTGGAATTTTCTTGAGTTTACTTATAGTTCTCTTTCTGCAGATGACGAGTTAAAGCAATTTCTCATGGATTCAAGTGAAGAACCAAATAGAGACTTGCTCTTGGAGAAGGACATGATAATCACATCACATGAGAGGGAAGTTGAAATCTCAACCATGGATGAGGCAACACACAGAGAAGTCAAAGACACTCAAAGCTCAAATCTTGCTTCATCCAAGAGCACTGTAAGAAAATCGAATTCCCTTCGTGTATGCAATTCCATTTCTTCATAGACTGTGCTAGATAGGGCAAAACATAGAATTAAGAAATTGGCGAGTATCAATTAAAAACTATGTTCAGAAAATAACCACTTAAAGCATATATTAATGTAGAACCCAACATTGCTATGTCTAGTTCGCCTGTTTGCTCCTTAGACAACATTTCTACACCCTGTATAGATTATAATGAGTTAAAAAAAAATATAAGATTCTTGAACAGGAGCTTCGCGTTGCAAAAGAACAAAATTATAAATTGTGTTTAGAAAACTCATCAGTGAAAAGTGACTGCACTGAATGCAAAAATTATAAAGTTGAAATCGAAGAGATGAACGATACATTCGATGAATTTAGGAGCAAGTATAAAGCTCATATCAAATCTATTGTCTCCACTCTCAAAAATAGCACAATCACATACAATAAATCTAGACATAACCTCAAACTAAAGAACAAAGAGCTAACTATAAAAATCAACATGCTTAAGGAAATAATGCTTAAAAACTCGCAAAGCCCATATCCTAAGCTACATATAAAACCCAAAAGCATGTTGAATATGAGCCACCATCTATAAGCTGAGTTAATCATAGGGAATAGAAAATCGCAAGCTAGTGCAAGTGAAACACTTAACTATAGAAATAACTCTCACTTTGAAAAACAAATTACTCCCAACTCAAAAATAACTGAATGTAGATTTCCGGTCAACAACTACTATACTATGAGTCCTAATGTTAAGAGAAATAATCTTGACTTAAAGAACAACTTCAATATAGTTAACCTTCCAATGCAATATTATTCAATTAAATATCATCACATAAAGACTTGTAGAATTCTAGAAGGAAATCTGCACCATAAACATAACAATAAACCAATGTTTGGGTGGAGGCCCGTAGTTAAGAATGACAGACCAATACTATCTGGTAGGACACCTTCACAAGAAAAACTCCCAGGTACATCTCGCAGTGTTTGGGTACCCAAGAGGTCTGCTCCACCGGGCCGCACTTGTATACCTAAACCACATATCCCATAACATCCACTATATGCGTGAAGTAAGCCCTAAACGAACTACAATACGTATTACCTCACGATATGTACATATTACATCACATATCCCATATTATTTTTGTTTTGTTTTTTCTTCTCCTCTCTATGTAAATATTTTGTTGTATGGGTTGCGTTTCTTTTTGGTCTATGATTATATCATGAACTAGCACGTTTAGACAATGTTATCAACTTAACTAGAGCAACAATAAAAAGACAGTACGAGTATATGAGAGGATAACACATAACATATCATGTGATAAACTACTACTAGAAGATCTTAATGTTCACCTACATTATTATTACAAAGCCAAAAAAAACTGATAAAAAAACAACTAGTCGTCAGAAGATGGGGGGGAGATGTTAAACTTGTTCATAATATTATTCACCATTTTCTTCATTCTCTTTATCTCTCTCGTAGTCTCCCTGATCGCCTCGCTCTGAGCCTCCACCATACCGCATATGTCCCGGCTAGCCTCTTGAAGGGATCCAGCATGGGGAATTGGTGGATGTGTTGTTGAAGTCCGCACATGCAAAGTGATGGGAATTTCTCCCACCTTATAGACTAGCGGACAACTATCAATAGGATAGGCTTGCCAGTCCATGGCGGGATATTTCTCTATCAGCATGCTCTGAATTACCCCACCCAATGGGAGGGTGTTGATTTATTGGCGATCAGGGGATTTGAGGCGAAACATGTACCTCATCATTGAGAGAATAAGAAGAGACACTGAACGATTTCTCCCCCAGGATGCAGAACGTCACCATCGAGAGTTGCACCGTGATCTTCTTTGTGTCCCCGGCCTTATACATGAGTGAGTGATGGAGTATATCCCAGATTATGTGTGCGTCAAAGTTGAGTGTGTCCACTATCGTAATGAGTTCAGACAGTTCTCCACGCCATGAAGGACCTCGTTAACGTCTGTCTAGTCACGGCTCATCCAGAACAACTCTATGATATCCAGATGAGGTGAGTTAGGAAACCAGACGTATTTCCTCTCAAGGTCAGCATGGAGGATGGTCACTATATTTGTCCCAATACAGTACTACACTCCTCCTCCCTCCTGTGTCTGCGCAGGATCTCAGAGATTGTTATAAAACTCTCGTGTGAGGGCCAAGGAGAAAGGGACCCCAGATGAAATCAAGACAAGCATACCTGATCTCTCCAAAGCCTTATAGATATGTGCAAATCTGTCGTCAATGTAAACGTTCATCGCGATGCTCACCGTTGCTTCATCTATTGTGGGGTAAATGGAGGCCAGTACTCTGGACCTCTTTGAAAAGCTGCAACGAGCAGACTGGGAGCTCGATGAAGCCATCTCCTGAAAGTAAACAAAAATGGGAAAATCATCATTTTTTTGGATTCGAGATCGACTACTAGAACCTACCGCGGGGCGATAATGTGTTATTGTAGGGCGGTAGAGTGACGGACTGTCTTTGTCCACTTCCACCATATATGCTCCAAAACCCCATTTTGGCTTAAACCCTCTCTCAATCATGGTAGAAATCATAGATCCATACTTATGGAGAGTAGATCGGAGTTTGTAGCCAAGATCCGAAAAGAAAAACTCATCCAACTGGGAAATTCGCGGAAAGCTACGCGGATGAAATTCTGGCTACGGATCTTACAAAAACAGAATTTTAGAGTAAACCGATCGTTCGAAAATACCAAAGGCACGAAATTCAAGCCAACAAAAACCAGATCCATGAAAAACATCGATGATCTGTGGGAAAAATTAGAAAATAAATGCACGTTCTGCCCAAAAATCATCGCGGATCGTGCTTAAAAACATGCGAAATCAAAAGCAATAGATCTAAAGTCTAAAATACTAGAAATTAGAGAGAGAGAAAGGGAGTATCTTAAGGCAAAGAAGAAGAGCTCCAGGGAAGGAGAAGGTCGGCAGCAGTGAGTGGAAATGAGCAGGTGTGCGGATCTAGATCTGAACCAAGGCCTATATAATCCAAAGCTACCACAGAGCGATAATGTTATCGTCGGTGGTAACGCTTATTTTCGTACTGTTGCAAATCTGCCAAAGTAATTTCATCACGGTGCTAATAGAAACATCAGCACAACTCATTACACTGTGTCACACATTAGCGAGGGAGTAGGTGTGTCGTCACTAAGATAGATAGCCTATAAACAACGTCTTGTCCTCAATCGGGGAGGGTTCTAGTAGGTCCTTGTGTGGCGTTGGGGAAAAGAGTGTTAGGTTGAGCGGGTTCTTCAGTGTGCACATGGGATTAACACCCCACCCTACGACACATGTACAACTCCTCATGCCCATCTGTCACTTAATACGGGGCTAGGGTAATGACATAGTATTTGGGTCAAGTGTGTCATGAATATTCTCATGACTATTTCGTTCATAGCACGAACGATGTTTCATACCTCATAGTACTCAGCCACATGCATAACATTTTATCGCTCTATCTCTATTTTTTCTTGATTCTTCTTCATTTTTGTTTATTCCTTTTTATCATGTTTTATTTGTTTTGCTTTTGAGTTTGCTTATTTGAGTATTTTTTTAAAAAACACAAAAAAAACAAAAAAAAAAAGCATACATTTGCTTTGTAACGTTTATTTTATTTTTAAAAAAACAAAAAGCAACAAAAAATAGATAACCCAAAATAAAAAAAACTGAAAACCCAAAATATAACAAAAAAAATTGTTGTAGAATTATAATGTTCTAGGGCTCACATGACACGACATAGACCATAACACGTACGTATAATGTTTGAGTTCAGACTCGTACTCTATGCAAACATTGTCCTCCGGTCATAGTGGGCTAAATCTATAAGTGCTTAGCAATTGAGTGCGACAGGATGGGGTCGTGTCTGTTGTCTATGCCTCTAGGTATGTGTGAGGACTTAGATAGGGGAATGACTTCACATGATACACACATCCCTAGTCGGTGCACTCAAGACGAAAAATTTTATACGTCCATGCTCTAAATCATGACACTATATTCTAACACGTTAGAGATACGGTGAATAATTAATGTCACGATACACTTGTGATTATACTATGTGTGAAACTTTGGGCCAAAACTTTAGTACAAAAGTCGTATGTATACAAGTTAAAGTGTATCTATCTAGGTGGATAGATTTCGATTGACACGGGGCTCCGTGAACTTTTAAAAAACAAATGATTAAAGTGATAGCTCTTCGCTAATGAAATAAAACTATGGAAGCTATCACATATCTTGTCACGGTCCCCCCAAGCACTACTCATTCCTCCTGATAAGTCTTCATGAGCATTATGAGGATGAGCACCTTGGTTAAAGAGTCACTTTGATCTTATGCATCGACTCTATCTTTAGCTTAATGCCCCAAGTTTTGCTTATGTATGCCATCGAATGACATGTGAGGTGATTATTCACCGTATTTCTCTTGTGTTAGGTTCCTAGATGATCGAGATTCACATGGACAATATGATACTTTTTTCCCTTGGTGTTATCTCGATTTCGATGCTACACGTATACATGTCATTGCCTTGTCTAAGACTTCCACACATAAGAATTGGACTGCAACTATACTATCTCTTTTTAGCACAATACATACTAGCACATAATTTACACTCATGATGTTTTCAATGTTTGTCTCACTTGATTACTTCCTTACTCTTATAGCATTGTAGACGTACTCGTTGTGTGCTTAGTTTAGTCTGTACTATCCAATTCATTTGAACTCTGGTCATTGATTTTATCTGTCTGTGTACCTTGCTCCATTTTGTGACCCATGTGCTTACAATTCTCTGATATGTATTCCATTTTGATTCACCTCTATGATTATCGTCTCTAACTTTACTTTGTGTGTGAATTATCTGCTATTTGTCTAAACGCTCATCATATATGCTATTTTTCATCCTGCATGTCTGGTTGGCCTTGCCCACCCTTTTGATATTATCAAAGGGGGAGAATAAATTGTTCATGAGTATGAGTCACGGGTTAGGAGAGGTCACATGTAGGGGGAGCATATTAACAATGTGTGCACATAGATAGGGGGAGCATATCGAATAAGTAGATAGGGGAGCGTGCGTGTAGGGGAGCTATATAGATAACCTGCAACCTGATGTTAGCTTATTACTCTTATTTTGTATATGCACTCTATCTCATTGTTATTTCTCATGAACGGGATTTGATATTATCAAAAGAGGGAGTTTGTTGGAACCAATGTTTCACATTCCTTGTATTTGAGAATATCAAATCCCAGGTTATATTTGATCACGTCTTGTGTTGATAGAGTGTCCAAGCAAAGAAAATCTCTTCTGGAGATACCGCGGGGCGATAGGATTTACCGCTGGGCCGTAGCTGGAATTAAATGGACTTGGTGCTCGGGAGGCTATCAGAAAGCTCTAGTACTACCACCCGTGCTAGCCTAATGAATTAATTTGACATGGCGCTCGGGAAGCTATCTGATAGCGCTAGCTACCGTGCCGCGCTAGCTCACTCAACGCCATGTTGAGAGCGTTGAGAAGAAAATCGTTGAGTTCGTCGAGACAATGGCATTGAGTGGATGCTACCGCCAGGCACTACCACTTACCGCACCGCGCTACTTGCTCGACGAGCGTCGAGCCGGGTTCATCGAGCTACTGACCTACCGCCAAGCTGTACTGCTTACCACACCGCGCTAGCCGCTCGGCGAATATCGACGCGCTGTTTCCTGAAACGGTAAATATTCGTTTTAATTATTTTTCCAGATTTAGACGATAGCTGGCACAACAAGCGCGCGAACCTACTGCCAGGCGCTAGTCTTACCACCGACGGTAGCCTTTTTTCTGAAGACGTATAAAAGGCTGCCTTGGTTTTTATGCCCATTAATAGAAGAACTAAAGAGCGATGGGAGTACGTGAATTCTAGGGCTCGGCCTCCTTGTGCTCCCTTTCAAGAATCTCCGTCAAAGAAGAAGAAAGTTGTTTCCCTCCCATTCGTGAACGAAGAACTCCGGCGATCCAAAATCTACATCGACTACAAAGAACCGACTGGTTGCTAGAAAATGGAGATCTCAAGCACCGACTGTAGATCGCTCAATGGAGAAGTCGTCAAGAGGGAGAAATACGGTTTTTAGATTATTTACATCTTTTACTCTTGTACCTTTTCTTTGTTTCTAAATCTTGTGGAGAGAAAAATCGACCGGTATTGGTCGTCGGAATCCGCATAGGATTTCACGATAAATCGTCCTGAGTATAGCGACGTCTAGATCGGGAGGATCTAGCGGGGCTATAAGACCCTTCCTTTTGTGGAGGTAAAGTGCTGGCTCGAAGACCTTTCTTGGAGGGAAAGGGAGAGAGGCAACAAGTCTGGGTAGTGGGTCGGTATAGAAAACAAAAGAGTTTTCATTTTTACCGCCTCCGATCCCCGGCATCATGGGGATCACAAGTTTGTAATTATAAAACTATTTGTTGTTCTAATTCTTGCAATGAAGTTCTTGTTCTGCTTTATAACTCTTATTATCTACTGTGAATGTTAGGGTGATTACTGTGTGTGGTGTACAAGCGAATTCACACAGGAAAACGAGATCTGTGACCTACCGCCACGCGTTAGCTACCTAACGCCCCACGGTAACTTCAAGAACTCTATTTTTTAGTGTGAAATATTTTTAAATTCCGCTTAACGCGTAAAACCTTATTCACCCCCTCTAAGGTTGGCCACTAGATCCAACAGATGTCATGTCACTTGCTGAGGAGATTAAAAAGAGGAGTCTATCCCTACTGCTAACAATCCAGAATACTCCTCTAAATATAAAGTGGCTGATTCTCAAATGGGGAGAGATGTAAAGGATAGAAGTGAAGAGACTTACCCTCCAACATCTACTCAGCTGAATAATGAATTTCCCACTTCTTTTATGTCACAACTAAGAGGGTTCTTTGATGAGCAAAAAAGAATGATTGAAATGTATGTGGATGATTCCATCAAAAAACTAAAGAAGGATCTTTCTACTGAAATTACTTCCATCAGATTTGAAGTCAACTAGCTGAAAGAAAATACAGTCAATTTTTTCATGAGAGCTGCTCCAGGTATAGATTACACTGCACTTTAACTTGAACAGATTTAAAAGAGGCAAAATGATATCATACAAAACCAGTGCACTACCTCTGAAAACATGGAAATGGTTCATAATGTGACAAAAACCAACATGGAAGAGCACAAGAAGATTGTTGAAAGGTGAATGGATGTCTGCACCCAAATCTTGGATGATCATTTATTGGAAGTCAAGAATAATTTCACAACTGGTGTCAATCACTTGGTTAATAAGATAACTGTTGGGTTCTGCTAGATGGCACAACACTTGTGCACGCAGTGGAAATAAGGAATAAGAAAAGCCAAAAGAGTTTGTATCTAGCAATGAACATTAATCAAGCAGTAAAGGTGTGGTAAATAAAATTACCTTTGCGGGATTGAGTCTATACTCAACCTAGATGCTCCAGAAGATAAGTCGATCACTTTGCGGCTACAGTCCTTAGTGTATAATAGTGTCTGCACCTCTACAATAAATCCACACGAACGGGAGAACCCGTAGAATCTTGTCGTACAAGATCTAGGTCGGGAGAGAAAACTCTACATCTTCATGGACTGCTAGGTCCTTTACAGAAGGGGCGGCGGTGACAGTCACTGAAATCAAGACTTGGTGATGGCAACGGGATCGACGGAGGCGGAATAACTTCCGTCGGCCTTTAGGTCTCCAGATTTTGCACAGTGCGTCTCGTGTGCTTTTCAGGATTACTGTTCCGTATGTAAAAAAACCCTAAAATCTTCTATTTATACCCAAAGGAATAAATAGAACACCCCATCTCTATTCCCAGACCCAGGACTTAGAATCTAGCATTTTCGACTAGACGACCCTTGTCTCGACGAATCGTTGAGTATCAATGACATATTTGACGAATCGTCGAGTATACAAATTATACACGACGAATCGTCGAGTATCCAAAAGATATTCGACGAATGGCATTGAGTTAACTCAATGCACTCAATGCTCTCAGTGCCAAACCCATCGAATCAATATTTGACACAATGAAGGCATTGAGTGGACTCAATGCACTCAATGCCTAAGTGCCAGATTTGTCGAATTAACCTTTAACTCGATGAAGGCATTGAGTGAACTCAACGCACTCAACGCCTAAGAACTAGACTCATCGAATCAACACTTTGACTCAACGAATCGTTGAGTGAACTCAACGCAATTAACGCTTAATTATAATACTCGATGAATCAACACTTTGACTTGACAAATTTTTGAGAAAACTCAACACACTGAACGCCATCATTCGACGAGTAAACACTTGACTCGACGAAAGCGTTGAGTGGTCTCAATGCACTCGACGCTTTCCAAGGCTGGCTGAGCTAAGTCTTTTTCACTCATCATATGAGTAAAACCATACTAATCCAATCTCCCAATTTATCTAAGCATTCTTATGTACGACCCTGATAGGCTCAAACTGTGTTGGCAGTGAAACTACATACTTGATCACTTCCAGATCACAATGGTAACACCAATAATAACCTCCTGCAAAAACTCCCTGAGCAATCTATTTACAGAAGAAGTCATACATGGGGAGAGGTCAATTATAAGAGTAAGTGGAGACCATAATATCTGGACCTCCTATATAATCAGAGAAGTCCTGAGCCTAGATGCCATCCAGTATGATGAGCTTGTTGTTCCTGAAAATGGAGTTTGAGCTGAAGCTGAAGCCGATGTTGTAGTTGTAATTCCTAATGATGAAATTGCCTTCAGCCCCACCTCTCAACATCTATCAAAGGGCAAGAGCAAAGAGGTTGCTAATGAGGAAGAAAATGTGAGGCTAATGAAAAAATAGGCACAGAGAAGAGCTGGAAATAAGAACAGATTATGTGTAGTGGAGCCCAACCTCCAAGATCATCATACCAGCTGCCTAGAAACCGATCAAAGAGAACAAGTCAGATAGAGTAAAGTAATATATTTCTATAGAATGGGCTAAGTATGAAAAGCAAGAAGAGGTAAGGAGAAAGATTAGAAAGGACAAGCTTGCTGGAACTCTACCAGTGGATGCCCCAGAACCCTGCAAATATCATCCTAAGCCCTACAGCTACTTTGAGAGGCAAAGACAAAAAGAAAGAGGCTGTAAAGAAAACTGCAAAGAATTTAGGGGGGGGCATTGTAATTAGGGAACCTAAATCTTAGCAATACTATAAAATTATAGGTTCCTAAGGGATGTTGAATGTAGTATGTTTATTGTAGGCATACTCAACTTTTATCATTATTGCTATTTGATATGTTCTATCTTACTTGTCTTAGTGATTGCATATTTTGAGTTGAACTTTATCATCTGTTTTGAATTAGTGTATATCATTGACTAAGATTTTTACTTCTTCAAATAGGAGGATATTGTTGGGAATATTGACCATAATGTCCTAGATTTGAAGAAGCCTCATAAGTCAATAATATACACAAATATGTATTTGACATTTCTCAAAGTTAACATGTACAGGTAATTAGTATTTGATTGACTAACAGCTTGGGTGTATGCCATCACACTCCAGAAGTGAAGAATATTTGCTAATTACAAATGCATCGAGTCATCTCACTTCACTCAATGCTCAAGAACTATATGTGTTGACTCAATACTATTCACTTAGCGCCTCAGAAGAGAAACAAAAAATCTGTTTAAGTTTAAATGTGTCGAGTCATTTCGCATCACTCGATGCTCAAGATTCATATGCGCAGACTGAATGTTACTCTCTCAACACTTCAGTAAAAGAGCAGAAATTCAGACCAAGTACAAATACATCGAGTGAAGACCATTCACTTAACGCCTCAGTAGTGAAGCAAAATAATTTTCAAAGTACAAATGCGTCAAGTAAAGACCATTCACTCAATGCCTCAGCGGTGAAGCACAAAAACTATCAAAGTACAAATGCACCAAAACATAAGGTTTGACTCAATGCTAAGGTTGTTTGTGTTGAGTTAACTGCAGTCACTCGACTCCTCTTTAGAAAGACTCCACTCAATGCTTCAACGGAAGAAAAAAAACTGTCGAAGTACAAATGAGTCGAGACACAAGAGATCACGCAACACCTAAGTAGAATGTGCTGAGTTAAGTGTTGTCTCTCAATGCCTCATCAAAGTTCAAGTATTTGACTAAGTTATGTTACTTCCAGCACTCAATGCTTCTACAGAAGATCAGAAATTTATTCTAAGTTAATTGATATCTAGTCTATTCTGCGGATGTCATACATAATTCAAATCGACGTAGATTATGTGCTAAAAGATGGAAACCGCCGCATTTCTCTGACATGCAATCTTGGGATGATGTAACAATTAAAGTCAGTCATGCTGCATACCTAAACATGATATATCCATTGTAGATGCTGAGATATAAAAGCTAAGTGTGTGGGACGTTTACAAAAACTTATTTGGGAATACTTTCTAAAACCCTAATTTGCAAAAAGTTGCCGCCAACAAAGAAGGAAATATATTTCATTATCTTCAAGCTTGGTAGTATACACAACAATCTTTCTAAAGCTTGAAGAAGAAGAAGATCTCTACAAGTATTTAACACAAAATAGCCTTCTTCTAATCTAAATATCATTTCCTGTTGCTGTTGTGAAGTGAAGCTGCCTGGTGATATAACAAAAGAAGAAGATTCTAGAGCTTTTGTTCTAGAGTCATTGTACTACTCTTTAAATCTCTATTGTAAGATCTCTCTGAGATCTGAGTGTAGGCCTAAGTTATAAAGGTTGAGAGTAGGAAATTTTCTAAAGTCTGAGGTAGGGTACTTGTAGAGAATCTGTGGTAGGCCTATATTATAAAGGCTGATGTAGGGCTTGCTTGTGAGCATGAGGTAGGAGACTTGTTGTTGTCTTTGAGCTAGGATTTAGAGCAGTATGAGCTGTAAGAGTGGAATCCACTCTGAGGTGTAGGATCCCGGGAGGGATCTGAGGTGTAAGATCTATTGATATGAGTTTTTGAGGAGTTGGCTGAATCTATATCTCTGCTGGATAGGTGAAGGGGAAAAGTGGATGTACCCTAGATAGGGGAACCATAATAAACTGCTTGTGTATTTTCTGTGTTCTTGAAAGCTACTAACCCAACCTAACAACAAACCAAGTATATATTCTTAAAAGGCTTACAAGATCTAAAAGAAACCTATTCACCCCCTCTAGGTGTTTAGCTACGCTTAAAAATGCTTTCAAATAATAACATAAAAGACAATTTATAAAGCAAACATTCCATTTCATATATATTGAAATAAAAGAGATGTCTATATTAGGAAAAATATTATTATAAATCCTAACACTGTCTAGTCCATTACAAGCTCTATCTCCATTCTTAGTCACTGTCTCCAGCAGCTTTCCTCCTATGCCTTTCAAAGTAGCTTAAGGGATTTGGAATATATCTTGGAGGAGGAGGAGGTCCATTGTGATGATTTCTCATGTGGATCCTTCTCTTTGATTCTTGCTTTTCATGCTTGCCCCATTCCACTGAGTTATAAAATCTCAAAGTGTGAAGCTTTTCCTTTCCAAAATTTTCCCATATTGTTAAGATGATATGTTTAGACTTAGGACTCCATTCTTTATAACCTGGAAGATTCTAAATTTCCACCCTTCTCTTCTGTCTAGCCAACATCTCTTCTTCAATTGGGACATATTTCCTTTTATGAGATAACCAAGATGGCTTTGTATAGATAGCTAGAGAATCATGGAATTTAGGCTTATGAAATTCAGGCTCTAGAGTGTAATTAACTGAGGGTAAGTTCAAGGCATGCCTTAGTGTATTGGAGGCCATGATGACCTGATTAGCTATGTGATGAGTGATTGCTTCCTCCCCCTTTTTGAATTCTTTAGATACATGCTGGCAGTTGTTTCCTTGAATATCCTAAAGCTTTTGCTTTAGCATGTTCACACCACCAGTTAGATGATCCTTTGTTTCCAAAAGAAGGACATCTAAAAGTTGACTACAGAAGAATACCCTTTCTAGCACATTCATTATATGCTCTGTCTATGGTCTGTTATGACTTGAAAAGCTAGTTGGAGATTCTCTGAAGTAGCAACCTGATTGGCTATGATATCTTGAATTTCTTAACGAGTTAGTTCTTGTTTTTGGGCAGTGTGATCTACTTCTTAGGCAGCCTTCAAATGATGTATCGCACCTTGAAGTCTAGTTATTTTCTCATTCATTTTAGTCCTTAATCCTTGGACTGTCTTATCCACATAGCACTCAATTTGTTTTCTTTGATTATCAAGCATTATTTGCATCCGAGCCATGAAGGAACTAGGAAGTGCTTCACTAGTTGTTGAAGTGCAACTACTTTCAAGGATGGACCCATTTCAGGCTCAAAATCTTCATACATATAATTAAGAGTGTTAGCTTTAGGCGACTTCTTATGAAAATCTTGTTCTTCTATAGTTCTCTTCCCTTTTCATAGTAGAATCTCTTTTCTAGATGGTGTTATTTATATTGTGTCATTTTGTACTTGCTCAGGTTCTGGTGTTAACTCAGGAATAAGATCAGTGTTCTTCTCTATGACCCGATCCATATCATCAAGCTCAATAGTGTTTTGAGAAGAGTCTCCAAGCTGAGACTCCCCCTCAATGATTTCAGTACCCGTCTTTATGTCTTCTAGTCTTTTTGTCTCTTGGATAGAGTTTTCAATGAAGAACTCCCCCTCAACAACCTTAGTATTTTGGGCAAACATTTCTTGA
Source organism: Platanthera zijinensis (assembly GCA_039513925.1). Classification (NCBI taxonomy): domain Eukaryota; kingdom Viridiplantae; phylum Streptophyta; class Magnoliopsida; order Asparagales; family Orchidaceae; genus Platanthera; species Platanthera zijinensis. The sequence continues at coordinate 53,714,635 of CM077085.1, read as the reverse complement.
CAAACTTCTCCCTAGACCGCATCTTCTATTTATCTTCCTTCAACTTTCTTAGACACTTACATAAGAGTTGTATTGACTAAGTCTTCTAGGACCATAGTCCCAGACCTTGTTTGATTAATTTCTTCAAGGTGCTCACCCTCAATATGACTGAGGGGATGAGTGGTTCCTTGAATAACTTCCTTCTTCTTTTTCAAACTTTTCTTCTTCTCTTCTTTCTTCCTGGTAGAGCTTTCTTCATTCTTCTCTGATTTGGGGAAAGGTTTCTCCCACCTTTTTATTGTCCTGTAGTCAATCCTCTTTAGGTAATTCAAGGATGCCTAATTTTACTTATCAAGTTTGTCACCTAAGAATTTTGAAAGATATAAAGAAGAAAATTCTGCCCATGTTGGGGGCATTCAAACATTCTTTAAGCTTTTGGAAAATGAACTGACTCCAGTCAATTTTCTTTATCATAATGATTGTTGTCATGATGTTGAACATTTCCTTTGATGTCCTGTTATGTGGCCCTAGCTTGTATAGTAGAATTTTCCCACAATATTAGATAATATTTTTCGTTGAGTGTTCATGTCACCCCTTTGTAGAGAACCATATTCTTCTCCAGAATAATCACACTATTCAGGGCTGCTTCATGGTCTTCCCTAGTAATTTCATCTTCTTCTTCTCCCTCTACAAGAGATGGTAGGTCAAGTAATCGACTGAGACTTCGGGCAGTTATTCTCAGATCTTTCTAGGCCACATAAGTCTTGATGTATTTTCCTGATGCTTATCTCAGCATTCTGGAAGAATTCTCCTACTACTTGCGGCATTATTTGTGTTGGTTCTGATAGGATAATCTCTAGTACTATTTCACTCAAAAGGAAGATAACATTATATATTTCTTCTAGATAGTTCTTTATTCCACCCCTTACCAATTCATTATTGGTGTTGATTTTGTTGGAAGATCTTGACTTATGAGCCATTGAAGATTAAGGAAATGTGATGCAGAGAAATTATTCTTTGATGAACAGGAGAGAGAGCAAAAAAAGCAAAGTATCTGTTGGTACCCTAGTTTGATTTGAGTTTAGTCTTGTCTTTTTAGTCCCTTGACCCAAGAAATATCTATGGTCAATGGTTAGTGGTCTAGCTGTAGAGTCCCCGCTTTTCCAGATGAAGAATTTGGTTAAGTAGTTTTTCGTTCGACTATAGTCGAACGCCGCTCGACTATCGTCTATCGGCTGATCGACGATCGTCAATCAGTTGGTCAACGTTCTGTCTGCGTTGATAGCTCGACTATCTGTTGATAGATCGACTATCTGTTTGTCTTGATAGTTCGACTATCTGTTGATAGGTCGACTATCTGCTTGTCTTTGATAGTTCGACTATCTGTCCTGATAGTTCAACTATCTGATAGCTCGACTATCTGTTGATAGCTCGACTATCTGTTGATAGATCGACTATCTGTGTTGCTTCGATAGTTCGACTATCTGCTTGGATAGTTCAACTATCTGATAGTTCGACTATCTGTTGATAGATCGACTATCTGTTTTGTTTTGATAGTTCGACTATCTGTTGATAGGTCGACTATCTGTTTTCTGGGATAGGTCGACTATCTGCTTGATAGGTCGACTATCTGTTTTCCCTGGGTAGTTCGACTATCTGTTGATAGTTCGACTATCTGTTCTGCGTTGATAGTTCGACTATCTGTTGATAGGTCGACTATCGGTTTTGCTTCGATAGTTCGACTATCTGTTGATAGGTCGACTATCTGATAGCTCGACTATCTTCTGATAGTTCGACTATCTGTTGTGATAGTTCGACTATCTGGATCGTTCGACTATCTGCCCGATAGGTTGACGATCTTCGTGCGTCGGTCGACGATCTCCGAAGGTCGTTCGATGTTTTCTGTCTGCCTTTTTATTTTGTATTTATTTATTATATTTAATTAATTAATACATTATCTGGCATTTTATTTCAGTTGTTTTATGATAATATTTCCAGGCAATATCTGCTCCATCCCTTCTGCCTGAGTAAAATCTTTTCAGATAAAGTTGTTTGTCTTATTAGTTGACAGTGTATTTTACTTTATCTGTTGTCAGTCCTTTATAGCCGTTAGACTGAAAAGTCTTCCTTTTGCTATAAAGAGTTTATCTCTGATGTGATTTTATTTAGTACCTGTATTATCAGATTGCTTCCTGCAGCTTCCTTGAAAAAGGTTTATCCCTTTTATAGAATAGTTTGCTGCAGAGTTTGTTTGTCTTTGTGATATTTGCAGCCCAGGTTTCAAGTTTCAGAAGAAGACAAACAGTTCAAATTGAAAAGAGTCGTTGCTTGTTGCTGCTATAAAAGGAATCCTTTGGAGAAGGATTTCAGCTAGCTAACTAGTTATTCTAAGAGATATTCAGTTAGCATTCAAGCTTTCATCAAGACCAAGTTTCATTGCTCTCAGCAATACTCATTCAACTGAGAAGTGTTAAGCTCTTCTGCTCTTCTTCAACCTGAGTTCTCCTGCTTTCAGGAAGTTCAGACTCAGAGTTCTTTTGAAGAAGAAGAAGAAGAAGATAGCTGCTAGAAGATTTTCTATTTTATTATTTTATATCTTCTTGTAGTTTTTCCTTCAGTTCTTACTGAAGAGTTTCTGCACTGAAGCAAGACTTCACCTGGACATTCTTTGAGCCAGGGGGAGCCTTGATTCCTTTGAGCTTTTTAGCTCAGTGCAAGTCTTTGTGCTTCTCTAATCTATTGTAAAATAGAGAAGACATCTTAACCTTCTTTCCCCCTCCTGTACAGGGTTTTTACTCCCTTCAAAAGTATCCCTTGGTGGCAGGGCACCTGATCAAAAACCTGTGTTTGGTTTTTAGACACCTGATCAAAAGTCTAAAGGGTTTCTGGATCTACCTGAAGCAGATCCTGTTGGTGGCAGGGCACCTGATCAAAAACCTGAGTGGATTCCTACCTTGTTGGTAGAAGAGTGGACGTACCCAAGTTATTTGGGGAACCACTTAAATTCCTTGTGTCGTCTGGATTGCCTTGTTTAATTCCTGCATTGTGGCTGTGATTAGATATAACTAGGTTTGCTAGTTGCTGATTAGGATTTCCAAGCCTTAACTGTAAATACAGTTAGCTTGAGTTTGTGCACAACACTTGTGTTAGGCTTTAGGGTTATTTCTATATCTATAATCTTTTCATTCCGCATTTCACTCCAAGGGAGTTGGGTAGACTATTAAGTTTTGTCTAGTGCAAAATTTGATAACTCTATTCACCCCCCTCTAGAGTAGTATCTATCCCCTCTCTTTCAATTGGTATCAGAGGGAGGTTCAACACCTCGTCAGTTCCCTATTCGTTAGGATCTGAGAGGACTCCAACACCTCGTCAGTCCCCTATTCGTTCTCCAGTTCATTCTCCTCTTCCATCTCCTCCTCCATCTCCACATCATTCTCCATCTCCTGTTCGCTCTCCAGTTCAACAGGAATACATTCCTCCTGCTGATCTTCCATCATCTACAGTTCCCCCACATTCTTTTGAAGTCACCCCAGCATTCATATCCAGCATCTTGGAGTTGATTACCCCTTCAATCAAAATCATGATTGAAGAGGCAATTGCTCCACTTGCTTCCTCCATTGCTACTTTGACTACTACCATCCAATCCCTCTCTAATTCTGCTGAGCCCTCTTCTTCCAGGGGCCTGGTTTCAGTTCCCACTGAAATCAGGCAGGGGGAGATGTTCTATGAAGATGTCTCAGAGCTTCCAGCCTTAGAGCTTCTAGCCTCCCCTCCAGTAGATCCTCCAGCGGTGACAGATATAGTGATGACAGTTCAAGAAGAGACTGCTCCAGCTCAAGAAGAATCAGTTTCAGTGTTATCTGAAAAAGAAATATCTGATGCAGTTATGTTATCTGAATTTGCTGTAAAAGTTTGTTTAGAAGATCTCACCACTCCTTTGGTTGCCCGTTTCCTAGAAGGCATTATTACATCCTATCTAGATGAATCCTGGGAGTTGGTAAAGTATGAAGGTAATTCACTCATCCGTTTTATTGACGAGTCAACTGATTTGCTAGTTTGTGAATACCTAGAAGGAATGCTTTTAGCTTATATAGCAGATTTGTGTTCATGAATCTACAGATTATATTAAAGAAGATATAGCTGCTCAAGTAGAAGTAGTTGTTCGAGAATCTGTTTCAGATGTTTTAGTTGTTCAAGAAGATATAGAAGATGTTGAATCTAAAAGTCAAGATGAAAAGACCCCAGCACTGAGTTTAGAAGAAGAGAAAGCAAGAGCTGCCTGGCAGCAAAGAGTACAAGATATTTTGAAAGAGAAAGAAAAAGTTTTGCAAGATGAAAAATCTACTGTATGGGATGACTCTCCAGGACCTGATCTGGATTCTCTTCTGGCACAGGATGCCATAGAAGAAGAAAGAGAGAAAGCTGATCTGAAAGCAAAGGAAAAGGCTGTATTAGAAGCCTATGATGTAACGCCCCGTTTTTTCAGCGATTATTTTTATTCTCGTTTGGCGTTACGATGACGCGTTTCCGTGGCTTGTGCCATTTGTGGAGTGTGGTTTAGCTCCTTAGAACTGAGTGCCCTATTCTGTAGCCTGTTGGCAAGATCTCCCTAGCAAGCCGAGTCGTTTTGGGTGACCCGGTGTGGCCTCTCAGGGGGGATGTTGGTGTTTGGCTTTATTTGGGTATAACTCGAGTTCTGTTCATCGAAAATTAATTTCGACTTCGCCGTTGTGTTCGTAGCGTGGGTATTTAGCTACGGTGCGAATTTCATCGAATTCCGAGGTAGTTCGGTTTTCGCGTCGACTTGGTGCTTTATGTAATTTTGTAATTAATTATATAATTATATAATTATATATATATATATATATATATAGTATGAAAGAGCCGCTCATCTTCTTCCCCGTTTGGAAACCGCCGCCTGTACGAGAGAAAGAAAACCGCCGGACTACCTCTTCCCTTCGGATGCCGATTCCCGGAGCGTTTGTGGACGGAATTCGATTCCGAGAGTGGATTCGGATTGCTCTCGTCAAGACCTTCATTCCTACGGTAAGAAATTCGATTTTCGTGGAGTTTTGGGAGGATTGGAATTTCCGGTTTTGGAAGTTTTCCGCCATTAATGGCCGAGTTTTTGTTCTAGGTGTTGCGGCCGTTTTGATCCGTGCGAAGAGGAGGAAAATAGTCCAAAGCTTCGCTGTGATTGAGGCAAGTGGTATTCTTGCCCTTGCCAAGTTTTCTTTTCGATTTTCTTGCTGAAATTGAAATCCCGGTTAGCCCAGGTTAGAGGCCTTGTTGTTCTCATTTTCTTGCTAACTATAGGGCTTAGTTCTTCCTACTGAAACCCCCTATTTTGTGATGTTTGGAATCCAAATTGTCGGCGTGGAGCCGTTGTTTTCCTTTATTTTGATTGTTGCTCTGGTTCGGGTGTAGCCAAGAGGGAGAGTTAGGAGGGGGGGTGTGGTTGTCGTTTTTTTCGTTAAGGTATCACTCGAATGATTTGGCATAGCTCGTATGGTAGTGGTGCGCGACGTTGATAGTTGTCTGCTGCTACTGCAGTGGCGTGAGTCGTGTGCGCGTTTCGGTGTCGTTCGGGAAATTCCAAACGGTACAGGTTGGCCGCGCACGGTCATCAACCGTTAGGGCGCACGACCACTGGTCGTGTGCCTCTGCTCGTGCGCGGCTATCTTTCAGTTTCCAAAGTTCTGTCTCGGAAAATCGCACGAGCGCTGGCAACAGTGCGCACGACCAGTGGTCGTGCGACACTGATCGTGCGTAGTTGCTAGGTTTTCTGTCAGGTTTTCCAGGTTCGCTTCGCACGATCATCAGCCGATGAGTGCGCACGACCACTGATCGTGCGTCACTGATCGTGCGCTTTGTATATTTTCTTTTGCTAGGCGAATTTAGATGGTTTCGAGTGCGGGAGTTTAGATACTCAAGTGGCATGCAACTACTCGAGTTCTGGATCTTCTGCCTTGGTCGTTCGACTGTCGTCGAGCTCCGTATTCTTTAGTGGGCTTGTGGGTAGTGGTATTATTTTGGCGGCGAGTGAGGCTAGATCACTCAACGCCAAAGTTTAGGTAGGCACTGAGTGGGTTTCACTCAACGCCTAGTTGTGTTGGTTTATTTCAACACTCTTCCTTTACCTTGTATTTCGTTTCTGAGTGGATTTCCAGTTGTATTTTCTGGGTTTTCCTTGTCGGCCATTTTCTTTATTTTCCTAAAGGCCGAATCGTGGGTCGTGGTTAGTAGTGGTGGTTGTAGCTCTTTATGGGGGTGGAGTTGTGTGATATAGCCAAGGCCACCCATGTTTTCTTGCTCCAGGTACGGGCTGGGCATGTCGGGTGGAAGGTCCCTTGTGTTTTCACGTGTTGACCCTCGAGCTTTTGACTTGGACATGGTGGATTGGGGGACTGCGTTTGCCTTCGATCCGGTTCCTCGTTGTTGTTTTGCTACTATCACTTCCCACAGTTTAGGGTGTTAGAAGTTTCTTCTTTGGTAGTTTGCAGCATTCTGGCTCTTGGCAGCCTAGTAGGCCCTGCAGGATGTGGTTCCTGGGCTGGGTCGTTGCTGTTTCTTTGCACGTTGTGCATTTCTTGTGGTCCTGTTTTGGACAGTTGTGACTCTTTCTACTGCATGTTTTTCTGTTACTTTGTCCTTTGGTTGACTCTTTCATGCAGTTTTTCTTTGTTTAGCTTGCTGAGGTATTCTGTTTTCTTTTGGAATACCCCAGGTTCTGAGCTGTAGCCAGTCTGGTGGCTAGTTGGAGGTGGTGTTGTTGGTGGACTCCCGGACCTTGGAGTTCTGTTTACCTTGTTAGTGAGGTTGTTTTCAGTACTCTCTTACAGACATATATTTGTGCTAGTGGGTTCGTGTCAGGTTGTTGGCGCCCACTGGTAGTTTTACCTTGTACTAGATATATATACTATTGCTGCTACCATTTTCTGGAGATAGTCTACTTGCTCTGAGAAGATTTTATGCTAGGTTGCTAGTTATTTTTAAACTATAATTGTTATTATAAATAAAGATCATGATCAGCATGTTTTATAAAGCGTAATCACTATTTTCCAAATCACGTATAAAGACCGTTTTCTTATATATTATATAAATTAAATGTAGGGTCTTGCATAGCATGAGCGGTTCTCTTGGGACCCTTATGTGCTCCTTAGGATGTCAAAACTAAATAAAGTATTTTTTCGCAGCGTATAAATATAGTTTTTCTTTCGTGGACTAGGTGATCCACTGAGCCGAGGGATACGGACTCTAATTATAACTGATTTTCTAATCATTAATCACATGATTTTCTTTCATTAAGTTGGTAGTTGGTTTTGCCTGAGCGTCAGCAGTTATCCCCTGCTTGACGTGGCATCATGACGCGTGTTTTCTCTTACTCTGATAATTCTTAATTCGGAGAAAATGCGGGTTATGACATATGACCCTTATGATCTTCCTCCCTCTTCTCATTCTGAAGATGAAGATAATTCAGATATGTCTGAGGACTCTAAGAAAAGGAAAGCTGCAAAGAGAAAAAGGAAAGCTGTTGCTCCTCCTCCTCCCAATCGAGACAATGATACTCCCTATTACATATTGAAAGGGATTGACCCTAAGTCGAAAGACTTCCAACATTAGATGTGGTTTTCCAAGAACCAGCAAAAGGAGAGAAAGAAATCTAAGAGATATGATAGTCCTGCTTCTAGATGGACTCCCAGAGGTCCTCCTCCTCCACCTCCCGGTGCAGGAGCCTCTGGCAATTTATCTGCTAATCCATCTGCTCCATCTGCAAAATCTGCTCCTTCTCAGCCTCATTCAAGGAAAAGTTCTCAAAGCCACCAAGGCAAATCATATACTGGTACTCAAAGGCATGATACTGAGGTTAAAGAGCAAGTAAAGGAGGTTGTATATCTAAAGCCAACTTTTTCACGTCCTCCATCCCCCAAGAGAAAGGTTTCTCCTGATATACCAGCTCATGTTGCTAAGGATGTTGCAAAAGGTAAAAGAACCATCTTCTCTGAAAAATCCAGTAAAAATTTTGCTGAGTTTGCTCCTCCATCATCTTTAGTTATTCAAGAAGTTAAAGATACAGCTGAAAGTCTATTAGATTTATCTGTTAAGTTTTAAACTGTGAAGCCAATAGATACATCATCTGAAAATGTGTATGAAAGCCAAGAGTTAGATCCTGATTTCAGGATGGCTCGATTTCTAGAACTTGTTGGATCAGCTCAGATAAAGAGAGCTAAAGTTGAAGGAAAGGACTCTACAGGATTAACAACAATGTCAAAGTTCAGAATGAAGGAACTAGATAAGATCCAGGTTAGCCCTGAAGTTTTTGATCCTTCTAAATATATGGAAAAGCATCCAGAGGAAGTCGTTCCAAGGGCTGCAGAACTGAAGATTATTGGTGTGCAAGATTTGAAGCTGTCCAAGAAAGAAGCTATTGATCCCTTGCGGAAAGTTTCTTTTGTTCCTAGCTCTTCTGTCCCTAAACCAGATTCTGTAGATCTTTAATTTTGATTGACTGCTGTTATATATATCTGACTGTTTGATAATTGCTAGTTAATTGTTATCTATTTCCTGTATTGATTTTATTGTTTTATAGCTTGTTCTGTGTTTTAGTTTTTGAGAGACTTAACTCAAGTATGGGGAGATTGTTGGTACCCTAGTTTGATTTGAGTTTAGTCTTGTCTTTTTAGTCCCTTGACCCAAGAAATATCTATGGTCAATGGTTAGTGGTCTAGCTGTAGAGTCCCTGCTTTTCCAGATGAAGAATTTGGTTAAGTAGTTTTTCGTTCGACTATAGTCGAACGCCGCTCGACTATCGTCTATCGGCTGATCGACGATCATCTATCAGTTGGTCGACGTTCTGTCTGCGTTGATAGCTCGACTATCTGTTGATAGATCGACTATCTGTTTGTCTTGATAGTTCGACTATCTGTTGATAGGTCGACAATCTGCTTGTCTTTGATTGTTCGACTATCTGTCCTGATAGTTCAACTATCTGATAGCTCGACTATCTGTTGATAGATCGACTATCTGTGTTGCTTCGATAGTTCGACTATCTGCTTGGATAGTTCAACTATCTGATAGTTCGACTATCTATTGATAGATCGACTATCTGTTTTGTTTTGATAGTTCGACTATCTGTTGATAGGTCGACTATCTGTTTTCTGGGATAGGTTGACTATCTGCTTGATAGGTCGACTATCTGTTTTCCCTGGGTAGTTCGACTATCTGTTGATAGTTCGACTATCTATTCTGCGTTGATAGTTCGACTATCTGTTGATAGGTCGACTATTGGTTTTGCTTTGATAGTTCGACTATCTGTTGATAGGTCGACTATCTGATAGCTCGACTATCTTCTGATAGTTCGACTATCTGTTGTGATAGTTCGACTATCTCCTTTGATAGTTCGACTATCTGGATCGTTCGACTATCTGCCCGATAGGTCGACGATCTCCGTGCGTCGGTCGACGATCTCCGAAGATCGTTCGACGTTTTCTATCTGCCTTTTTATTTTGTATTTATTTATTATATTTAATTAATTAATATATTATCTGGCATTTTATTTCAGTTGTTTTATGATAATATTTCCAGGGAATATCTGCTCCATCCCTTCTGCCTGAGTAAAATCTTTTCAGATAAAGTTGTTTGTCTTATTAGTTGACAGTGTATTTTACTTTATCTGCTGTCAGTCCTTTATAGCCGTTAGACTGAAAAGTCTTCCTTTTGCTATAAAGAGTTTATCTCTGATGTGATTTTATTTAGTACCTGTATTATCAGATTGCTTCCAGCAACTTCCTTGAAAAAGGTTTATCCCTTTTATAGAATAGTTTGCTGCAGAGTTTGTTTGTCTTTGTGATATTTGCAGCCCAGGTTTCAAGTTTCAGAAGAAGACAAACAGTTCAAATTGAAAAGAGCCGTTGCTTGTTGCTGCTATAAAAGGAATCCTTTGGAGAAGGATTTCAGCTAGCTAACCAGTTATTCTAAGAGATATTCAGTTAGCATTCAAGCTTTCATCAAGACCAAGTTTCATTGCTCTCAGCAATACTCATCAACTGAGAAGTGTTAAGCTCTTCTGCTCTTCTTCAACCTGAGTTCTCCTGCTTTCAGAAAGTTCAGACTCAGAGTTCTTTTGAAGAAGAAGAAGAAGATAGCTGCTAGAAGATTTTCTATTTTATTATTTTATATCTTCTTGTAGTTTTTCCTTCAGTTCTTACTGAAGAGTTTCTGCACTAAAGCAAGACTTCACCTGGACATTCTTTGAGCCAGGGGGAGCCTTGATTCCTTTGAGCTTTCTAGCTCAGTGCAAGTCTTTGTGCTTCTCTAATCTATTGTAAAATAGAGAAGACATCTTAACCTTCTTTCCCCCTCCTATACAGGGTTTTTACTCCCTTCAAAAGTATCCCTTGGTGGCAGGGCACCTGATCAAAAACCTGTGTTTGGTTTTTAGACACCTGATCAAAAGTCTAAAGGGTTTCTGGATCTACCTGAAGCAGATCCTGTTGGTGGCAGGGCACCTGATCAAAAACCTGAGTGGGTTCCTACCTTGTTGGTAGAAGAGTGGACGTACCCAAGTTGTTTGGGGAACCACTTAAATTCCTTGTGTCGTCTGGATTGCCTTGTTTAATTCCTGCATTGTGGCTGTGATTAGATATAACTAGGTTTGCTAGTTGCTGATTAGGATTTCCAAGCCTTAACTGTAAATACAGTTAGCTTGAGTTTGTGCACAACACTTGTATTAGGCTTTAGGGTTATTTCTATATCTATAATCTTTTCATTCCGCATTTCACTCCAAGGGAGTTGGGTAGACTATTAAGTTCTGTCTAGTGCAAAATTTGATAACTCTATTCACCCCCCCTCTAGAGTAGTATCTATCCCCTCACTTTCAGTATCGATGAAGTTGTATATAGATTATTAAGAGCTTAATAAGGTGACTATTAAGAATAAATATCGACTACCTCAGATTGATGACATGTTTGATCTGTTGTGGGGTAGTACTATTTTTTCAAAGATTGATCTTCTTTTAGGTTATCACTAGTTGAGGATCCATGAGCTTGATATACCGCAAACTAATTTTCATTCTCATTACGGTCACTTTGAATTCCTGGTGATGTCATTTGTATTAACGAATGCACCTTCTGTCTTTATGGACATGATGAATAGAGTGTTCAAGGATTATCTTAATCATTTTGTGATCGTGTTCATCGATAATGTTCTGGTTTATTCTAGAAACACTAAAGAGCATATGTTGCACATGTGAGGCCCCATTTTAGACCCCACCAGAATTCTGTATCTAAGCTACTTTCAAGTCATTCATCCCAGGATGAAGTAAGACTAGTGAGTAGAAAATAAAACACATAATAAAATGTTAACGTACCTTGGGTAATTCTACAATGAGTTCTTACTATTCTTCATCGGTTTAATTTGCTTTGCTTTTTGTACCCAGAGTCACGTTAGTGACCTAAACAAAATTGATGATGGGCTTAGTCATAAAGATATGACTAAGTGAGGAATTTACCTATTTAATTCTTGTATATACAAAAGGGTTACATATAGTAATATGTATAGTTCTATAATAACCATTTCTGTGTATGGACATGTTAGTAGCAATATAACAATATAAGCAATTATATGTCATTAAGTAATAATAAGGTAAAGGATTCTATTTTACAATAGTTGTTTTAGTATTTAGGAAATATTAAGAGCAATAGATTTAATATTTATATATCAGTACTAGTGCAAGTAAGTAAATGATGATACAGTGTATCCCTGTAAAACATTCATATAAGCAACATGGTAGAGGAAAGGAAAATAGTATGGGTGTAACTATTGTGTCAATATAAAAGTTAACATAATATGTTCTTATATTTGTAAGCTATGTATCAGTGTAGGCAATAAATAAGTGTATCTGTATTACTGTATAAGTCCTTATGTTTGTAATTTATGTAATAGGAATCAGTATTAAGATCTTATATTTTAAGATAGGTGATGTTAATGGTAACTATTACAGTATCAGTATCCATATTTTAGTATTTCAGTCTTTGGGCCCACCCCTTGGGGTCTACAGTGTCCAAATTAGTACGTTCAACACGTGTCTATGCCTTTCGATAGATTTATTTGGCAAACAATCAGTATTATTTATGTGTATTTGCATTCAGATGTATCCTTAACATAGCCATGCATCGATGCATTTTCATTTATTTTAGTCATATGCAATTTTTTAACATACACTGGGTTTATTTATTTATTAATCCCTCAGAATAGTAATCGCTTGTTTCCCTACGTACAAGGCCATACATAATAGCATCAATAATTATCAGTGATATAAAATATATTCATGCTTTTACAGGCAATATCTATATACTTGATATCTTTTAAAGTAAGAGATAATAAAAAGTATAGAAATAAAGTATAAATTAAACAGGTAGCTCTCACCATTAACTGTTCTGTCCTTTTATCTCACTTCATGTCATTGTCATGTCTATTTTGGGATGTCATCATTCGTGCTATCTGTATATGAATCATATCATTTAGGGTCTTTTATTCAGGAGTTGCACCCCGCTATAGAACGTTGACACTTCACTCTTTTAGCCCTCCATTGAACATAAAAAATAAAAGAAAGCATAAGCACTGAACCAATTAGTTCAGCCATCCAGAACCATATTGACTTCTCATGTTACCATTTCCCCCAATTGGAATCAAAAAAAGAATACAACCGTAAAGTAAGCTTATCCTGAAAAATGCCTATTAAACATAGTCAAAAATTATAAAACATAACTGAGCAAAATCAGCCCTATATATCAATATCTCCAAAGTCACTTGATTTAACTCAAATATTAAAATAAGGAAAAAGAGGGGTAGCAGCAGTCAGCTAAAAGAAATAAAATTCCTTAATATTCATTGATACAAGATTGGAGAGAACAAACAGTAACTAACAAAACTAGGCCAAGCTCATCAAGCCAAGGACCCCCAATATTTAGTTAATAGAACATCCATTCAAGAATGAAAAAAAGACCACACCAACCAGCTAACCAAAAGCTTGCCAAACAACCAATACATCAACAACTACCAACTTAACCAGCCAATCAACAAGCACAAGCCAACAACTACTACTTAAACTACCAGCCAAGCATCAGTTAGTAGAACTAATGGCCAAAGAACAACAACTTCTAGACCTTAAAAAAACTCAGAATAACTGGTCGGCCCTTAAGGAAATTCGATTGCATAAAAATTATAAGGATGAACTTAATCCCCAAATGAAATTTGAAAACCCTAACGGTGGGGGATTTGAAAACTTGAATCACATCAATATCTGTAGCCCGTAAAGAAGGAGATAAGGGAAAGGAAAGAGTGAAGTTCACAGTGGAAGGTTTGGAGTTGAGATCTACCAATCACAAGCATAATCTCCACCAAAACAATAACATCATGACACGTACAAACCACACACCAGCCCTTGCCACGATCTTCCGGCGAGTTGAAAATAGATTGACAATCAGAGAGGAAAAGAAGTGCAAACAAGCCCTAGCGTCCACTTCCCCATCAAATCTCCAGGCGGTAAGAACAACATGTGAAGGAGTAAGAAAGAAACAAAGCTTGGGAAGGTAAATAACTTCACCACTGTACAACTCCACCACCTCAAATAATAGAGTTTAACTCTTAATAAACCAAATCTATAGTGCTCATCATTTTTCCAGCAAATAAATAACCAAATAAATGGCTCAGGTACCATCTAGCCACTTTCCAAATAACCCTTATGACTATGCAAATATATTTGATCAACTCATATCTTCTTATATTCTCTAAAAACACACACGCACATAAATAAAAATGTAAAAACAAAATACCCATACCACCAAAATGAATTCGAGCACCGCAAAACTTCAAAAGAATTCAAATGCAACTTTCATAGCGATGTCTACATGCCACTGATTGTATTTAGTATCATCATAGGGATATTTATTATTGAATTTTATTATCCGTTGGGGTCACTTCACATTTTGGGCCATTACATCACATACACTTAGTATTGTCTACTCCGAGGGAGCACCAGTGTTATGCGAAATTGAACAAATGTGGATTTTGGTTTTCTTAATTATCATTCCTAAACAAAGATGAAATTTCTATGGATTCAGTAAAGCTAACTACAGTTATGTATTAGAAGAGACCTATAACACCAAAGAAGATAAGAAGTTTCTTAGATTTGTCATGTTATTATAGAAAATTTGGGCAAGGATTCTCTATATTGTTTGTATTATTGACTAGGTTTATGCAAAAGAATACAACATTTATTTGGAGCAATGAATGTAAATAAGCCTTTCAAGAGTTGAAGAAGAGATTATGCACTGCTCCATTTTTGACTTTACCTATTGAGGGATTAGAATATGTTGTTTATACATATGCATTTTAAGTTAGACTTAGATGTGTCTTAATGTAAGAAGGAAATGTGATCACGTATGGATTAAGACAACTGAAGGTTCAAGAAAGGAAATACCCTACAAATGACCTAGAGTTTGCAACACTTATTCATGCTTTGAATCTATGGAGACATCTATTATATGGGGTATCATATAAGATTTATATTGATCATAAAAGTCTAAGATATGTCTTCACTCAAAAGGAATTTAATTTACGCCAATGAAGATGGTTGGAATATGTTGCTGACTATAATGTTGAGATCCTTTATCATCCAGGTAAAGCTAACATGGTAGCAGATGCCTTAAGTCAAAAAGGCTTGCATGACTTTAATATTTCAGTGCATTCACTGGTGAAAGAATTTTTATTAATGAATATAACTTCTAGAAGTAGTGTTATGCTGACTAGTTTAGAAGTTGAAGAATCTATATGGATCACACTTATGAGATTATATCAGAAGCATGATCCTGATTTGCAATACCTTCGAAGTAAAATGAAAGGGGAGAATTACCAAACTTTTAGTAGATAATAATAGCACCTTGAAGTACTGAGGTAGTTATTATTTTCCTACTGTTGAGGATATTTGGGCAAAGATTTGTGGTGAAGCACACATTTCTAATGTTACACATTATCCTAGTTCCATAAAATTATATTAAAATCTAAAGTAGATAGTTTGGTAGGCTGGTATAAATAATGATATAATGTAGTTTGTATCTGAATGCTATACATGTGAGCAAGTTAAGGTAGATCATAGAAGTCCTTACGGTAAGTTAACACCCCTAGATATACCAAGATGGAAAAGAGTGAATATTTCTATGGATTTTATTATGGGATTACCAAGGTCATCTAGAGGATATGATGTTGTATGGGTGATAATAGACAAATTGATGAAATGTGCTCATTTTGTACATTTAAAATTAATTATCCTATAAAGAAATTGGAAGAGTTATATTCATATGAATTCATTTGATTGCATGGTGTGCCAGTGAATATTGTGTCGGATCGGGATTCCAGATATATGTCTCTTTTTTGGTAGAGCTTGCAGGTAGGATTAGACACCAACTTAAGATATTCTAATTCTTATCATCCACAGATGAATGGTCAAACTGAAAGAGTAAATCAGATTTTGAATTACATGATCAGATATTACATTTTGGATCATGATGGAGCTTGGGACAAATGTCTTGAACTTATAGAGTTTTCCTACAATAATTACTATCAAGAGAGTTTGCAGAAGGAGTCATTTGAAGTTTTATATGGAAGGCATTGTCGCACTCCCCTATATTGGGCTAAAGTTAGTGAGAAACCATTAGGTCAAGAAGCCTTAGAAGAGATGAACATCACTACTATGCATATCCGTAAGAAACCGCATGTGGCACAAGCACGATATGAGAAGTATGTGAATCATCGAAGGGATGATCTGAAGTTTGTAGTTGGGGACACAGTTTTCTTGAAGGTATCTCTGATGTTGTGCATGAAAATATTTGGAAAAACCATATATTAAATCCCAGGTATGTGAGACCATTCCAGATTTTTGAATGCATTGGAGTGCGTGCCTACTTATAGGATGGATTTGCCTACAACTTTCCCCGGTGTTCATGTTGTGTTCCACGTGAGTTAGTTGCAAAAGTGTATGCTTAATGATCATCATGTATTTAGCTCTATACCCCAGTTTTAGCCTAACTTTACTTATGTCGAGGAACATGTTTGAACTCTAGAAACGCAAGATCAAGTGTAGAGGAGAAAGACAATTCCTATGGTTAAAGTTCTTTGATGAAATCAGGACATCAAGAGCACAATTTGAGAATTGGAATCTGCAATGAAAGAATCTTATCATCATTTGTTCTTCTAGATATTCTATGATATGTATGTATCAAATGAATTCTAATTTATGAATTATTACATTTAGGTTCGATTTGTGCATTAAGTTTCGGGATGAAACTTCTTTTTTTAGGGGGGGGGGTGATTGTAACACAACTAAATTTTAAATAATTATTTTAATCTTCATAATGAAATAATAATGGCTTAAAGGCCTTACTTTTGAGCGAAGTTAATGATACATCGTGTTTTGTATGATTTTGTGTTTGTTTGGTCAAGTACCTTCGACATATTTTTTAGATGCAAGTAAAATACTCGTATTTTGAAACTTATCGGAATTGGGATTTTAGACTTTAGAATTTTTTAGATAATTAATTTTAAGTATATCTATCAAGTTTCGTTGCGATTCGAGCTATATTTGAAGCTCGATGAATTTTCAAAGATTTTAAAAATTATTATTTGTTGTGAACTTTGGAAAATCATAACTCAAGAACAGCTCATTGAAATCTAATTTTGGCTTCGTCGTTGGATTCCTTACACCGGTATTTACCTTTGGTGAGAAATTTATCAAAAAATAGAGTTGGTTTTAGTAACTATCGCTAAATGAAATTTTAAGTTTTTATATAATATAATAATATTTTAATTCCTTTTTCTTAATTAAAAAGTTGAACCCAGCCATTAGGTCTTTCGGTATCTGTCAAACCAGAGAGCTGGCGAGATGGGGAGAGCGTTGTTTCGAAATCCTTATGACTGCTACCATGAGAGCACCAGTGTACTAAAATATCACCGGAGTATAGATCTAGAAAGCTCTCGCCAAGCTCTATATGTGTACTGTTAGTGCTTTTTGTTTTGTAGATTTTTGGCGATGGGGTGAGTAGCCATAACTTTCGGTTTTTGCACAAATCCTTACAGGTTTTTTTGCCGTGTAATCCTTTCAGCCGATACTTAATGTAAAGTACTTAGGAGATTGGAAAATGGCAGATTCAAGACAAGTGGTGGTCTATTCCCTTTGCTTAGTTTCCACTTAATGTTTCTTTTTCTTTTATTTCAGATAAGATTATATACATTTCTCCTATTGATTTATCCTATGATAAATTCATAATGATTGCTGCTTTGATATTTGTTCAAGGAAAAAAATGTAAGATGAAATTATTGTATTAGGTTAGGTTTTCCTCCCTTTTTTTAGGTTATACAAGCTTAGGGTAGATTAAGGGTAATTATACCTTAAGGGTAATTATACCTTCATTCTTATGATTTAGTGGACACATTGATATATGTTATATTTTTACCATTTATAATGATTACAATTATTCCTCTTGTTAAAATGAAAAGAATGGGAAGAGAACTATTTTTTTTAACGGTTTTATGACTTTAAATGATGAACCTCCTCTTATACAATTATGTTGAGACATTCATTTTTGTTTGGATGCTTCAAGCTCAGACTAGTAGTAGCTAGTGTTGATCGAGTTCGAGCTCCAGACTTCTATAGATGTTGCTTATTTACTTTCCTCTCACCAGTCATGAGGTATTTGTTGCATTTTTTTACTTTGTCGTTCAATTCAGATTTCTACTTTTAATACAGTGGGTTCATGTCAGGTTGTTGAGATTCATAGTATATACTTTTATGTGTTAGACTACTTGCTTACTATTTCTGATGCTACTTTTCTGCCATTATTACAATTGCTAACTGAGAATGATTTATGTTAGCATGCATGTTAGTTATTTTGACTGTATGAAAGTTGTATACTTAGTTCAGATCATAACATCTCTTTTAACTTTATTTTTTTTTTATTTTAAAAAATTATAAAACTTACTTTTACTTATATTAAACTTAAAATGTGCATATCATTAGAGCATTAGATGAGTCTAAATGCCCATATAGGACAAAATGAAGTAAATTATCATTACAAAAAATCTCATTTAGTAAGGGAAATTAACAAGGCAGGATAACTCCTTGCTAATTAGCATCAAATTCTACACGGTAAATGATTTATTACTTTACCAACAAGACTAACAACAAATTTGTGTCTTACAAAATTAGCAACGAATTGTTTCGTTACAAAATAACTTTTGCAAAAATAACAATGATTTTTTTTTGCAAAACTAACAATGAATTTTTTGTTGTTGCAAAAATAACAATGATTTTTTGTTGCAAAAATTACAATAAATTTTTTATTACAAAATATTGATTGAGATATTTCTCTCCTACGACATTTGCTCTCTTTCTTTAAAAAAATATACATTTTTTTATTTCCTTATGCTCCATTCATAAAGCCCAAGCTAAAATTAAAACAAAACGATTATATATATACACTTCATATCATTCAAAAAGTTATATATATATATATATATATATATATATATATATATATATTACTTTTAATATATATTTTCAAGTATATGTCAATGATGGGGCCTTATCCTCTGAGGGCGGTGAGTGCCCGATGGAGCTGGCACTCGTTCCTCTCTAGAACACCTCTTGGGGCGAGCGAGGACCTGATGAAGCTGGCACTTACTTTTCTTTGGAGAGGTGAGTGCTTAATTTAGCTGGCACCAGCTCCTCCTGTGTAGCACCCTCTTTCAGGAACTTGAGGTTCTTGGAGCTATCGCACGACGGTAGGTATCTACCGCCCGGCGGTAGTATTCATTCGTTGAGACCGGAGTGTCAAGACAAATTGTCGAGTAGTAACGAGCGATGTTAGGTAGTTATCGCCTAGCGGTATCCCCTTTTCATCGAGGGTGTCGATACAATAGATTCAAGACGAATGCATTGAGAGGCTATCGCTGGCGGTAACATGGCATTCTATAGAGGCATGTGGGTCTGTGAGCTACCGCGTCGCGGTAGGTAGATACTGCTTGGCGGAAGCGGGCGGAAAGAGTTTCATTTCTGGTGATGTTTGGCCTTCCAATCTTCTTAGAATTTGATCTTATGGCCCATAATCCTCCGTCCTTGAGCCTTAAGTAGGGCTGAGGAACACTTTTCCCTCATTATTCTCACCTTGGAGTGAAAGTTAGGGTTCATGAGAGGGAGAGTTTGGAGGAGGAAGAAGAGTCTTGATCCTCCATTGACAAAGCTTCAGAGATCCGTTAGTCGGTCCGATACTGTATTCGTGGAGAGGATTTGAAGGCGCACACTTTCATCTGAGCAAATCAAGATTTCTATGGCTAGGAAGAGGATTCGTCAAGTAATAACATTTCTCCTCTCGATTTTTAGGATGCGTGCATGACATCCGTTTCATTTTTACTTTCTTTCAAGCTTTTAGGCACCAGATCTCTCAAATGAGAGGGGTTCGGGTCGCCATGGTTCAAGAGGAGCTACAAGGTCGATTGAGTCCATCCCGGCATGTTGTTGCACTAGAAATCTACTCCGTTAGTGGATTAGGCATTGTGAGTGAAGCCGTATTCGTGATCGGTGGTCTGATTCAGTGATGTTGCATGACGAGCGCTATAAGGATTTTGCTAGAAATCCGATTGTGGCGAAGACGTCGTTTGTGATGCCCTTTATTTCGTGTGAGAACAAATCGTTATTTAGGGTGGAAGCATTGTGGTTGTTGATTGGTATGTGAAGGCTTGATTTTGTATCTATGGTCGGCTGGCTAGCCCGTAACGTTACAAGTCATTGTGGAGAGTGTCCTGGCAAAACAAGTCCCCTTATGTAAAACTAACGAGAACGCCAAGCTTTTGGACAAATACGGGCGATGAAGCCCACGAGCGGGCAGGGTCAACCAAGGGTTCTTAGCATTGGTTTGTTTGTGTGACGGAACTGATGTGAGAGTCAGAGCTTGCAGCCAAGCCGGGTATTGATACCTATGAGTGGGTGGGGACTAAGCAAGAGTTCCATGTTGCGGCTTGAATGCCATGGGAGAAATTGGAAGTACCCTTGTAAATGATATTATGTCCTAATGCGTGTTGATATGTTAGAATCATACACGCTATAGGGTGCCTTGGGTAAAACCCATGTTTGCATAGATGTTGCATTGTAGGCCTCTTTTATTTAAATGCTCAACATAGAAACTGACCTGCAAGATGATGGAGTGCCCTGGGGTCCGCTAGGGACGGCCGGGAGGAGTTGTGTTGGTTACACAGTTGAGGTCATCCTTTGCTGACCCACATTAACACAAATTTTTACAGGGTAAGCTGAAGCAAACTCGTTGGCCAAAAAGGCCTAAGCCTCACAAAGTGTTCCCTCTCCTATTAGTTTATGAATTGATGAATGTTATGTTCCGTGAACTGTAATCCAACTTGCACGCCGAGGTAGCCTAAGAGTGCTAAGGCACGTTACTATGTTTATTATTGTTACAGTTTTTGACACTTGAATGTTGTAAGGCCTTAAGGCCGTATTGTACTCCTATGGTTGTGGATAACTTATAGTCTTTGTGTGTTTCCGCTGTTTTCTGAGTTTTGAGATGGGTAGTTTTTTTATATCACTTTTTAATGCTAAAGCTGTGGCGTCTAAATGTCGTGGGGACCCGGCCGGACCCATATTATATGGTCATTACATGAGAGGTGTTATAATTTGGTATCAGAAGAAGGTTAGTGTCCAAGTTAAGGTTTAGTGGTTGATTTGCATAATTAGATCACGTAAAGAAGTTATCCGTATATGAGTATTGTGGGACCGTGAGTGTCCTCGTATTTGAGTTTTGCGAATGGAACCTGATTTCTGTTTTACCTTGCTTTTTCTATGAAAAAGAGCTAAATAAAAGGTAAATTTTATTGCTAAAAAAATATAAACAATACACAGGTATGCCCCCCTAATATATATAAAATGGGGGAGATGAGAGAATACAACAAGCGATGTGGGACTAAATACAAGCCGTGGGGGGTAGTGCGGTTTGACACAGTCAAACTGCCAAACTATACAAAGAATACAACACAAGGGAAGCCTCTGAATGCCTGCTATGATTAACTTCTAGACCACAGTTGCGGTTAACTCCCAGTCCGCTGCTGCGGCTAACCTCCTTACCACTGCTACGACTAACTTCCTGATCGCAGCTGCGGTTAACTCCCAGACTGCTGCTGTGGCTAACCTCCTGACCATTGCTGCGGTTAATCATCAGATAGATATTGCGGCCAACCACCAGACCACTACTACAGCTAACCACTAGACCACTACTGCAGCTAACCACCATACCGCTATTACAGCTAACCTCCAGACCGCAGCTGCGGTTAACCCCCAGACCGTTGTTGCGACTAACCTTCTGACTTCTAATGTAGCTAATCATCAGACCACTATTGCGGATAACAACCAGACCACTACTGCGGCTAACCATTAGACCGCTATTATGTCAAACCTCCAAACCACTGAGCCAAACCATCAGAACAAAGAGACTAGCAAACCACTACAACTAGAAATCAAACCGCCTGGTCTCCTCAAGCATCAACACTCCCCCTCAAGCTGGAGCATATATGTCAACCATGCCCAGCTTGCTACAAACCTCCCCAAAAGGAGTAATCGGTTTGGTGAAGAAATCAGCTAGCTCTCTCTCTGAGGTAATAAAAGGTGTGCAGATTTAATTCTTCAATATCTCCTCTCTGATGAAGTGGCAATCCATTTTGATATGCTTCATCCTCTCATGAAAGACTGGATTCCTCGAGATATATATGGCTACCTTATTATCACAGAATATTGGTAGAGTAAGATCATAAACCTCAACTAAATAAAGCATAAGTGTTTATAACCACTTCAGCTCACAAGCAGTTAGAGCCATGCTTCTATACTCGGCTTCCGCACTTAATCTGGAAACAACAACTTGTTTTTTACTCTTCCAACTGATCAAATTTCCACCAATAAAGGTACAAAACTCAGACGTAGACTTCCTATCTTCCTTTTCATCTACATAGCCAGCATCAGAGTAGGCCTTAACTTTCAAATGTCCCCTTTTTTGAAATAGAAGTCCTCTTCCTTGAGCACCTTTCACATACTCTAGAATTTTTATAGCTGACTGTAGATAACACTCCTTAGGATCTTACATAAACTAGCTCACTCTTCCCACTGCATAACAAATATCTAGTCTTGTGACTATCAGATAAATGAGTTTCTCCAAAAGCTATCTGTATCTGGTGACATCTTTAAGAAAAAGTGAGTCCTCACTCGAACACTTGTCATCTCCAATAGCCATTAGAGATCGAGCAGGTTTAGCCTCAAGGAGACCTAGAAGAATTTCATCCACATAAACCGCAAGAATAACAAGACCAGCTAAGGTTTTACGAATGAATAAAGAGTGATCTGCAGCACTCTGAGCAAACCTAATAATAGAAAAAACTTCGTTGAATTTTTCAAACCAGACCCTGGGACTTTGCTTAAGACCATAAATCGCTTTCTGTAGTTTACAGACCTGAGACTCCCCCTGAGAAACATACCCCGGAGGTTGCTCCATATAGAGTATTTCGTGTAAATCACCATAAAGAAATGCATTCTTCACATCCAACTAAGACATTTCCCAGTCTTTACTGACAGCCATCGAAAAGAGAATATGAATTGTAGTAATCCTAGCAACAGGAGAGAATGTATCAAAGAAATCCACACCATAGGTTTGCGTAAACCCTTTGGCAACAAGCCGAGCTTTGTAACGATCAATAGTACCATTAGGGAGAAATTTGATGACAAAGACCCAACGATAGACAACCACATCAACTCCTGGAGGGGTAGGAACAAGAGTCCAATTACCTCGTTCAGTGAGAGGTTTCATCTCTTCATCTATAGTAGCTTTCCAATGAGGAATAATAAGAGCATCTTTATAAGAGGCTGGAAGAACATTTGTTGATAGAGCAAAGCTCTTAGATAGATGAGATAGCTACGTATAAGAGACCACATCTCGAAGAGAATGTTGAGTACATGATCGAACACCTTTTCGAAGAGCAATCTAAAGATCAAGGTCTGTCTTGTCTACTGTATCAGTTATATCTGAAGGAGAGACCACTGGCCCAAGAGCTGTTGGCAGTGGCTCAGTAGAAGAATCAGAAATAGAAGGGGAAGAAAGAAGAGCAGGTTCTGGAAGGGGTGCCAAAACAATAGGAAAAGAAGAAGAATCATTAGAAGAAGGAAGAATAGGGGGAGGAGAAAAGAACAGAGCATCCTCAAAGAAAATGACATCAACAGAAACATATTGTCTCCGAAGAACATGATCAAAACACCTATATCCTTTCTGTGTCGAACAAAAGCCCAGAAAGATGCACTTACCAGAACGAAGAGAGAGTTTGTCACGACTAGAAGACAGAGAGTGGACAAACGCTATGCATCCAAAGACACGAGGAGGTAAAGGAAACAGTATCGCATAAGGATACATGACAAAAAATGGGGTCTTTCCATTGAGAACCGAAGACGGAACTCGATTAATGATAAAACAGGAAAGAAGAATAGCATGACCCCAATAAGACCAGGGAACATGCATATGAGTGATAAGGCTACGAGCCACATCCTGAAGATGGCGATTCTTACATTCATCAATGCTATTCTGTTGAGAAGTGTAAGGACACATAGTTTGATGGACAGTGCCATGATCCAAACAAAATAATGTGAACTGATGACTAAGATACTCCTTAGCATAATCAGTATAAAGAATTTAATAGGAGTATCAAATTGTGTACGTATTTCATTATAAAATGCAGTAAAAATAGAAAAATTTCAGAGCGTTCCTGTAATAGATACAACTATATACACCGAGAGAAATCATCAATAAAGGTAACAAAATAAAAACTACTCCTACAAATAGTCTGAAGGGGAGTTGGACCCCAAACATCTAAATGAATAAGGGCAAAAGGATGAGAAGAACTGTAACCATACTTAGCCGGAAAAGTAGATTGGTGATGCTTGCCAAATTGACAAGCCTCACAATTAAGAGAAGAATCTCCTCGAGGTAAATCAGGCAGAAGCTGATCAAGAATCTGAGGAGGAGGATGCCCAATTCGAAGATGCCACTGGAGTAAAGAAGAGGATGCAGAAAAAGTAGAAGCAGTATCAAGGTAAAACAAGTTTCCGCTTTCAATACCAGTGTTAATAATCTCCTTCGAGTGAGGAATCTGAAAAGCACAAGTAAATGCGGTAAAAATAGCTTCACAATTCAACTGTTTGCAAAGAGCATTAACAGAAAGAAGGTTGCATGAAAAATTTGGGACATAAAGAGTGTCCTGAAGCTGAAGAGAATGAGTATCATGCACTATGCCAGAACAACAAACCGCAGACAGAGAACCATCCGCAATAAGAATCGGAGGTAACCGATTACTCTTGTCAAGAGAAGAGAAAAGACGAGAATTACCCGTTATATGATTAGTAGCACCATAATCAATGAGCCACCTACCCATAGTAGCTAATTGAGCAGCACCAGACATATCAAGAGATGAAGTAGACTTCTTAGAGGAATTAGCCGAAGCAGGACAAAGATGAGGATGTTTGTCCCAATAGCGATCAACCAAGTGACCAACTTTGCCATAATGAGAACAAAGATACTTAGAGTAACCACGACCACCAGTACGGCTGCCCCGACCACTAGAGGTTTCATGACAAGATGGATGGATAACAATATCAAGAGATGGAGAGGGAAGCAAAGGATGCTGAAGAGGAGTAGTAACAATGGAAATACGAGCAGCAACAACAGCATCCAGAGTCAGAGTATCTGCCTCTCCAAAAATTTATTGTCGAATCATATCATAAGAGTCAGGTTGGCGAAGTAAATAGCAAACAACAAGAAGCTACTGAAAGTGTTTGTGTTTCTCAACAAGATTAGCAGAAAAAGTTCTATGCTGAATAAGCTAAGTACCACGAGTTTGAACCTCCTGATAGGTAGAAGTAGGAGTCATGACAGGTCAAGCAAAAAGATCTGTATATAAAGTATAAATGCGCAAATTTTGTGCTCCCTTAGATTACAAGGCAGCAAGATGATTCCAGACAGCCTTAACCGTCGGATCATGTCGAATGACAAGAAGGCACTCATCAGACAAACTATTGGCTAACCAGGTACACACTAAGGCATCAGTAGCATCCCAATCATCAAAAGAAGTAGAGCCAGAAGTAGGGGATCATCATTCAAATGATGACACTTACGCTGAGAGCGCAATAAAAAAAATAAAGGACACACTCAAGTCATGGTAATTGGGACCAGTAAGCTTCGAAGCAGTACCAAAATTACAAGAGACAGAGAAAGAAGAGGTAAAAAGAGATGAAAGAGAAGCTAGATTTGAATAAGAAGAGAGAGGAGTGTCCATAGAAAGCAATGGGAAACCGTACGGGTAGAGAAAACAACTCGATTGAACACAACAAGTCACAAAGAAGAGAGACTAGCAAAGATGGGCACATGGGAAGGAGACCGTAAAGGCCGCACGAACAAGTAGTCGCTAGTAAGGAAGAGCGCTAGCAAGGAAGGCCGCAAAAACACCAGCGAAGCCGCGCGAATAGAAAATACCGTAAAGAAACAAGTCACAGGTAAAGCGACAAGCAAGGGATGGAAGGGCGGGAAGAAGATCAAAAGCGGTTAGAAAAATAAATCACGAGCAAAAAGGAGCAATGAACCGGTTTCCTTTGATACCATAAAAAAGTGCTAAATAAAAGGTAAATTTTATTGCTACAAAAAGATAAACAATACACAGGTATTCCCCCTAGTATATATAAAATGGGGGAGATGAGAGAATAAAATAAGCAATGTGGGACTAAATACAAGTTGCGTGGGCAGTGCGGTTTGACACAGTCAAACCGCCAGACTATACAAATAATACAAAATAGGAAAGCCTCTGAACCCCTGATGCGGCTAACTTCCAGACCGCAACTGCGGTTAACTCCCAATCCACTGTTATGGCTAACCTCCTAACCGCTGATGTGGCTAACTTCCATACCGCATCTATGGCTAACTTCTAGACCGCTGCTGCGACTAACCTCTAGATCGCTGCTGCGGCTAACCACCAGACCGCTGTTGCGGCTAACCACCAGACCGCTGTTGCGGCTAACCACCAAACCGCTATTGCAGCTAACCACCAGACCACTGCTGTGGCTAACCTCTAGACAACAATTGTGGTTAACCCCCAGACCACTGCTGCGGCTAACCTCTTGAGCATTGCTGCGACTAATCATCAGACCGCTGATGCGGCTAACCATTAGACTGTTGTTATGGAAAACCTCCAGACTGCTGAGCCAAACTGCCAGAATAAGGACACTAGCATACTGCTGCGACTATAAATCAAACTGCCCAGTCTCCTCAAGCTTCAACATGTTAAGGCTGTAAGTGACGAGGCGGGGATATCGAGGCCACTAGAGGAGCCTTCGACGAATAGTGCTACTGCTCTAGGTCCTATAGGCATGGGTGTATCCCATACCGATTCCTGTTGCATGTTAGCAGAGCCTAGGGAAGCAGCCCAAGCTGCGTTTGCAGCATAAGTTGTGACCCCTTTTGCTTAGGTAACGACTCCCATTACCCCGTATGCGACACCCTTCGTACCGGGTATAGGAGCTAGGCAGGAAGAGCCATTGGCTGAGAGATTTTTCATTGGGCAAGGAGACCGACATATGAAGTACTTCCTAAGTTTCTATCCCCAACATTTAAGGGAGTCGGCACACCGACTGATGTCGAGTTCTGGTTAGCAAGGATTCAGGAACTCCTGAGGGCGGAAAAAACAACAGAGGATAAGCAGTCCCAATTCATGACCTTTGTGTTAGAAGGTGACGTAAAGCTGTGGTGGGTGAGCCATAGCGGCCACCAGTTTCCTGGATGCACTCCGTCCATTGATGAGTTTACGAATGTCTTCTTAAGGAAGTATATTCCATCATTAACATGGCTAGCTCTTCAGAGGCAGTTTCTGCACTTAGTGCAGCGAGACAAAATTGTGGATGAGTATGTATAGGAATTTACTCATCTAGGTCGGTATGCGGGAATGAATATGGATGTTGACGAGGAGAGGGACAACCACTTCAATCATGGGTTGAGAGAGAATTTGAGACAACCCTTAATAAATCTCAAGAATACGGGCTTCAATGAGTTGGTTGAGGATGCGAGGACATTGGACAGTGACATGGAGAGAACCCAACGTCGTACGGGTCATGCGGTGAAGTAGGGAGAAGGAAATCCTTCTAATTCATAGTGGAAGTCTGAAGGGAATCAGTGGAGGAAGAAGCCTCATCCTTTCAGGTCAGGAGAGAAGAGTGGTACAACGTTGGGAGAGTCTCATTTCAAGGGAACATCAACGTGCTATAAGTGTGTCAAGCCCGGCCACATAGATCGGTATTGTAATGAGGGTGGTGCTGAGCCAGAGCCAAAATAGGAGCAGTCAGTGTGTTCTGGCCCCAATATTGTGGAAAAAGGGAAAGCGGCGGAGTCGAGCACTTCATGTTTCCAACCGGTGCGACCAAGAGCCTACAATCTTGGGTAGTAGGAAGCGATTCAATAGCCCGATGTGGTGACAAGTATGAAAAGTTTAAGTTTGTTTATTAGCTTAATACTTTTACACCCCTTTTATGTGTGTTGCATGTGTACTACGCTTCGTACTAGTTTCCGGCTACCCCGCTAGAGTTTTGTTCGATACGATAGCATCACACTCCTTTCTTGCGGAAAGCTTTATCCAAAGAATTGAGTTCGAGCCCTTTGCGGCAGACGCAGAGCTTAGGGTGCGCATGGCTAATGGGTCTTTCTTGACTACCAGGATGAAGGGGCACATTTGTTGGAGTATAGACAGAGTTGACTTCGTGTTGGTAGCAACAATCCTACTGTTAGCCGAGTTTGATATGAACTTAGGAATGGACTGGCTTGTAGAGCAACGAGCCAGTATTGACTGCCTATCAAAGATGGTGACCCTGAGGAGCAGGGAAAGAAGGAAGTCAAGTTTGAGGGCCTTAGTGGAGTGGCCAGCTCCCTGATTTTGGCCATGCAATTGGTGTGGGCAGTTAACTGGGGAGGAGTAGCATTCATAGCATTGTTAGAGGTTCACCCTTCTAAGTTATTGATTAAAGAAGTGACGGTGGTGGCGGATTTCGATGTGTTTCCCGAGGAGCTTCTAGGAGCACCTCTTTAGCGGGAGATCGATTTCTCGACTGAGTTGGTGCAAGGAGCTAAATCACTGTCACGTCCTCCTTTTAGTATGGCACTAAAGGAACTAGTTGAGCTTAAGGTATAGCTGCAGGAGCTATTGGAGCAGGGATATGTTGGGCCCAACTCTTTGCCTTGGAGAGCTCCGGTGTTTTTCATAAATAAGAAAGATGGCAGTATGCGGTTGTGCATAGACTATCGTGAGCTGAATAAACTAATTGTCAAGAATAAGTATCTAATTCCACTGATAGATGACCTTTTCGATAAGTTGGTAGGGTTGGTGGTGTACTCTAAGTTGTACTTGAAGTCAGGGTATTACCAGGTATAGATTCGAGATGAGGACATACCCAAGATAGTATTTGGAACGAGATATGGCCACTTCGAGTTCTTGGTGATGTCGTTCGGGTTGACGAACGCACCATTGGTATTCCGTGACTTGATTAACCGAGTGTTTCAAGAGTACTTGGATTCGTTTGTAGTGGTATTCATCAATGATATATTAGTATACTCCAAGTCGGAGGCAGAGCATGAGAATTACTTGAGATTAGTCTTGTAGGTTCTGAGAGAGAACCTGCTTTATGCTAAGCTCTCGAAGTGCGAATTCTTCTTTGAGAAGGTGGCATTTTGGGCCATGTGATTAGTGGTGATGGGGGTAGCGGTGAATTCAATGAAAGTCAAGGACATCAGGGATTGGCCAGTTCTGAGAACCGTGGCGGAAGTTAGGAGTTTCCTTGGACTAGCTGGGTATTATAGAAGGTTTGTGGAAAATGTTTTGCGGATAGCTCTGATCCCGACTTCTCTGACTCGTAAGGACCAAAAGTTTGTGTGGGCATAGGAGTGTAACCAAACGTTTGACACCTTAAGGAAAGGTTGATGTTGGCTCCAATCCTAAGTCTTCCTAAAGGGACTAAAGGATTTCAGATTTTTAGTGACGCGTCGGGTTGTGGTTTGGGTTGCATGCTAGTACCGCGTGGTAATGTGATAGTCTTTGGGTTTAGATAATTAAAACCTCATGAGAGGAATTACCCCATCAATGACTTGGAGCTAGCGGCGGTAATCTTTTGGTTAAAGTTGTGGCGGTACTATGTGTACGATGCGAAGGTGGAGATCTTCACGGACCACAAAAGTCTAAAGTATCTTTTGGATCAAAAAGACTTGAACATGCAGCAGTATAGGTGGGTGGAGTTACTTGGGGACTGCGATGTGGCAATTTCGTACATGCCATGCAAGTCCAACGTGGTGGTCGATGCCTTGAGTAGAAAATATTCTTGATAAGGTAATTTGATTGAAGCTCATGATGAGTAGTTGGTGCGGGACTTTGAGTCCCTTGGCATTATTTGTGTAGCCTGAGGGGAGTCTAGTATGGCTCGGTTGAACTGGCTAGAGTTACAGTGCGACTTATCCTATCATATCCGGGAAGCGAACAATGTGGATGTAGAGTTCAAACCATTAGTTGGGGAAGCTCAGAAAGGCGAGGATAGTACCTTGGAGATGGTTGATGGGATCTTAAAGAGGAATGAAAGGGTATGTCTACCGTAGTTTGGCAAGCTCCGTGAGGAGTTGATGTTTGAGGCCCACTTCACGAAGTACTCTATTCACCCAAACAGTACGAAGATGTACTTTGATATGAATGATAGTTTTACTTTCAAGACAACCTAAACACCTAGAGGGGGGGGGGTGAATATGTTCTAATGCTTGTTAACACATTTTGGCAGAATTCAATTACAGAATTAAAACACACAGCACAACAGTCACAGAAATTTAACCATCACAGATTGCACACTGTTTTATAGTGGTTCCCCAAGGTCTGGGTACATCCACTTTCCCCCTTCACCTATCTAGCAGTATGCTAGATTCGGCCAAACTTCCTCTTTACTCAGATCCACAGATCTTACAGCTCAGAACCTGAAAAGGTTCCTACAACTCAGGCTCAACAGCCCTACCTCAGCCTTATCACAAAGCCTACAACTCAGAGAAGAACCTTCTCCTACACTCAGGCAAACAACCCTACCACTCAGAGATCAACTCTCCTACACTCAGCCTTTATAACACAGGCTTACAACTCAGATCTGTATTGACAGATCCTATAGAAATTAGAAAAGAAGTTTTTAATGTCTTGCCTTTGTTGAGGGAGAAAAGAACAAGACAATTCTTGATCAGCTGATGAAATCAACTGAATCTGAGCTTTCTTCAAAGCTTCTTGAATCTGAACTTAGCTGAGTTGATTTCCAAACAGCTTCTTGAGAAACCAATGACTGCTTCCTTCTTCTTCTTCAAGTGGCTGGATCCCTCTCTATCCAACACCTTTGATGATACTTCTGAATTCTTGAAAGAACTCTTCTTAGACTGATCCTGAGATCGTCTTCTTAGATCTTCTGATGAAGATCTTCTTTTAATGCCTTGCACTTTCTTGAAGAGAGTACTTGTCTCTTAACTGATGTGTTAATTAAGAATTAATTTCCTCTTGTATATCTCTTGTATATATCTTTCTTCTTCTAAATCTGTCTATTTATAGATCTTCTTCATGATAACCGGCTGATCCGGTTTCTAACTGACTTCTGACAAGTCTGACAGCTTCAGTTAACCTGTCATAACCCACAGTTGTCAAGTCTTCAAACAGATCCTGTGCCTTAGTCTTGGACAGCAAAGTGTTGAGACAGACTGTCAGAAAGTGTCGAGACCAACTGTCTATATGTGTCGACATAAGTGACTTTGGTGTCGACACAGCCTTTGATGATGTCGACTAGTTTGCCTTTAAGTCGACACTGTTTCTTCAGAACTTCATCTTGAGAATGAGTCGACACAGAGAATTTGTGTCGACTCAACACTTCATCTTTCTTCAGAAAATAACTTGGTCTTGACTTTGCAGTGTGTCGACACAAGTCTTATGTGTCGACACAGTTGTTGTAGATTCAGAACTCAGTATGTGTCGACTCTGCCTTCAGATGTCGACATAGTTGAGGTCGACTATCTTTCTGTGAGTCGACACTGCTTCCCAGTGTCGACACAAATGTGGTCGACTATCTTTCTGTGAGTCGACACTGCTTCCCAGTGTCGACACAAATGTGGTCGACTATCTTTCTCTGTGTCGACACAGCTTCCTTCAAGTGTCGACATAATTATTCTGAAGTGTCGACCCAGTTTCTTCAGATGGCGACACATGGACTTAGAATAATTTCCTGTATTCTTTAATACTTCTTCACCTGCACATGTCAACTTAAAACAACATCAAATACACCTTGATGTATATCATTAAGCTAAGTTAGGCTTCTTCAAATCAGGTACACATTTTCCAATGTACCCAACAATCTCCCCCTATTTGGAGAAGTCATAACCCTTTTAGTTAATGATATACACCATTTATAACAAAAATAATATGATGATGTATGACATTACAGGAATATTTTATATAAACAAAATATTAACAATTCATCACAGAGTGAACATGAATATATGATTCCAAACAAAATTTTGTTTATAACTTGATAATGTTTGATTACAGATGTTTACATTGAATGATCAAAACATTTACAAAACATTTGAAAGAACTTAGAGCTAAGACTGATCAGGCTCTCTTATAATAATTCCTTTGCCAGATTGGATTTGAGCCTTCACAGGAGCTTCAGCAACTTCAGCAGGCTTCTTGCCTTTTAGCTCAGCTTTCTTCTGAGCTTCTTCCTTTAGCTTTTGCCTTTCAAAGTAATGAAAGGGCTTTGGAAAGTACTTGCTCGGCACCTGAGCATCTGGTGGCAGCCTTCCCAGCTTGGCTTTTCTCCTGAACTGTACTATGGCTTCCTGCCTAGCTTCATACTTTTGCCATTCCATTTCATTATACCACTTTCCTCTTTCATGTACTTTGTCCTTTACAGCCTTCCATGCAGTTAGTATAATATTTCTTGAAGTAGGGCTCCACTGCTCAAAATTTGGCTTAAGTTCAGCCTGCTCTCTAAATCTTTTCTTGGATAGTAGAGCATCTTGCTGTTCTTTCAAGTTGGCATCAGGCTTATCAACTTTTTCAATAACAACCTTAGTAACCTCCTTTGGAGGACTATACATATCCTGAACTTGTTGATTAATCATATCAAAATCAGGAGGAGGGTAAATGACTTGGGCAATCTCAGGTTGATTGCCTTCAAGTAGACCTGTTTGAATTCCTGACTCAGCCACCATATCATCATCACACAAAGGTGGATATCCCAATGTGGCTCGAATACTATTTGTCACCCATTTGGTGTGCTCTGAGCCAGCATGAACTAACAACCTCTCCCCCTTTATGACTTCTCTGGTAATATGATCTCTTAGATCATCCTTCTGAAATCTGATCTGGCCATCTAGATAATTCACACCTTCTTTAAAATATGGTTTCAATTTTTGAAGTTTATTAGATATTTCCTTCTGAGATGTAGTGATGGCAGATTGAACTGAAGCTATAGCCTCCTTTAGTTTCTAATCAAAAGCTTCCATCTCTTTTGCTCTTGCTTCAGTCATCCCTGCAGTAGCCTTTTTGAACTCTTCAAGAATTTCATGGTGAGATTCAGCCAAATTATCATTCATCCTCAGCTGATTCTCCAAAACATAACCTTGCTTCAAAGCAATATCATCCACTTTAGTGAGGATAGACTGCTGTTGTTTAGCCAAAAACACTACAGCATTACCTCCCTTATAGAAGCAATCTGTCATCTCCTTCTTATTCATATTTACTTCAAATCTAATAGACTTAATATCTTGAGCCAAGTCAAATTGAAGGGATTTATTGCTCTCATCAAGATACTTCTCCATTGCTAATCTCTGCTCATCCAACTTAACTTGCAAATCTACCATGAACTTGTTGTAGTTAAATTCAGAGGGAGATTGGTGAGTTGAAGTTTGGAGTGCCTGCTTATAACTTTGGGTCCTTCTCTTGAAGACTATGAGCTTTCTCTTCTTAGCCATTCTGGCTTCTTCAGTCTCAGAGTCTGATGAACTTTCTATTTGAACTCTTTCAGGAGGAGTAGGAGAAATATTAGTTTCAGTGACATGTTGCTCAGTCTCAACATTCACAGGCTTCCCCTCAACTACTTGTTCCTCCTCAACTCCTTGTTCCTTCTCAGCTTCTTGCTCTATCTCCATGTCTAGTGTCTTTTTATTGTCTTGCTCCTCCTCTACTCTATTAGTAGCAATTTCAACATTAGGAAATAACTCATCTAGAGTGTATTCCTTCTGAGCTTGAATAGATGTTGAATCAACCAGATCTGCAATATTCAAATCTTTTGATAAATCAATTTGTTCTTTCTCCTGCACTGATTCAGACATCTGCTCCCCCTGCACTTGTTCAGTATTTGGAATATCCTGGGCAGGTGAATACACTTGCTCCCCCTGCACCTGTGCATGAATAGAAATATTAGTAATATCCTTGGCAGGAAAATACACTTACTCTCCCTGTACCTGTACCTGGTCAGGAGTAGATACATTCTGGACAGGAGAGTGAGCATGCTCCCCCTGCATCAGTGCAGGAATGGTTGATTTCTGAACTTGAGTAGACTCAGTCTGATCTTCAACCTGCTTTCTCACTTGCTCTTCTGGATGCTAGGCAGTGCCTAGATCATGTGCAGGGGATCTTTCAGGGGTGTCCTGCCTGTTCTCATCAGGCACATATTTAGACAGCACCATATCCCACCTTGAAAATAATCTTATATCCATTTTCCTCATATGATTAATCTTTGTTCCAGACAGTTGTTGCATAACCTCAGGGATCACCCCAGTCAGGTATAAACTCACAATTCTAGCCAGATTTGGCTTCTTGATTCCTTCCTTGATCTTATAAAATACTACAGCTGACCAGTCAGTTGGAATTATAAACACAATTCTGGTCATTAGGCTGAACATATAGGCTGAAATCCTATCATGTCCACCTGGTTTGCACAAAATTACCTTCCCAACTACTTCTGACAGAAACTTGCCCCGTTGATTCATGCCCTTACTATTGATAGTTGCTCCAATCTTCAGGGTTGGATCCAATCCACACCATTGGAGAGCCTCCTTGGTCTTAGAGGCTGGAACCTCTTCTTCATTCTCAATGTTTGATAATTGAAGTGTTTTTCTTAAATTTCTTGGTGTCAGTTTCACCTTCGTCCCATGAACATTGGATTTTATCTTGAGACCAGCTGAATCCACTGATGCAGAGGTAAAGAATTTAATCACCTCCTTCTTCCAGATCTTTGATGGTTCAGAAACTAGAAATTCTAATCCAGATTCAGAAATTAGAGTGACAACCCTTTGAACATCTGTCGGGGCATCCGCAAAGGCATTGCGCACCAACTCATATCCTTCGTTGACGTTATCTGCAACCTTTGGCGCCATTGATCAGACGAGAAATCTTGAGAGAGAAGAGAGAGAGATTGTCGACACAGGGTTTCAGTCTCCAAAACCTTGTAAGCGTGTCGACAGAATAAGTTCTTGACCTATTTATACCTTCTAGGGAAAGAAGATCAAAAGTCGGGCAAAAACAGTCTATATGTGTCGACACAGATGGAATGTGTCGATACAAACTTCTATTGTCTTGACAGTAAGTCTGTCTATTATGTGTTGACACCAATTGTGGATATGTCGACACCTGAGAGACATAGTAGAGCATAAGAAACTCTGTGTCGACTCTTAGGATAAGTATCGACACAAAATCTGTAAGTGTCGACACCACTATTCTGGTGAAGTCGACACTACATACCTGGATGAGTCAACTATTTGATTCTTAAGTGTCGACACAAATTCTCTGTGTCGACACATATTCTCTGACTAGTCGACATGACTTCACTGAGTCGACACATTATCACTGAATGTGTCGACACTATTTTACTTAGCCAATTTCTGTTTTTGTCAATACCACTTGATAATCTAATATCATTGTAAGTTTGTTGATAAACTAATCAATGGTCAGCATGCCTAATTCAATTTTAAATTTATTGAATTTTGTTTCATTCAGTGGCTTAGTAAATACATCTGCTATTTGATAATCTGTTTTAACAAATTCCAATGAGATGTCTTCTCTTTCTACATGCTCTCTAAGAAAATGGTATTTAATTTCTATATGCTTAGTTCTACTGTGAGAAATAGGATTATTAGCAATAGAAATAGCACTTTTAGAATCACACAATAAAGGTGTTCTACTTACTTGAATACCATAGTCTTTCAACTGATGTTGTATCCACAATAGCTGTGCACAGCAGCTGCCAGCAGCAACATATTCTGACTCAGCTGTGGATATTGCCACACTGGTCTGCTTCTTACTACTCCATGATATCAATCTTCCTCCCAAGAATTGACAAGTACCTGTTGTACTCTTTCTATCCTCTCTACAGCCTGCAAAGTCTGCATCTGAATAACCTGTTAGTAGAAAATCTCTATTCCTAGGGTACCAAAGGCCTAGATTAGGTGTGCCCTTAAGATATCTTAGAATCCTTTTGACTGCAGTATAATGAGATTCTTTAGGGCAGGCTTGGTACCTAGCACAGACACATGTAGCATACATAATATCTGGTCTACTAGTAGTGAGATATAGTAGAGAGCCAACTATTCCTCTATACAAAGATTCATCAACAGGTTTACCTGCATCATCTTTGCATATAGGCATACCTGTTCCCATAGGAGTTCTCATAGTGGAGGATGACTCCATACCATACTTCTTAATTAATTCTTTGGTGAACTTAGACTGGGATATGGACGGGCCATCATCAGTCTGTCTTACTTGGAGTCCCAAGAAGAACTTAAGTTCCCCCATACTGCTCATCTCAAACTTCCCTTGCATAAGTTTGGCAAACTTTTTACAAAGGTTGTTTTCAGTAGATCCAAAGATTATGTCATCAACATAGATCTGAACTAAGATGATCTTACCTTTGGATTCCCTAAGGAATAAAGTTTTGTCTATTTTTCCTCTTGAGAATTTATTCTCAATAAGGAAAGTAGACAGGGTTTCATACCAAGCCCTTGGGGCTTGCTTTAACCCATACAAAGCTTTCCTAAGCTTATAGACATAATCAGATTTAAGAGGATCTACAAAACCTGATGGCTGCTCTACATAGACTTCCTCTTTTAAATCACCATTCAGGAATGCTGATTTCACATCCATCTGGTACACTTTGAAGTCTTGATAGGCTGCATAGGCAAGGAACATTCTGATTGCCTCCAGCCTTGCTACTGGGGCAAAGGTTTGATCAAAGTCAATCCCTTCTTCCTGCCTGTATCCTTTTGCAACCAATCTTGCTTTATTCTTCACTATTATTCCACTCTCATCCAATTTGTTCCTATAAATCCACTTTATGCTAATTATGTTATGGCCTCTTGGTTTAGGAACAAGCTCCCAGACATTGCACCTTCTGAATTGATTTAGCTCCTCTTGCATAGCATCAATCCAGTGCTGGTCTTGGATGGCTTCTTCAAACTTCTTAGGCTCCATTTGAGACAGGAAACTTGAATGCAGGTCTGTGCTTTGATTTCTGCTTCTAGTCTGCACTCCCTGTCTTGGATCACCTATAATCTGATCAGCTGGATAATCTCTTAAATGTCTTGTAGCTAGAGGAAGATTCCTTTCTGGTTGAACATCTCCAGCTCCTTCTTCATGCTGAACCTCTTGGTTTTCATCAGCATCTATTGAGTCTTGTACTCCCCCTGGACAGTAGCCTTCATTTTCCAATGCTCCATCTTCCTTTGATGCTTCAGCAATGGAGAGCTTGTCCATCCTTTGGCTTATACCTGTTGAATCATTTGATCTACAAGACAACTCACAGTTGATTAATCTTGCTTCATCAAACACAACATGTACAGATTCTTCAACAACTTGAGTAGTCAAGTTGTAGATTCTATAGGCCTTACTATTTATGCTGTACCCAACAAATATCCCATCTTGGGATTTGGCAGCAAACTTAGTTAGGTATGTCTTGCCATTGTTATGTATATAGCATTTACAACCAAAGATCCTGAAGTAGGATAGATTTGGTTTTCTACCTTTCAAAATCTCATAGGGAGTCTTTTTGTGGTTCTTGGTGATAGAAGCCCTATTGATCACATGACATGCAGTGTTAACTGCCTCAGCCCAGAAATATTCTGGGAGAGAGGTGTCACTTAATAGAGTTCTGCCAGCTTCAATTAATGTTCTATTCTTTCTTTCAGCAATGCCATTTTGCTGTGGTGTTCTAGGTGAGGAGAACTCATGGAAAATCCCAAAGTCTTCACATAATTTTGTCATGCTTTCAGATTGAAACTCAGTACCATGGTCACTTCTGATTTTGACCACTGTACTATTCAGTTCATTCTGAATTTGCTTTACAAAACTAAGTAATACACTTGGGGTTTCTGATTTCTGTCTCAGAAAGAACACCCATGTAAATCTAGAATAGTCATCTACCACCACAAAAGTATAGACTTTCATACCTAGACTATGAACTGGCATAGGACCAAAAAGATCCATATGTAAGAGGTATAGGCACCTCACAGAATCCTTGTTTTCAAGGCTTTGAAAGGAGGATTTTATCTGCTTGCCCTTTTGACAAGCTGAGCATATTTCTTCCTTTATACACTTAACTTGAGGACCATTCCTCACTAACTCTTTGCTAAAGAGTTGGCCAATTGTCTTGTAGTTAAGATGAGCCAATCTCTTGTGCCACTTGACACAATGAGAAGCATTATCATCAGCTACAAGATAGATGGAAGAAGCTTTGTTCTCACATACAAAATTAAGACAATAGACATTTCTCTTCCTATGCCCAGTCAATATGATCTTTTGATCACTTGACCTTTTGATATGACATCCATCCTTAACAAATGAAATGTCATATCCTAAATCACACAGCTGGCTTATGCTTATTAGATTGTGTTTCAAACCTTTTACATAAGCCACTTGGGTGATAGTAATTAGGTTAGTAGAAATGTTACCAAACCCTTTGATGATTCCTTTTTCAGATCCACCAAAGATCACTTTAGGTCCATCTTTGACAGATGTATACTCCTTCAGCAGCCCCTTTGTTCCAGTCATGTGCCTGGAACAACCACTGTCCAAGTACCATATAGGGGCATGGCCACTTGGACTTTCCTGCAACACAGATTTACTTACCCTTAGAACCCAAGTAAGTCTTGGGTCCTTGGTTCAGGTTAGCATTAACAAAGCTACCATTATCTCTTCTAACAGGTAGACTATTGTTCTTTCTAACACTTGTGTTAGAAAGCAGTCTAATGCAAAATGGCCTCTCTTGCCACAGCACCAACATTCAAACTTATTATATCTAGATCTAGATACACCCTTGACAGAAGAATTTCTGTCCATTGCTGGTGTTGCAGTAGCTTCATCCACTGATTTCTTATAACCATTGGGTTTATGAACATGGATAGGCCTGTTGGCATTTACACCCTTGTTTATCAGAACATTAGTCTTAAAATGACCATGTATATCTTCATGATCATATTGGTTAGAAGGCACTTGCACCTTTCTAAACTTAATAGGGACTGAAAGGTTCAGTGGCTTGACAGGAGCTTTGCCTTTCCTCTTGAATTGGGCTTCCCTGGGGTTACCTTTGAATCCTAATCCTGCCTTACCCTTTTGAGTCACAAATTCATCTATCAAGGGTAAGACAGACTTTGGCTTAGAGTAACTAGCCACTAACTCCTTTTCTATTCTTAGTCTGGCCTCCAGACTCTTCACTTGATCATTGGTATAATTGATTGTGCCCATCTGAATAATAGTTATATTCTTCAGTTTGGCAATTTCATTTAACTTCTGATCAATTACTTTTTCAAACTCAGTTGCAGCTACCTTTAGATCAGCAATTTCCTGAGCCTGAGATTTAACCAGGTTCTTGCTTTTCTTAAGGGTCTGCAACAAGTCCCCATACTTATCTATCAATTGATAGACATCTCCTTCAGATTCAGATGCATCTACATCACTTGATGCAGATGTAGCTGATTCTGTACTTGTACTACAAACAGATTTTATTGAAGGACATAGTACCTTACTAGGACCAGACTGATTCTGGCACATGTCTTCTTCTAATCCTGCCATCAGTCCCATGCACTGATGATATTATTGTTCATAGATGGAGTCTAGCAATTGCATGAACTCCTCTTCTTCAGTAGCAGCATACAGTCCAATATATGCTTCAGCTTCAGATTCTGATTCTGAAGTTGATTGATCTGTTAGACTCTTTTCCTTCTTTGCAACAAAGGATTTTTCCTTCTTGCCCTTTTGATAAGTCTTCTTCTTGTCTGATGACTCCTTTCTCTTATCAGGACAGTCAGCCACTACATGTCCAGGCCTACTGCAACAATAGCAGACAATCTTTGAAGTAGTGACCTTGCTGGGCTTTGTTCTGCTCTTCTCTTTCCTTGATGACTTTTTCTTCTGATAATAGTCATCAACTTGCTGTGATGAGGAGGGCCTAGACTTCCACTGCTTCTTCTTTAAGAATCTCTGGAATTGCCTTGTAAATGCAGTAAAATCTGCATCTGACTCACAGCTTTCTGAACCCTGATTATCTGAATTTTCAGAACTAACTTCTGCAACTTCCTTAGGAGGAGATGATGATATCCTCCTATTCTTTTTAGTGGCTTCTTCCTTGAAGGCCACTGTCTTCTCTCTATGCTCTCCTTTTGAATTCTTTTCCTCCTCCTTCCTCACCATAAGTTGCATTTCATAGGATAGCAACTTTCCAAACAAGGTTGGAGGAGAAATCTCTGCCAGTTTAGCCACTTCTCTTATGGCACAGAACTTTGTGTCCCAATCCTTTGTCAAGGATCTTAAGAATTTGTCATTCAGTTCATAGGTACTGAAGACTCTTCCATAGGACTTTAACTCATTCACAATTCTATAGAATTTCTTATAGCATTCAGTTATGCTATCAGTTTTTCCTTGTCTAAAACTTTCATATTCCTGGTTGAGCATAGACTTCCTATCCTGTCTTACTTCTTTAGATCCCTCCATGTAGATAATCAAGGTGTCCCACATTTCTTTGGAGGTCTTGCAGTGAATCAGATTCTGAAATGTAGAATCATCTATGGCACTCACAATAATATTCTGAGCTCTCTTGTCCATGGTTGCCAAAATGATTTCATCCTTGGTCATTTCAGAATAACTCTTTGGAGTTTGAATATTAGCATCAAGAACTGATACCTTCATTGGAATGAAGGGTCCTTCCTGAAATGTGATGTATATCCTTGGGTAAGATGCTTCCATGAACAATCTGACTCTTTCTTTCCAAATTCCAAAGATTTCCTTCCTGCAGATGGGTAACTTCATTGACCCTAACTCCTTGTGATTTTCTCCAGAACCCATCTTCTTGAATCTTGATTCAGCCTTTCAGATCTACCTCAGACTGTTAAGTCCTTTTTGAGGAACCTGCCTCTGATACCACTTGATAGTTTTACTTTCAAAACAACCTAAACACCTAGAGGGGGGGGGTGAATAGGTTCTAATGCTTGTAAACACTTTTTGGCAGAATTCAATTACAGAATTAAAACACACAGCACAGCAGTCACAAAAATTTAACCATCACAGATTGCACACTATTTTATAGTGGTTCCCCAAGGTCTGGGTACATCCACTTTCCCCCTTCACCTATCTAGCAGTATGCTAGATTCGGCCAAACTTCCTCTTTACTCAGATTCACAGATCCTACAGCTCAGAACCTGAAAAGGTTCCTACAACTCAGGCTCAATAGCCCTACCTCAGCCTTATCACAAAGCCTACAACTCAGAGAAGAACCTTCTCCTACACTCAGGCAAACAACCCTACCACTCAGAGATCAACTCTCCTACACTCAGCCTTTATAACACAGGCTTACAACTCAGATCTGTATTGACAGATCCTACAGAAATTAGAAAAGAAGTTTTTAATGTCTTGCCTTTGTTGAGAGAGAAAAAAACAAGACAATTCTTGATCAACTAATGAAATCAACTGAATCTGAGCTTTCTTCAAAGCTTCTTGAATCTGAACTTAGTTGAGTTGATTTCCAAACAGCTTCTTGAGAAACCAATGATGGCTTCCTTCTTCTTCTTCAAGTGGCTGGATCCCTCTCTATCCAACACCTTTGATGATACTTCTGAATTCTTGAAAGAATTCTTCTTAGACTGATCCTGAGATCGTCTTCTTAGATCTTCTGATGAAGATCTTCTTTTAATGTCTTGCACTTTCTTGAAGAGAGGACTTGTCTCTTAACTGATGTGTTGATTAAGAATTAATTTCCTCTTGTATATCTCTTGTATATATCTTTCTTCTTCTGAATCTGTCTATTTATAGATCTTCTTCATGATAACCGGCTGATCCGGTTTCTAACTGACTTCTGACAAGTCTGACAGCTTCAGTTAACCTGTCATAACCCACAGCTGTCAAGTCTTCAAACAGATCCTGTGCCTTAGTCTTGGACAGCAAAGTGTTGAGACAGACTGTCAGAAAGTGTCGAGACCAACTGTCTATATGTGTCGACACAAGTGACTTTGGTGTCGACACAGCCTTTGATGATGTCGACTAGTTTGCCTTTAAGTCGACACTGCTTCTTCAGAACTTCATATTGAGAATGAGTCAACACAGAGAATTTGTGTCGACTCAACACTTCATCTTTCTTCAGAAAATAACTTGGTCTTGACTTTGCAGTGTGTCGACACAAGTCCTGTGTGTCGACACAGTTGTTGTAGATTCAGAACTCAGTATGTGTCGACTCTGCCTTCAGGTGTCGACATAGTTGAGGTCGACTATCTTTCTGTGAGTCGACACTACTTCCCAGTGTCGACACAAATGTGGTCGACTATCTTTCTATGAGTCGACACTGCTTCCCAGTGTCGACACAAATGTGGTCGACTATCTTTCTCTGTGTCGACACAGCTTCCTTCAAGTGTCGACACAATTATTCTGAAGTGTCGACCCAGTTTCTTCAGATGGCGACACATGGACTTAGAATAATTTCCTGTATTCTTTAATACTTCTTCACCTGCACATGTCAACTTAAAACAACATCAAATACACCTTGGTGTATATCATTAAGCTAAGTTTGGCTTCTTCAAATCAGGTACACATTTTCCAATGTACCCAACAATGAAGAAATCCTTTTGGTGGCCTGGGATGAAGCGGGATGTATCTTTGTTTATGAGCCGATGCCAGACTTGTGCCTTAGTGAAGACTGAGTGTCAGAGATCGGGCGGGTTCCTAAAGCCCCTTCCTATCCCTAAGTGAAAATTTGACAACATCTCCATGGACTTTATTCATGGTTTTCCTCGATTGCGGCAGGGTAACGATGTGATTTGGGTGGTGTAGATAGCCTAACCAAGGTGGCTCACTTCATTCCGAGTCAAAAGGAGGACAACGTGGAGAAGCTGGTGGACTTGTATGTTTGTAACATTGTGCGGTTACACGGTATTCCAAAGTGCATTGCTAGTGATCACGATGGACGGTTTACGCCCAAGGACTGGAGACTAGTGCAGAAAATTCTGGGCACAAAGCTCAAGTTTAGTATAATGTTCCATCTTCAAACCGATGGTCAAACAAAGAGGACAAATCATACAATGGAGGATATGATGAGAATGTGTACCCTTAATTTTGGGAATAAATGGGATGACCACCTTTTCATGGTGGAATTTGCCTATAACAAAAAATTCCAGGAAACTATCAAGATGGAGCAATACAAAGCTTTGTATGGAAGGCGGTGTAGAACACCGATGTCTTGGATGGAGGCGGGGAATGCCAAACTTCTTGGAAAAGAAGTGGTAGTCGATGCTTGTGAGTTGGTGTGGATAATTCCGGAGAGCATGAAAGTTGCTCAGGATCGGCAGGCAAAGTATTTCAATGCATGCCACCGAAATGTGGAGTTCGCGGTAGGTGACTAGGTTTATCTAAATATTAAGACATTCAAAGGTATTTCACGGATTCATCGAATCAAGAAGTTGAGTCAGAGGTTTTTGGGTCCGTTTGAAGTTATGGAACGCATTAGAGAAGCAACCTATAGGTTAGAATTGTCAACAAAGATGACTGGATTACACGATATTTTTCATGTCTCGGTATTAAGGAAAGCGTTGGTGGAGGCAAGTGTTGTGGTTGAGTCGGCAGCAGTGTCGGTGGTTGAGAACTTGAGGGCGAGAGTTCATCCGGTTGGTGTAGAGGATTCAAAAATTCAGCAGTTGCATAATAAAAAGGTTAAGCTCGTGAAAGTGCATTGGGATAACTGTGGGTGAGATGAATTCTCCTGGGAGCGCGAGCAAGCAATGCAGTAAGACTTTCCAGAACTATTTGCATCAGGTATATTGGTTGTTTTGAGTGCATATTAAATTTTGAGGACAAAATTCTTTTAAGGGGGAGGAGTTATAACACCATATTTCAGGAACTTGATGTTCTAGAAGCTACCGCGCAATGATAATCTTCATTCGTCAAGACCGGAGCATCAAGACGAATTGTCGAGTAGTAACGCACGACGTTAGGTAACTACTGCCCAGTGGTAGCCCCTTTTCATCGAGGGAATCGAGACAAAAGCGTCGAGATGAATGCATTGAGTGGCTATCGTACAGCGGTAGAGTGGCATTCTGTAGAGGCAGGCGGGTATGTGAGCTACCGTGGCACGGTAGGTAGCTACTGCCCGGTGATAGCATGCAGAAATAGTTTTGTTTCTGGTGATGTTTGGCCATCCGATCATCTTAGAATTCGATCTCATGGTCCAGAATCCTCCATCCTTGAGCCTTAAGTAGGGCTGAGGAACACTTTTCCCTCATTATTCACACCTTGGAGTGAAAGTTAGGGTTTGGGAGAGGGAAAGTTTGGAGGAGGAAAAAGAGTCTTGATTCGCCATTGATGAAGCTTCAGAGCTACGTTCGTTGATCCGAGGCCGGATTTGTGGAGAGGACTTGAATGCGCACACTTTCATCCGTGCAAATCAAGATCTCCATGGCTAGGAAGAGGAGTCATAAGGTAACTATTGGAACCCTTTTACTAATTTGGGCTAGGATCACTATTATTTATTTAGGATGATTAGTTTGACCAAATTTGTATAGTTTCGTGTCATAGGTTATTTTTCTAGGGTTGTTACTTCAGAAGAATTACAGAGAAGTGCAGTTCGACGAAAGCTGAGCTCAGTTCGACGAACGCCGAGCTCAGTTCGACGAACTCAGAGTTATAACTCTGAGTTTAGCTCGACGAACTCTGGGCTCTGTTCGACGAACGATGATCACAACTCATAAGCTCAGCTCGACGAACTCTAGGCTTAGTTCGATGAACTTCAGGCTCAGTTCGACGAACTCCAGGCTCAGTTCGACGAACTCCAGGCTCAGTTCGACGAACTCCAGGCTTAGTTCGACAAATTTCTTGCAGTGTTC
Organism: Platanthera zijinensis; assembly: GCA_039513925.1. Lineage (NCBI taxonomy): Eukaryota > Viridiplantae > Streptophyta > Magnoliopsida > Asparagales > Orchidaceae > Platanthera > Platanthera zijinensis. The sequence continues at coordinate 53,670,119 of CM077085.1, read as the reverse complement.
ATTGTTCAGGCAGTTTTATATTCTGAGGGAAGAATGATTTTTTCAAGGCTTAATCTCAAACAGTTACACTCCGATATTTAATACTAAATATTCTTAATGAATATAGCCATTTAAGGTAGCATTAAATATGGTTTTATCACAGAGTTTAATTCTAATTAATTCCTAAGGGCAGTTACAATTTTCAGAGATTCTTGAGATGTTTCAGAATGGATTCAATTCAAATGTTTGAATTCTCCTCAGAGATTTTTTATTCAGATTATTGCTGCTTTAGGGGGTTACAGACTTATACATACTGACTTTGAGATACTGATTTACTTAATGATTTTTATTACTGACTTATAGACTTATAGATCAACAAATATTCATCAGATTATCTGCTTCAGACTCTGCTAGTACAAAGTCTTAATCAGTCAAATACAAGAAGGCCTACACCCTGAAGAAAAGCCTCCCCTACTGATCTCAATTCTCTACTCAAATCAGGTGGAGGTTTTTGCTTCATCATCCACTAAGTCTTCTCAGAGACTTGTGACAGAGAAGACAACATTTTTTTCTTATAGTTTATTTCTAAACTGTGTACAAGATTTTTAACTCCCTTCAAAAGTTATCTCTTGGTTCATAAGTCACCTGATCAAAAGACTTAAGCTTGGTTTTTGGGCACCTGATCAAAAGCTCAAAGGGTTGTAAGATCTCCCTTAGAAAATAGATCTTTTGGTAGCAGGGCACCTGATAAAAAACCTATAGTGGATTCCTACCAGGGTGGTAGAAGAGTAGACGTACCCAGGTTTATTGGGGAACTACTATAAATCCTTATATCGTCTGTGATTGATTGTTTTCTTTATTGTGTGATGTGATTATTTTCTTTATATATGTATTTCATTAATTTTTAAATTTACTATAAAAATAAATAAAAGTTTTAAAATACTCTATTCATCCCCCCCTCTAGAGTAAAGTTAGATCTATCCCTCACTTTTAATTGGTATCAGAGGGTGGTTCTTTGGTTTTACCGGCTAACACCAAAATAAAGGGTATTCAAGCACTAGACCTCCTATTTGCAACCTTAATAAGTTTGCATTATGGCAGGCAAGTATTAAGTTATACATGAACTCTATTGATGAAAATATCTACAACTCTATTTTGACAGGTCCACCTCTACCATTGGCAACAACAAGAACCATTGGTTTACCACCACCTGAATGGACAGAAGCCCAGAAAAAGATGAAGATTGTTAATGCAAAAACAATGAATATTTTAGCCCAAACAATGTCTGATGACATTTTTCAGAAGGTTATTGAATGCCCTTCAGCTAAAGCTATCCGAGACTCCCTCAATGTAATGGTAGCTGGATCAGCTGATGAAATAAAGGACAGAAGATCACATTTGATTTCTTAATATGAGAATTTCAAAAAGGGTTAAAGTGAATCAGTTGCAAATATGCACATAAGACTCAGTCTCATAATTAATGAGCTAAAATCTTTAGAAAAAGACATTACATTGACAGAGGTCAATGAGAAAATTCTCATGTGTTTCCCTAGCATATGGGATTCAAGAATCTAGACAATTAGAGAAGCCAGAAGTGTGAATGAAATCACAACTGAGACTGTGTTGAGCATGCTCAAATCTTATAAGCAGCTCATCAAAATAAGGGAAGCTGAGCAAAAGACTCTACCCTCAGTGAAGATGGAAAAGAGCATTGCTTTCCAAGTAACTGAAGAAGAATAAGTTTCATAGAATGAAGATCTTATGGGTCTTCTGGCTAAAAGATTCTACAAGATAGCCAGAAAAGACTTCAGGAGAAGATCATCCAGGAACTAAGAAAAACCAAGGTATGACAAAACTCCAACTAAAGAAATTGTTTGTTATGGTTGCAGGAAACCGGGACACATTCTTCCAGAGTGTCCTGAAAATCAAAAGAAGGATGAGAAGAAGGAGAAATACTCAAAGAAGCACTCCAACAAACCCTCTTCCAGCAAACACAAAAAGAAGGAGAGAGGCTTTGTAGCTAAAACTTGGAGTGAATCATACTCTGAATCTTCATCCAGTTCAAGTGAAGATGAAGAAGAGTCAAGAGCTAAAGAAGTCTGTCTGATGGCAATAAATGCATCATGCAACAATTCTAATAATGAATCTAAGTCTGAAGAAGACCAGGTAATCTCTACCTTTGATTTTACTTCAGATCAGTTTACAACAGATTTTAAATTAATATGTAAAGATCTGATATAATTTGAGAAGAAAATAAAACTTCTCAGAGTGAAATTAATTGAGTCAAATAATCTATCTTCTAAAAACATAAAACTTAAAGATGTTTTGAAAATTGCCTTTGAACAGATAGTATCTTTAGAAAACACATTATTAGAGGCAAAGAAGTTTGAAGAGTCTCTCAATAGGAGAAGCCTCAAACTGATGAATATCACAAGCACAGTCAATGCCAGGCTAAATGACAAACTAGGCTTGGGGGCTTCATTTAGTCAGCCTCATCTTTTATAGAAAAATATTTTATCTACACCTATAAAATTTACTTCTGCTAAAGGTAAAGAAAAATTAGAAGATTTAGATAAAATTACAGAAGTTTTACAAAAGAATAAACCAAATCAAAATAAAAAATTTCAGAATAATTATGTTCAGAATAATTCATCGAATCGAGCTCGACGAAATAAATATTATTCGTCAAATAGAGAACGACGAACTATGAACCCAGGATTTGAGTATAACTATTCAACAAATGGTGCTCGACGAAATCAATATGATTCATCGAACAGCGATCGACGAACGTGGAACATAGAAAGTGAATATTATTATTCTGTGAATGGAGCTCGACGAACTCACCACCATTCGTCGAACGCATCTCGATGAAATCAGTTTACTTCATCGAACCCAAATTTTCAAAACAGAAATTATAATTCTTTTCAAAAGTATAATCAAACACAAAAATTTATAAATTCTTTTACTCAATGGAACATCCCTCCTAGGAGATATCATCCACTTAGTTATAAAGATCAACCTGAGTGTTCTTACATTTCCAATTATTATGAAATAAAACCAAAACCCAAGGTAATCTGGGTCAAGAACACCTAATTTGTTATTTTACAGGAAAAAAACTATCCTACCACAGAGGAATAGTGGTATTTGGATAGTGGATGTTCAAAACATATGATAGGAAGAAAGCCTAATCTAAAAGATTTTAAAGCAAAGCTTGGACCTAAAGTCATCTTTGGAGACTCTAATTATGGACATACAAAAGGCTATGGTAATGTCAATATTGGAGCAGTTACCTTCAGGAAGGTAGCTTACGTGAAAGGTCTCAAGCATAACCTTATTTCCATCAGTCAATTATGTGATGAAGGTTATCAAGTATCTTTTAATAAATCATTATGTTTTATTACATCTAGTTTAAACAAAATTATTTTAACTGGAGTTAGACAAGGTAACATTTATTTAGTCAACTTTAACTCAGCTAAAACCAAATTATGTTTATTTAATCAGATAAGTAAAACTAATGATCTTTGGCATAAAAGATTAAGACATTTAAATCTTAGAACTATTGCTAAATTATATATACGCAACCTTATCAGAGGACTATGTTCTAGTTCATACAAGAAGGAAGGACTTTACAGGGCTTGTCAATTAGTCAAACAAACTAAAAATAATTTTAAATCCATATCTAAAAGTGAGTCACCCAGGATTTTATATTTGCTACATATTGACCTTTTTGGACCTATTGCAGTACAAAGTTTGGGAGGAAAGTCATATACCTTAGTTATTGTTAATGATTTCTCAAGATTCACTTGGGTATTCTTTCTTAGAAACAAGTCAGATAACTTTAAAGTTCTTACAGACTTTCTTAAGAACATCAAGATTGAGTACTCTACTCAGATTGCATTAATCATATGTGATCATGGCACTGAGTTTGGATCTCTTCTGATGAAAGAATTCTATGATAAAGAAGGTATCAGGCATTATTTTTATGATCCTACAACTCCTCAACAAAATGAGTTAGTTGAAAGGAAAAATAGAACCCTAATTGAATCTGCTAGAACATTACTTGCAGATGCTTATTTACCCCTATCCTTTTGGGAAGAGGCAGTAAGCACAGCAAATTATGTTCTTAACAGAAGTCTGATTCATAAACTAAAGGGTAACACTCCCTATGAATTACTTAAAAATAAGAAACCTAAAGTAAACTATTTTAAAGTTTTTTGATGTAGATGTTACATACATAATAATGACAAGAAATACTTAAGAAAATTTGAAGCCAAAGCTGCAGAAGGAATATTTCTTAGATATTCTCATGTCAGCAAGGCTTATAGAGTCTTTAATAAATCAACCCTTAAGATAGAAGAATCAATACATGTATCTTTTGATGAAACTAATATGTTTTACAAGGAGAGAGATACCTCTACCATAGATTCTTTTCAGGTACCAAATTTATGTGAGAAACTTGATGACTTAATCCTAACACAAGAGGATACATTATATTCTTCTCAATAGATTATTGATGATGTCAGTGATGAAGAAAATTCAGAAATCTATGCTTAAAATATTGTGGTTAATGAAATTCTACTAGAGGAATTAGCACTACAAATAGTTAAAGAACCAACTCCACCTGTTGACTTTGTCACACTTAGAAATCACCCTAGATCTCAAGTGATTGGATACATATCAGTTGGTGTTCAAACAAGGCATCAATTGAATCAAGATCAGATGCATGCTTATTTTATTTCTCAGATTGAACCTCAATCCATCAAAGATGCAGAACAAGATCCCCACTTGATCATTGCAATGCAAGAGGAACTCAATCAGTTTAAGAGATGTAGAGTTTGGAACTTAGTTCCTAAACCCAAAGTCTATCCAGTCATTGGAACTAAATGGGTCTTCAGGAATAAGATTAATGCTCAAGGAGTTATTGTAAGAAATAAAGCTAGATTGGTAGATCAAGGATACTCACAAGAGAAAGGCATAGATTATGATCAGACTTTTGCTCCAGTTGCAAGATTAGAGGCTATCAGGATATTTCTTGTATTTGCAGCATTCAAGAAGTTCAAGATATATCAGATGGATGTGAAGAGTGCTTTTCTAAATGGAGAGCTCAAAGAGGAAGTTTATGTAGAACAACCACCAGGTTTTATCTCTCCAATTCACTCTTCTTATGTTTTTAAACTTAACAAATCCCTTTATGGTCTTAAACAAACTCCAAGAGCTTGGTATGAGATCCTTGCTAGTTTTCTTTTAGAAAATAAATTTAGTAGAGGCATGGTAGATAAAACATTGTTTTTTAGACATCATAAATCTAAAATTTTACTAGTTCAAATATATGTTGATGCCATAATTTTTGGTTCTACTGATTCCAAACTTTGCAAAAGGTTTTCTGACCTAATGCATTCAAAGTTTGAAATGAGTAGCATGGGTGAATTATCCTACTTCCTTGGTTTACAAGTGGAGCAAACACCTGATGGCATTTTTATATCACAATCTAAATATGTTAAAGAGCTAATTAAAAGATTTGGGATGACAGATGCCTCAGCTATGAAAACACCCATGCCCTTTAATGCTATAGTTGATAATGATGAATCGGGCAAACTTGTTGATCAGAAAATATATAGGACAATCATTGGGTCCCTATTATATTTAACAGCAAGTAGGTCTGACATTATGTGTGCAACTATATTTGTGCTAGGTTCTAAGTTAATCCTAAAGAATCTCATCTAATTTTAGTAAAAAGAATTTTAAGATGTATAAAGGGTTGCCCTAATCTAGGACTCTGGTATCCTACTGAGTCAGGATTTAAATTAACTGGATTTATAGATGCTGACTATGCTTGATGCAGAGTTGACAGAAAAAGCACATCAGGAATTTGTCAGTTTCTTGGTGATAGGCTTGTGTCATGGTTTTGCAAGAAATAAACATTTGTGTCTACTTCAACTACTGAAGCTAAATACATTGCAGCTGGTAGTTATTTTTCCCAGATTTTTTGGATTCAAAATCAGTTACTAGATTATGGTTATAACTTAAAAAATTCAACTATTTTTTGTGATAGTACTAGTGCAATATCAATTGCACAGAATCCAGTCCTTCATAGTAGGACTAAGCATATAGAAATTAGACATCATTTTCTAAGAGATAATATAGACAAAAATAAAATTAATCTTGTTATTATTTCTACTGATTTTCAAAGAGCTGATATTTTCACTAAACCTTTAGATGAAAAGAAACATATATTCTTCTTAAATCAGTTTGGAATGATAAATGGAAATTCATTAATTTGATTTTTGTTCTGAGATCGACAAATTGGACACCTTTCGTCGAACGGAGATCAACGAACTGTGAAATTTTTGTGAAACGTTCGTCGAACGGAGATCGACGAACTTTCTTTAAGAAACTTTCATCGAACGGAGATCGACGGATTAGTTTCTAGTACTTTTCGTCGAACGGAGCTCGTCGAAATGTATTTCTTGCGCAAAACTTTCGTTAAACGGAGATCGACGAAATGTATTTCTTTTGAGAATTTATCATCGAACAGAGTTCGATGTTTTGCTTTTCGTCGGACAGAGTTTGCCTTTTCGACTTCTGAAAACTTATAATTAGGTTTTCATCGAACTCTATCTCGTGAATTTCCATTTCCCTTGCACTTGATCTCTCTGTTTTGCAGGATAATGACGATTTCTCAGGCGATTCTCTCAGCAATGAAATTTGATGTTGGATTTGATATTGATATGGAATCATTCAGTCATTAAGATCAAGTTTTCCAGGATATTCTAAAACTCTTTGAGACTCTGAATCTGCGATAGTTTATGTCAACTAGGATCAAACTTCCAGTGGCAGAAATCAAAGAGTGGATCCATATAGCCAAGTTTCATAATTCCCCAATTATTACTGGTTTTATCTCTAGCAATCAGGTTCCTCTAACACCTGAAATTCTTTCTGAAGTTTTCATTTTTGTTAATGGAAACGATGATATTGAACTATCTAGCTCTGAATTTAAGATGATGTTAGATAGATTGGGTCACTCCCAGGGAAACCCTAATCACCTTTTGAAAAAGAATTTTTCAATGACTATGTAACCAAGCATCAATTCCTTTTGATGCGTGCCTTGGTTGATCAGAAATCTGTAAATTGGGGATCAATTTTTTTTATTCTATTAAGAAGAAGATCACCAGCAAGTTTGGAGGATACGGTAGGATACTAGGCATTTTCCTACAGACTAAGTGTCCAAAAATTTTGGTCTCTCAGACCATTTATATTAATGCTTCCAAGAGGATGACCTCTACCTTGTTTGGAAGATGGGAGAGGGTAATCCCTAAGCCTCCAAGGGCTACTCCCTCTAGGGTTGCTTCTAAAATCACCAGGGCTATTCCAGCCACTCTCTCAACCCCAGAAGAGGTCTCTGCTCCTCATGATTCTTCTCCTCTACCATCTCTTCACCATTCACCTAGACCTTCAACACCACCTACTCTACATCATACTTTGTCTGTAGATGTTCCAGGGATGAATCAGTGACCTCTCTTATCTCCACCTCATTCTTCTCCACTTCTTTCATCTCCACCTCACTTATCTCTGCTTGATTCATCTCCACCTCATTCATCTCCATAGCAATTATCTCCACAATAACTATCTCTACCTCACTCATCTATCATGAGATAGTTCCTGATGTCATTCCCCCTATCATCAATCTTACTTCTATACCACAGTCATCTTCCCTATGTCCAAATGGTGCTAACAGTTCTATTCCATTTACTTCCAATCCCTCATCTTCCATTCCATCATCTGCATCTACTCAGGCTCCACCTGAGTTTATGTATTTGGATTTTTCATCCATTGCCAATAATCTTTTGGACTTCATCACTCCTACTCTCAGGACTCTAATAGATGAAGCCTTGGCTCCTCTTGTTGCTACTATCTCTGACCTTTCTTCTAAGCTAGCCTCCTCCACTTTTGTACCTTCTTCTGGGGGCCTAGATTCAGGTCTCCCTAGATCTAGGCAAGGGGAGATGTTTCATGAAGAAGCTCCTTATACTGCAGTTCAAGTCACAGCAATTACAGAAGCAGTTATAGTATCAGTAGTAATATTTGATGAAAGTCGGGATTCAGAAATGCTTGAAGTTATATCAGTTGAAGAATCAGTAGAAGCAGCAGTTCTAGAAGTTCTAACTGTTGGTGATGTTAGTATTCATCCCATAATTGACTTACTTTCTTTGTTATCTGATTTTGAAGTTCTGCCCAGTTATCTTCCCAGTTTTCCAGTTTTTGACAATAATGTTTCTAAAGCGATAGAATGTTATACTGCTCCCATTGATGCTTCAGTCTTAGAAGAGATTAGATCTAGTTTACTACTAGTTCTTCTCTAGTTTCTCTGATTGCAGTAATAGTTGATGATGTAATGGATATTATAGAACAAGTTTCTTCCCCTACTACTTTTGTTTGGGATGAAACTCCAATGCCAAACTTTGATGATCTTCTTAATGAAGATATGGAAAAGGAAGAAGACAATGTTCATAATTATCCTTTGGATCAGTGTGTTGATAATACTAATTTATATAGACAGATAGATGATTTATATGATCAGCCTACAGAAGAATCTGATGATAATACAGAGTCAGATGATTCAGAAGACTCTGGGTCTAAGAAAAGAAAATTAAATAAGAAGGCTCCAGCTAAGGTTTCTCCTCAACCTTCATCAATAGCAGATATTCCATATTACATTCTGCATGGAATTCCTCTAACTCCAGACCTTCCACACTGAATGAGATTCTATAAAAATGAGCAGAAAATAGGAAAAAGATGAGGAGATATCATTCTCCACCTCAAAATTCTTGGAGAGGACCTCCTCCTCCAATAGCAGGGTTAGCTGGTAGTGTCTTTTCTTCTCAGATGTCTTCTTCATATCATTTTAGACCTTCTTAGGGCAGGCAAGATAAACCAACCAGGTCTGATTCTCACAGTAGCCAGCAATAGTATACAAATCAAAGTAGCAGTCAACATCAATCAAGCCAAGAGAAGCCACCTTCTCATGTATATGATCTAGAACTAGACCCAGTGTTTAGAATGGCAAGGTTCAATGAGCAGGTTGCTCTTTCTCGAATTAAGAAAGTAAGAACATAGGGTAAGGACCCCTCACAATTCTCTACTGTATCCTCCTACAGGAAATAAGAACTGGATATATATTCAAAGAAGAGTTTATTCAATGTTGATAAGTACATGAGTCTGCATCCAGAGGCAGTTGTTCCAAGAAACACCTCCCTGAAAATCATAGGTTCTCAAGACCTAACAATGAGTAAAAGGGAAGCTGAAGATCCTAACAGAAAGCTAATTTTTACCAAATCATCTTCAGATTCTCCATCAGCAGCTCCTCAGAAAGACTCTTAATTTTGTTTATAAGTTTTAAACTTTATTGATGACTATGTACTCTCAAAGCACTTTCTTTATATTTGCTGAAAATTTTATAATTCTGTCAGATTATTTATGCTTTGTGTTTTTCAATTTTTGATAGTATCCTCACTCAAATAGGGGGAGATTGTTGGAACTCTATTATTGATTTCGGCTAGGATCACTATTATTTATTTAGGATGATTAGTTTGGCCCAATTTGTATAGTTCTGGGTCATATGTTATTTTTCTATGTTTGTTACTTTAGAAGAATTCCAGAGAAGTGCAGTTCGACGAACGCAGAATTCCGTTCGATGAAAGCTGAGCTCAGTTCGACGAATGTCGAGCTCAGTTTGACGAACTTAAAGTTCTAACTCTGAGTTTAGGTCGACGAACCTTGGGCTCCGTTCGAAAAACGATGATCACAACTCAGAAGCTCAGCTCGACGAACTCCGGGCTCAGTTCGACAAACTCTAGGCTCAGTTCGAAGAACTCCAGGCTTAGTTTGATGAATTTCTTGCAGTGTTCATTGTTCATGTAGTTTTATATTCTGAGGGCAAAAAGATTTTTTCAAGCCTTAATCTCAAGCAGTTACACTCTGATATTTAATGCTAAATATTCTTAATTAATATAGCCGTTTAAGGAAGCATTAAATATGGTTTTATCATAGAGTTTAATTTTAATTAATTCCCAAGGGCAGTTATAATTCTCAAAGATTCTTCAGACGTTTCAGAATGGATTTAATTCAAATGTTTGACTTCTCCTCAGAGATTATATATTCAGATTATTACTGCTTTAGGGGGTTACAAACTAATACATACTGACTTTGAGATACTGATTTACTTACTGATTTCTCTTACTAACTTAGAGACTTATAGATCAACAAATATTCATCAGATTATCTGCTTTAGTCTCTGCTAGTGCAAAGTCTTAATCAGTTAAATACAAGAAGGCCTACACCCTGAAGAAAAGCCTCCCCTCCTGATCTAAAATCTCTACTCAAATCAGGGGGAACTTTTTGCTTCATCAACCACTAAGTCTTCTCAGAGACTCTTGACAGAGAAGACAACATCTTTTTCTTATAGTTTATTTCGAAATTGTGTATAGGGTTTTTAACTCCCTTCAAAAGTTATCTCTTGGTTCATAAGTCACCTGATCAATAGACTTAAGCTTGGTTTTTGGGCACCTGATCAAAAGCTTAAAGGGTTGCAAGATCTCCCTTAGAAAATAGATCTTCTGGTGGATGGGCACCTGATAAAAAACCTATAGTGGATTCCTACCAGGGTGGTAGAAGAGTAAACGTACCCAGGTTTATTAGGAAACTACTATAAATCCTTGCGTCATCTGTGATTGATTGTTTTCTTTATTGTGTGCTGTGATTATTTTCTTTATATATATATATATCATTAATTTTTAAATCTGCTATAAAATAAATAAAAGTTTTAAAATACTATATTCACCCCCCTCTAGAGTAAAGTTAGATATATTTCTCACTTTCAGTAATGATATTTCACCTCTCATTTTTTTAGGATGTGTGCATGTCATCTGTTTCATTTTTTGCTTTCTTTCAAGCCATTAGGCACCAGATCTCTCAAATGAGAGGGGTTCAGGTCGCCATGGTTCAAGAGGAGCCACCTGATCGATTGAGTCCATCCCCGGCATGTTGTTGTACTAGAAATCCGCTATGTTAGTGGATTAGGCATTATGGGTGAAGCTGTATTCATGACCGGTTGTCCGATTTGGTGATGTTGCATGACGAGTGATATAGGGATTTTGCTAGAAATCGGAATACGGTGAAGATATCATTTTCGATGCCCTTTGTTTCGTGTGAGAACGAATGCTGATTTAGGGCGGAGGCATTGTGGTTGTTGATTGGTTGTGAAGGCTTGACTTTGTCTCTGTGGTTGGCTGGCTGGCCCGTAACGTTGCAAGTTATATGTGAAGAGTGTTCCGGCAAGACAAGTCCCCTTCTATGAAACTGACGAGAACGCCAAGCTTTTGGAAAATCCCAGGCAATGAATCCCACAAACTGGCAGGGTTAGCAAGGGTTCTTAGCATCAATTTGTTTGTATGACGGAACAGACGTAAGAGTTAGAGCTTAGAGGAAAGCCCGAGTATTGAGACCCATGAGCGGGTAGGGCCTAAGCAAGAGTTCCGTGTTGCGGCTTGAATGTTGATGAGGGAAATTGTAAGTACCCGTGTGAATGATGTGATGTGATGTTGTGTGTTGATATGTTAGAATCATACACTCTATAGGGTGTCTTAGGTGAAACCCATGTTTGCATACATGATGCATTGTAGGCCCCTTTTATTTAAATGCTCAATATATAAACGTGTTTAATGTATGAGACACCCAAACTTGTGCTTTCTATGTTTCTTCATGTTTAATGTCATATACATATGAAGAGCTGACTGCAGGGTGATGGAGTGCCCCGGGGTCTGCTAGGGACAGCCAGGAGGAGTTGTGTTGGTTACACAGTTGAGGTCAGTCTTTGCTGACCCACGTTACCACAAAATTTTTACAGGGTAAGGATCGCAAGCTGGAGCAAGCTCACCGGCCAAAAAGGCCTAAGCCTCACAAAGTGTTCCCTCTTCTATTATTTTATGAATTGTTGAATGTTATGTTCCGTGAACTGTAATCCGACTTGCATGCTGAGGTATCCTAGGAGTTCTAAGGAACGCTGCTATATTTGTTTTTGTTATAGTTTTTGACATTTGAATGCAGTAAGGCCTTAAGGACGTGTTGGACTCCTATGGTTGTAATAACTTCTGGTCTTTGTATGTTTCCTCTATTTTGTGAGTTTTGAGATGGGTAGTTCTTTTATATCACTTTTAATGCTAAAGATGTGGCATCTATATGCCGTAGGGCCCTGGACGAACCCATATTATATGGTCATTATAGGGGAGGTGTTAGATCCTGACTCGCCCTACTCAGAGTGGCGAGTGCCTGATGAAGTTAGCATTCACCCACCTCATTGTTGTGGCTTGGGGCGAGCGTTGCCTTACTAATTGGCTTTCCCCACCTATCATACTCGCCTATTCAGCTCGCCTGAGTCAGGGGCCCTTCTTTTCTTCTTTGGGTTCTTCTGGGTCGCCTACTCGGAAAACACGAGGTTGTACACAATCTCCTCTCTTTGCAAGATTGTCTCAAGCTCGAAAAGAAAATTCTAACCTCCGTGTTCGGTGAGTACTTGCTGACCTGGCAGGAATCTTTTTGGTGGGTCCCTCATTTGCATTATAAATACTAACAAACAAGGAGGGAGGGGGTTTCAAAACTTCTTCCCTTTTCCCTCGATCCTATGTTTTTGCTGCACAATGTCGCTCCCAAAAGAAATCCAGGCTCGCATCGACGCCGTGAGAGCAGCGCAAGTCCTTTATAGTGGAATTTGTGCCTTTGCTTGCCCGACGCACATCGGGCTCGCCCTTTAAGTTAAAGAAGGCCAAAATGGTTATATGCAACAAGACAGAGGGCGGATCCACCCTTTAGACCCCTCCACTTGCCACTGAACTTGTTCCATCGGTACGCTTACTTACATCCTAGCCCGCCTATCGCCAAGACGTATGGACTAAAACCGCATTGGCCATTCGCAGGGCACATTTCCCGAAGAGCATGTCACGAGAGAAGACCCGGGAAACGTCCATCCTCTCTCGCACAAAGAAGAGACTGAGATGATGGCCATAGAGACTGACCTCCAGGCTGTCCAAGGCGATCCTCCGCTCGAGACTGGTAAGTCACCTATCACCTTCCCGCCATCCCTCTCCCTTGTCCTCCGATTTTTACCTCGCTTCGCTCCAGGCAACTGTCACTTTTGAGACCACCGACATGCCAGTCTTGCTGCCGAAATCACTGGTTCACTCGGCCATCCAGGTCGTTATCCCGAGTTTTGGGCCACCAGATGAGGGAGCACCCGGCTACCAGACTCCTGCCTACCTCGGATTGCCGACCTCACGCCGCCTTGCCCGGGACTGGGAAAATCATTAACGCTAACTTTCATTGAACCCATCCAAGGGCAACCCGGGCCATCTCACCAATGCCCCGACAAGGGGGTTGTGCCCTATCCATGTTAGCGGGAGAATTTACCTTTCTCCTCGTTGGGTCCTAATTTCATTTGGATAAGCCCCTCCCCTTCAGGATACCAAGAGGTCTATTCCAATGATCTTGAAATAGACGAGGAGGAGTTCTTACCACCACCCTTCCCTAGAGCGATCATAGACTTTTTGGGTGATCCGAAGGATGTTGTGGTGCTGAAGAGGCGAATGATGGAGCTGTTTAGGAAACATAGCCTAATGTTGTGTGAGACTTACAACCAGAACAGAGATTTCACCAAGTAGTAGCCGGGTGGTCTCAAAAGGGACTGCACACAGCTCCTGCAAGAGATGCGGCAGGGAGCTAGTGGCGAGGCGACCTCCCCAGGGGTACATATTTTGCGAGTCAAGGATCAGTTGCGCTCAGTGCAATAGGAACTTAGCATCGTCCGTGAGTACTGCTATCCTCGCCAACCACCAAGGTCGGGAGTGCGAGACCGGGGAAGATTGAAATGACTCCAATATTGAGTCTACCGGTACTCGCTCTCCCCTCCTTCTTAACCCTGAATATTTCTAAATTTGAAATTCTATAATAATTAACTTCGGACTTGCCTGAGACATTCACGACTAGAACGTCGAGCTTTTGCTCGACGTAAATTCATGTTCTGCTTGTGCCTTGTAATATTTTGTTTCCTTCTCATTTTTTCCTTGGGATTTATGATGTAATGTGTCTCGAAACACTGGCGAGTGGAAGGGAGCGCGGGGTCGGGCTGAGGTTCGAGGCACGGAATAATGATTTGTTATCCGCACACCTCCCGCCTTGAATTCCTCATGCCCAATTCTATTCCTATAAATAGGCCCCCACCCTTCTTCCTTCACCTACCACATTTATTATCACCCATTCTCCAGTCATCATCATCCCCGAGCACTCTCCAGATAACTCTCTTGTAAGAACTCACACAATGGGCGGTGATGGTAGTGACACTGATGGCAGAACGAAGTGTGCCTGGGCCTTTGCAGACTATCCTTTTCTCCACTATAACCTAACGAAGAATGAGTACCTCCCGATTGTGGCGGAATACATCTCTCCCGAATTTGTTGCTCGCCGCCCATGATAGTTTGACTCGATCAATGACTTCTTCCCCGATGAACTCATGATCCCCATCTCACACTTCGAGGTGGGGATACGACTGTTGCTCTAGTCGAAGGTGCATTAGGACCTCAGGTACCTGGGTGTGGTCCTGGGCCAGTTGAACCCAAACTCTATCGTCATGCTTGTGGCATTTGCGTGCTACATGTGTAAGGAGCGGATCGAGTTCAGTCTTGCATCCTTTCGCAAGATTTTTGCCTTCAGGGCCAACTAGGATGGGACTGTATTTTTTTTGAGCCAGCATGTGAAGGTTCACGAGAAGGCTAACAAGAAACACCACTAGCTCTAGAAGTTTGTGTTTTCAAGGGCAATTTTGGCAACATTCCATTCTCACTAGTTCAACAGGACGAGACCAATTACCCCCCCCCCCCCACCCCCCTCCTCAGTAGGAGGCATGAGTCCAACCTTTTCAAATTCTTCATCGGCAAGAACTTCGAGGTTATATATATGAGGATGGACGTTGGCTCGCTCCTCCCTGTCCTCCCTAGAATAGGTACCTTCAGCTCATCTTCGCCCCAAACTTCACTTCCCTCTGGTTATTTTTTCGTCTATCACTGAACCAATCAGAGGGGAGCGAAATCTTTCCCTATATCAGGCGTATATGAGTGTTAGGGTCGCCTTTACTAACCTCGGCCACATTGAGATCACTGCAGTTGCATATAGAGACAAGTCGGGCATCTCCTCCGGGTCCATGAGCGAGAATAAATGGGTTGGTCATGCTGATTCCAACCCGCACTCTTCCCAACCGACTCTCAAGAAACTAAAAAATTGGGTCCTTGCTATAGGAAAGCAAGTTATGGGTGCCATGCCAAAGATTCCCCTGGCCATGATCAAGACAGTGGGCAAGATTGCCAGCGAGCTCACGAGAACCTCGGTCATGTCGTAGGAGGTCAGTGAGAAGGCAGTACTAAAGGGGTACCAGAACTTTAGTCTCGGCGAGAAGCAGCAGGACGAAGCTGGCGAGCCTCTGTAATTTTGGGACTAGGAGTACAACAAGGCTACCATCTCCACCCTTCTCCCGTCCTGGTAAGAGCAAGAGACCACCAACGGCAAGGCATATTCCCTCACCTTCGTGCTCTACGGGCAGGAGGATGACACATTCTTTGATGAGACAGATGTTCGATCATGAGAGTATGCGAGCCCAGCTATGCGCTCTTGAGCTCGCTCATATGATGGCATGTCGTGGAAACTACCTCGATCGGATCCTCATCAAGGTCAATGACTCACGGGAACTCGCGTCAGAGGAGATCGCGAGTCTCAAGAAGAAACTAGAGACCTCCGAAAGACTCCTCGCTAACCACTCTGGAGGAGTGGTAAGTATCGGTTCTCCCTTTCCCTGTTGCTCCTACCTATAACTCGCGCTAACCCTCATCTTCTTATACTTCTCACTGGATACCGCGAATGCTGAGCAACTTCATGCCAAAATCATCAATCTGGAGAAGGAGAGTAAGGGGCTGTGAGCCCAAAATATCCAGCTACTTGAGGTCGTCCTCTCACCGGCCCCCAGCATGAGAAAATTCAAGCAATACTCCAACCACAAGATCAAGGAGATGATGCAGTCGAATGCGACCAAGGAGGTGGAACACATAATTTGGGTGATGTAGTAGTCGGGCCTCGTGGCGAGTGAAGGCATGGGGGTCACCGTGAAAGATGTACTCCCAGAGCTATTCCTCCCAATCGAGGAATCTGAGGACGACGCCAACTCGGCCTTACGCGAGAGCGAGAAGTCAGGGAGTTCGGGATGAAGCGTTGTAACCTTTTACTTTTATTTTTTCTCTCGCAATTGTATTTTCTGAGGCAAGTCCTCTTTTGCCATTTTTTTCTCTACTGTACTCATTTTGTATTTACGGGCGAGATCCTTTATATATATATATATATATAACTCTATTTCCTTATGGACGAGTCTCTTATGGTAACAATTTTTTTCTCTCTTTCTTTTATGCTTTCGCGTAACCCCTTCCTTTGATTTGCCTTCACACCCACGTCACTAATTCCAATGCCATGGTAAAAGTATCTAGCGTCTACCTAAATCACCTAGAGGGGGGGTGAATAGGTGATGTTTGTGTTTTTTAGCAGAATAAAAATTATCTTAAAGAATAAGCACGAAGGGATTTATAGCGGTTCCCCGTATTGGGTACGTCCACTGTCCCGCCTCGCCTATCTACCACAAAGGGATAGATTCGGCTACTTCACATTTCTCAGATTATCACAATCTTACAACTCGGAGCCACGCTCTTACACCTCGATCCACAACCGGATCTACACCTCGATCCACAAACCGGATATACAAACTCGATCCACACACGGATCTATAATCTCGATGCACACATGGATCTACAAACTAGATCTACTAATGGATCTACACTCGGAAGAACAAACTTCATACAATCTCGGATACAAAGCTCCTATAATAGTAAAAAAAAATTTTACAATAAACAATAAAAATTTTACTCTTCCATATCTGAAATCTCCAAGGATCTTCCTTCTTGAAAACTGAAAAGCTCTGTGAAAAAAGTTGAGGAAGATATTCGAGAAAACTTGATCTGAAAACCTTGGATCCGATACGATCAAATAGATGTTAAAGAATCTTGGATCTGTCGAATTGTTTCTCCTCTTGAATCGCTGGATCGGCAGAGAGCGGCAGAGAAGAATGATGATGGAGTCGGCGGCTTCTCCCGATTTTTTGAAAGTGAGAAATGTGATTCTGATTACTGAAATTATGATTATGGTTTTCGATTCCGATTGAAAAGACAATATATAGATCATCGTCTAACGGTCATGAGTTATTAAGAAAAGATCCACTAATGGAACAATCATCATTAACTTAGATTAATTTGAAATCCCATCAGAATATTTGAAACGAAAAATCTGCAAGTCGAGAAGAAATAGATTTATCGAGAAATGATTAGCTTTCTTGAGAAAAAGACATGGCTTCTCGAGAAAAGACTTGGCGAAAATTCTCTGAAGAAAAGTACTTGATTTCTCGAGAAAAGTACTTAGCGCAAATGTTAGGTACATTGGAAAATGTGTACTAGATTTGGAGAAGCCATAACTTAGTCAATGATATGCATCAATTTGTATTTGATAGGAGTTCGAGTTTCTTTGTGCAGGTTTAAGTATTTGAAGGAAAATTTTCTAAGTACAAGTGTCGACACTTGTGAAGAAACTGTGTCGACACTCAGGAAACTTGTGTCGACACTCAGGCAAGCTATGTCGACACATAGACAAATTGTGTCGACACTCAGGGATGTTGTGTCGATACCCAGAATTTGTGTCGACACTTATAAAGAAGCAGTGTCGACACTCAAAGCTTTGTCGACACCTAAAGAAGCATTTGTGTCGACATCCAGAAATGTGTCGACATCTGAAGCAGGACTTGTGTCGACACTTAAAACTGAAGCTATGTCGACATTTAGGAGATATGTCGACACCTGAAGCAATTATTTCGACACACAAGACTTGTGTCGACACACCAACTCTCAAAAGGCTGTGTCGAGTTCAGAAGTAATTATGTCGACACACAGGACTTGTGTCGACACACACTCAACGCCATTTGACAAACACTTAACACCAACTGTCTGCAACAGAAATGTCGAGACAAGAAGCTGCTGTGTCAACACACAGGACTTGTTTCGACACATTCAACATAAGCTGTGTCGAGAAGCAGAAGTATGACTGTGTCAACACTTGGAGTAATTGTGTCGACACCATGAAGACTTGTGTCGACACTTAGTCTATATGTGTCGACACATGTGAAACAGTTTGCTGAGTGTTGTATGCTGAGTTGAAAAGACATTGAAGAACCTGGTGACGTGACTGGTGACTTGACAGCTGTCATAACTAGCCGGTCTGACACCACTGTCAGAACTGTCAGAAGTTTGTTATGAACCGGATCAGCCGGTAACCATGAAGCAAGATCTATATAAGAGACAGATCAGAAATGACAAGATAATGAACAACAACGTGAGGCATCAATAAGAAGAGTTCTGACAGATCAAGGGCTATTTGCAAGAAAGATTCAGAGTTCTATCTGAATTTAAGGAAGAAGCTGATTGAAGATCATCTTCATCAATAGAGAAGATCCAACTTATTTTGTTCTAATCAAGAAGCTTTGAAAATCTAAGTTAGGTTGGATCAGAAGGATCAGTTAATACAAGAACTAATCAAGAAGATAACATCAACAGAGAAATCTAGCTGGTGAAGTTTTTAGTTACTCTTTACTCACAAATTCTTATAGGATCTTCTGTTAAATCTTAGATTGTAAGCCTAAAATTATAAAGGCTGAGGTAGGGCTATAGGCCTGAGGTAGGACTTGTGGAAAGTGTGATTTGTAAGCCTAATTATAAAGGCTGAGGTAGGTCTGAGGCCTGAGGTAGGATTCTGGAGAAGAATCTGAGGTAAGACTTATGTTAAGTCTGAGGTGTAGGAACCATCTTTGGTTCTGAGATTGTAAGATCTGAGGATCTGAGCCAATGGAAGGAAGTTAGGCTGAATCCAGTTATCTACTGGATAGGCGAAGGGGGTAAGTGGATGTACCCATATCTTGGGGAACCACTATAAGTCTGGTGTTTACTGTGATGTGTTTTTTTTGTAGATTGATTAATCTGTACTGAAAGTAGTCTTATAATTGTTTGCCTATAAATTAAAAAGACACAAAAAGATTAGAACCTATTCCCCCCCCCCCCCCCTCTAGGTGTTTAGGCTCTTGAAATAAAGTATTTCAAGTGGTATCAGAGGGAGGTTCCTCAAAATTTGACCTAACAGTCAGAGGATTTCTCCAAGGCAAATAATAGATAATAAAAATGAGTTCAAGTGAAAATCAAAAGAAATTTGGATCTATGAAATTGCCCATATGCAGGAAAGAATCTTTTAGCATTTGGAAAAAAAGGGTCAGGCTGTTTATGGAAGCATCTGATCCAAGAATTTATATCACCGTTCAGAAAGGCCCCTTCATCCCAATGAAGGATTTAGTTCTTGATGCAAACATTCAAACTCCAAAGAGTTATTCAGAGATGACTAAGGATGAAATCATCTTGGCTACATTAGATAAAAGAGCTCAGAATATAATTGTAAGTGCCATAGATGATACAACATTCCAGAATCTTGTGCACTGTAAAACTTCCAAAGAAATGTGGGAAACACTGATTATCTATATGGAAGGCATAGAAGAAGTCAGAGAGGACAGAAAGTCTATGCTAAATCAAGAGTGTGAGAGCTTTAGGAAAACTAAAACTGACAGCATAACTGAATGTTATAAAAAGGTTTTCAGAATAGTGAATGAACTGATGACATATGGAAGAGTCTTCAGTACTTATGAACTGAATGACAAGTTTCTTAGGTCCCTAACAAAGGATTGGGACACTAAGATATGTGCCATCAGGGAAGTGGCCAAATTGGCTGACACACCACCACCTACACTCTTTGGAAAACTGCTTTCATATGAAATGCAGCTTACTTCTAGGAAAGAGGAAGAGAAGGGAAGCAGATCTGAACATAAATAAAAGTCAGTAGCCTTCAAGACTTAGGGCTTAAGGAAGGGTAGGAGAAAATCTCCTTCTCCACCTAGAAGGAGTACTGAAGCAGAAGAAGGTGTTCCTGAAATAAGTACATCAGATAGTCATACATCTAATGAAGACTTTGCTGCCTTCTCAAGATAATTCCAAAGGTTCATGAAGAAAAAGAATTAGAGAACCAGGCCTTCATCTATATCCTATTCCAAGGATGAATACTACAGGAAGAAGAAAACACCTAAGGAGGACAGGTATGCTTCTAAACCTGGTAAACAATCTAATTCTAAGATTGTGTATTATTGTTGTAACAGGTCTGGGCATGTCATAGCTGACTATCCTGACAAAAGAAAGGAGTCAAAGGACAAGAAGAAATAGCTGATCAAAGGCAAGAAGGAGAAGTATTTAGTGGCTCAGAAGGAGAAGAGTTGGACAGACTCTTCATCTTCAGAATCTGAAGAAGAGACAGTAGCATATGTTGGACTCTTCTCAACAGAAGAGGAGTCTAGGGAACTAAAATTCCTACAAATACTGGACTCCATAAATGGAGTGGAAGAATATTGTTGTAAAGGACTGATGGCTCAATCTGAAGAAGATAAGTGACAGGATCAGCCTGGTCCAAGTAAGGTAAACAATTCACCCCTAGTCTCAGATTACTTTACTGGATCAGAATCAGAAGCATCTTCTTCAAAAGAAGTGGATGGATCTGAGTTTGGGGGGATGTTCACCAACTTATTAATGAGTATGGTGGGTTGTTGCATGCTCTAAAGAAGAGCAAGTTTCTTGTTAAAGAGCAAGCCAAAGAGATTGAGTCTCTTAAGCTGGTTGCAGCAGATTCAGCAAAACTGCTGGATCAAAAACTAAATGAGGTTGCCAAATTGAAAAACATTATAATTATTCAGATAGGCACAATCTCATTCAAAGAGAATCATATCAAGAAACTGGAGGGAAAACTTCAGCAAGAGAGAGAGCTAGGGGATAAATTCTCCAAGCCAAAATCAGTCTTACCTTTGATAGATAATTTTGTTTCACAAAAAGGGAAGACTTGTCTAGGCTTTAAGGGAAGAACTAGGGCTACCAATTCTCATAGAAATGGTAAAGCCACAGTTCAGCCTCTAGCTGATAATCCCCCTATTTTCTTTAAGAAGGTAGTGAATCCTACTAACAGGTATGATCATGACATTACACATGGTCACTGTGAGCATGAAAATTTCATGAGAAATGGTGTTAATGGCAATAGACCAATCTATAGGCATGCCCATCATATTCAAGAGGAGTTCTTGAAGAATGCTGTTCCAGCACCAACACTTAATAAGTCTACTGGCAACAAAGTAAGAAGGCTTGTACCTAAGAATAGGTATAATAGGTTTGAGTGTTGGTATTGTGGCAAGGTGGGCCACTTTGCCATGGATTGCTGGTTTAACTTAAGTGTTAAAATCAAAAGTAGGATTCCTATTAGATCAGTCACAGGATTTCCAACTAACAAGGACCTAGGACCCACTAGCAAGTTGGGTTCTAAGGGTAAGTGATTCTTTATTTGTTGCAGGTAAATAGAAGTGACCATACCCCTATATGGTACTTGGATAGTGGTTGTTCCAGACATATGACTGGAACAAGGAGAATATTGAGGGACTATGTGCCCATAAAGAATGGACCAAAAGTTATCTTAGGTGGATCAAAAAAGGGAATCATCAAAGGATTTGGTAACATATCTTGTGATTCAATTACAATAACTAAAGTGGCTTATGTAAAGAGTCTAAAACATAACTTGATTAGCATAAGTCAACTTAGTGATCAAGGTTATGATATTTCTTTCCTCAAAGGGGAGTGCCTAGTAAAAAGGTCAAGTGATAAAGAGATCATTTTGACTGGCACTAGGAAAGGAAATGTGTATTGCCTTAACCTAGAGTGTGAGTCTAACAACTCACCTATTTGTTTGGTTGTAGGAGAGAAAGCTTCTCTATGTGTCAAATGGCACAAGAGACTAGCTCATCTGAACTATAAGTCAATTGGACTGCTGTTCAGCATGGGATTAGTGAGGAATGGTCCTCAAGTTCATTGCATAAAAGAGGGTGTGTGCTTAGCTTGCTAAAAAGGCAAGCGGACTAAGTCATCTTTTCAGTCACTTGACATCAAAGATTCAAAGAGATGTTTGTATCTCATGCATATGGATTTGTTTGGTCCTATGCCAGTCCATAGTCTTGGTAGGAAAGCATACACACTTATTATTGTGGATGACTATTCTAGATTTACATGGGTTTTCTTCTTGAGGCAGAAATCTGAAACTGCAACTATTTTCCAGACTTTTGTCAGACAAATACAGAATGAATATAATAGCTCAGTGGTCAAAATCAGAAGTGACCATGGAACTGAATTTCAGTCTGAATATATGACAAAATTCTGTGAAGAACTTGGGATTCATCAGAAATTCTCTTCACCTAGAACTCCTCAGCAAAATGGTGTTGCTGAAAGAAAGAATAGGACTCCAATTAAAGCCAGTAGAACTCTACTGAATGACACTACTCTCCCTGAATACTTCTAGGCTGAGGCAGTAAATATTATATTCCATGTGCTCAATAGAGCCTCTATCAACAAAAAACACAACTCCCTACCAGATTTTGAAAGGCAGAAAACCAAACATATCTTATTTCAGAATCTTTAGTAGTAAGTGTTTTGTACTAGTCAATGGTAAACACTACCAAACTAAGTTTGCTGCCAAATCCCTAGAAGGGATATTTGTTGGGTACAACAATCATAGTAGAGCATACAGGATCTACAACTTGACTACTCAAGTTGTAGAAGAATCTGTGCATGTTGTATTTGATGAGTCAATGTTTATTAATAATGAATTGTCTAGTTCTTAAGTTGGTTCTACAGGTCTAACAGATAAGCTGGACAAACTGACCATTAATGAAGATGTTCCTGCTAAACTGGATGAGGATAAAGATGCCAACTATCCAGGGGGAGATCAAGTCCCTCTGGATGAAGAAGAAAATGTAGAGCATCAAGATGAGGAAATTGGAGATAGCCATAATGCTGACATAATTCCTCCAGCAAGGAGACACCTGAAGGATCATCCAGCTCACCAGATCATTGGTGATGGAAGTCAGGGTGTTTTAACAAGGAGCAGGAGCATGAACACAGTTCTATGTTCTAGCTTCTTATCTCAGATAGAATCCAGGAAGGTTGAAGAGGCCATGCAAGACACCAACTGGATTGATGCAATGCAAGAAGAGCTCAGTCAGTTCAAAAGGTGTAAGGTCTGGAACTGGTGCCAAAACCTAAGGATCACAACATAATAGGAACTAAGTGGATCTACAGGAACAAGCTTGATGAGAATGGCACTATAGTCAAGAACAAGGCTAGACTGGTAGCAAAACGCTACAGGCAAGAGGAAGGTATTGATTTTGATCAAACCTTTGCTCTAGTGGCAAGGCTGGAGGCAATAAGGCTATTCTTAGCCTATGCTGTCTATCAAGGGTTCAAAGTATATCAAATGGATGTGAAATCAGCATTTCTGAATGGTGATTTAAAAGAAGAAGTCTATGTAGAACAACCCTCAGGTTTTGTAGACTCTCACTGTCCTGATTATGTATATAGGCTTAGGAAAGCTCTATATGGTTTGAAACAAGCTCTAAGGGCTTGGTATGAAACCTTGTCTGCCTTCCTCATTGAGAATAAATTCTCTAGAGGAAAGATAGACAAAACTCTATTCTATAGGGAATCAAAAGGCAAGATAATACTAGTCCAGATATATGTGGATGACATTATCTTTGGTTCTACTGAAAACATCCTCTGTAGGAAGTTTTCCAAACTTATGCAAGGGAAGTTTGAGATAAGCAGTATGGGTGAGCTGAAGTTCTTCTTAGGAATTCAAGTTAGATAGACTGAGAGTGGGTTATCCATATCCCAGTCTAAGTTCACCAAGGAGTTGATTAAGAAGTATGGTTTGGACTCAGCTTCTACTATGAAAACTCCAATGGGAACAAGTATGCCTATATGCAAAGATGAAGCAGGGAAACCTGTTGATGAGTCTTTGTATAGAGGGATAATTGGCTCCATACTATACTTGACTACTAGTAGACCTGACATCATGTATGCAACATGTGTCTGTGCTAGGTATCAAGCATGCCCTAAGGAATCTCATTATACTGCAGTTAAAAGAATTTTGAGATATCTTAAGGGCACACCTAATCTAGGCCTTTGGTACCCTAAGAATAGAGATTTTCTACTAACAGGTTTCTCAGATGCAGATTTCGCTGGATGCAAAGAAGACAGAAAAAGTACCACAGGAACCTGTCAATTCCTTGGTGGGAGGCTGGTGTCATGGAGCAGCAAGAAGCAAACCAGTATAGCTATATCAATAGCTGAATAAGAGTATATAGTTGCAGGTAGCTATTGTGCACAATTGATGTGGATAAAGCATCAACTAGAAGATTATTACATCCAGGTAAGTAGAATACCACTATTTTGTGATTCTACAAGTGCTATTTCTATTGCTAAGAATCTTGTATCACACAGTAGGACCAAGCATATAGATATTAAGTTTCATTTTATCAGAGAATATGTAGAGAAGAAAGATATTAAACTAGAGTTTGTAAAAACTGATAATCAAATAGCTGATATTTTTACAAAACCACTAAATAAAACTAAATTCAATAATTTCAAAATTGAATTAGGTATGTTGAACCTAGACTAGGTTAACACAAGTTTCCATTAGTTGCATATGTAAGCACCAAATTTCTATTGAAATTTGGCTAAGTACAAAGTTTGTGTCGACACAAGCAAGTTGTGTCGACACACTCAGGGTGTTATGTCGACACAGAACAAGGATATGTCTACACAGAAACAGTATCTGTGTCGACAGAAGAATAGGTGTCGACACAACCTTGTCGAGACTATATGTCGAAAGGATATCTGTGTCGACACAAAAAAAGTTGATGTCGACACAACTCTGTCGAGACTAAAGTGGTCAGTGTCGACACAGACATTAGTATGTCGACACAGACTCAAGTATGTCGACACATAGATGTGTCGACTTAAAATTCATTTTGTCGACTTAGACATTAGTTTGTCGACACATAGTCGTGTCGACTTAACTTAAGTTCTGTCAAAACCTAGGATAATTTTGTCGACACAAAAAACTGATTTGTCGACTTAGACCCGACTTTTGATCTGCCCTTGACTCAAGTACTATAAATAGGTGGAGCCAAAATTTGGTCGACTGCGCTATCAGAATTTTTGACTCTTCACCTTCTGTCGACATAGACCTTCTCTTCTCTTCTCCTCTAGCACTTACGTAAATGGCGCCAAACCAATAAGATAAGGTTAATGAAGGTTATGAGCTTGTTCGCGAAGGATTCATGACTGCTTTTGATGAAATTCAGGGAGTTATTGCCCTAATTTCTGAAAATGGATTAGAATTTTTGGTCTCTGAACCGACCAAAATATGGAAAAAGGAAGTCATGGAGTTCTACTCAACCGCTACTGTGGACACAGAAGGAAATAAAATCAAGGCGTTTATTCAAGATACCCGGGTGAAGCTCATATTGAAATCTATCAGAAAAGCACTACATCTACCATTGATCAAGGATACAAACGAAATAACTCCTTCCCAGATAGCTGAAGCTTTATGCTGGTGTGGACTGAGTCCCAGTATTAAGATTGGATCATCTATCAATAGAAAAGGGATGAATTCTCAAGGAAAATTTCTTTCAAAAGTTGTGGGCAAAGTGATAATATGCAAGACTGGTAGACATGATAGGATTTCTTCCCACATGTTCAATATTATGGTGA